>OX359250.1:47642225-47927108 GCA_947179485.1 Allacma fusca | reverse complement strand
ACTAAGCATTACGTTAAATTGAAACGTATCACATTTGTAAAGAAATATACCAACAGAACCAGGTCCCACAACACTGTTTTAATAATTCACAAACCGAAAAATGAAATAATAAGTACCACCCACACAAAGCCCACTTAAATTTAAAAATTAGGTAAAAAATAAAAATAAATTTCTATAAGATCAGGTTAAAATTAAAAATGTCATAATGAAAAATTAACAACTTCAAATTTGTGTTTTGTACTTTAAATTATAGTGACGAAGCAAGTAATAAATGCGATACGCTTTGGGCGAATGTAAAAATATTTTAGCACCATTTATTAAGGAAATTTTAATCCTAAACCATTTATGGATAACACAACGGATGAGGAACACTTTAAAGACGACAAGGACAGTATACATAATTTGAAGGACTAGTCACCAAGTCAGATGGAGATTGACGGACATCAAGGCAAGGGAAAATGGGGATACGTAAATAACCTAAACAAACAAAAGGTCCAAAATTCAAAAAACTTAAAGAAAATATGGTTACAAAAATGAAATACATACAAGAACGCCATCAACACCATCAGAAACAGGTGCCCGAAAAAGTTAAAAACTGCAGAGTAAATAATCTACTATATCTAAGCATTTGAAATGGAACACTTTCAATTAATATCATCCTCAGTGCTCATTAATTATAAAAGGGCTCACAGGCTCACAACAGTCGACAATTACCCGAATTAATCAATTAATGACTCCCTGACGGCAGATTTAAGTCACATTTGACACGTTTTAAGTATGTATACATGCTGTTACTACATGTTAAAAAATGCATTCCTGTTTTCCAAAGTTGAAACAGTTTAAACGTCTTGAAAAGTGACAGGAAGGAATTAAACTGTAAAACTATAAAATCTATTGACTTTGTATTGAAACATTAAAAAGTGTTGTTTGTTTAAAGGGAAAAAAGAATATTGTTTGGAAGTCAGTCTAAAATCTCAACCCCAAAACATTACTTCGTGCATTAGCTCATCAAAATCAGACCAGAGCGCCGAAAAATGGCTGTTCTGATGTTATAAATATGTCAATAGTAGAAAAATCATGAATGCAATTTTCAAAAAGCCTAATAGGTTGACCATTCTAAACAAATCAGTACTAATTCTATCTTGTTGCCAGCGTTAGTATAAAGAGGTCGTTCAAATTCGTAGCATATATTTAACTGTAGGACAACAAACAAAATTGATTCATTGAGACCATAGTGAATATTTACCTAAAAGTGTTAAAAATATCAGGAGACTAAAATATTGAATTCCTTATGTGGGCTAGAAGAATTAAATAATTATCCAATAATGTCCGGGCTATATAAATATACCTAAACATTCTGATAGTACACGTAGCCCCTTATTTAGAATAAAGTATCCATATTTGTATACTTAGAACATTTGTAAGTAAAGCCATTCTCTCGTCGAATGCGTTCGGCATCTATGCTTGTATCAAGGTGCTTAGCAACTTCCATTCTTTTTTATCCCATTCACCACAGGCCTCAGACATTTTTAAGTTTGTTTCAAAGGTCTGCAAATCAATTGTGCTCTTAGTAATTGGTTCATAACTAATGCTATTGAAAATTCCAATGACATATACATTTTCAGATTTAAAGCGTGCAGAAAACTAACCTGGGTGTAATTGTTAGAAATGTCACTATCCAGCAAACAATTTTAATCAGAATTTTATTTGGTATTTCAATTTTAATTACTACAACAATAAACTATTAATGTCCAGTATTGCATTTTCTTCACGAGGTCATACTAATATGAATGCTATCCCCATGAAGTTTGCTACAAACGCAACTTACCGAAATGTTTTTTGATTTGTCATCGTAGAGGTATATTGAATAGCTCGTTGAATAGAGAATAAAATTGGCTACATCAGCGTCGAAACATTTTCTGAAAACAATCGTCTGTGGAAATGAAATAGTTAAGAAATCAGCATTCTGAAAAACTCAGACTTGGCTTAGTGTTACTAGACGATTTGGAATTACATTTGTCCAACCCGGGTGATTAAAATAGTGTGTTCCAGTCGGTCCAAGTCCCTGTATTTTCAGTGATATGCAAAATACTTTTTCTTTAAAGACAAAATACAAAAGAAAACACCTGACAGAAAATATGGAAAATACTAAATATATAGTAAACTGATTTAAAATACCCAAATAATTTTCACTCTTTCTGTTTCTATATATAGCACGGACAGATTCAACAAACAACAATTTAAAGCAAATTCAGATAGCTAATAACTTTAAGTAGTGTACACAAGACATGTGTAGCAACAAATTGTTCAACTAGAATAGATCAGTCAAAAGACTAAGTCCCGTTACCCTACGGGTGTCTCAACAGGTGGTGTCGCAAGGTAGATATTCTCACATGTATACGGTTCACGTTGACTATATATACTGGTTGAAAATCCTTCAGAAAGGTGCACTAAAAACTCGCTTCTTCTATTACGTCAGTACTAGTACTAAGTTAAATGTAAAATACGGTAGGTAAGTTACAACGGAATGTAAGACTTAAATTTGATGTCTTCATGGGTGTAGGAATACTATACTTCATAGGAGAAGAAACTGAAAAGAAACTAAGCAATTCATTATCACCAACCTGTGTGCATAGGCACCCCCAAAATTTTTCTTTCCTTCTATTTCAAAAACGTTCAGTCTTTCACGCCCTGAAATTTACCGTACGGGTAGCTCAACAGGTGGTGTCGCAAAGTCGATGTTCTCACCTGTATATGGTTTACGTTAACTATCTATATATACTGATTGAAATTCTAATAGAAAGGTGCACTAAAAATCGCACGTTTGGTTTCCTGGGCAGGTATGTATATACAAGGATAAAGTTGGTCTAGTCATTTTAATTTTTAATCATTTTATACTACTAAATTGTGTGAGATTTTAGGCGAAATGTATAAGGTGGCGTCGATGCTCTGTTAAAATAGTGCCTCTTGTCAGGGGTTGGATTTTTGTAAATCTCCTTGGAAGTATTTTTGGATTTTCCCTGCTAGTTGTGATGTACATGTTCGAAGCAAGTTTTGAGCTCCCTGTTGACAAAATAAATTCCGTAATACACCTCAACAATTTCGAAAATCCCTACCTAAAAAGGTCAACAGATTTGACAATCAGTGCGGCTCCACACAACTTCAAGTAGTAGTTGCAACTTGCAATTTCAATCACAACTTCAAGCCAACTTCAATTTCTTTTTTAAAAAAATTGAAATTAACTTTAATTTGAAACAAAAAATTAGTTGATCATTTAATTTCAACTTCAGTTCAACTACCAAATAAAGCTTTTCATTTGAGAAGCATAGTAAATTCAATTTCAAGTTGCTGAAGTAAAAATAGTTGACAGTTGAAGTTGACCGATTGACAATTTCTGAACAAATTAATTATGCGCGTTGGAAAAAGCATTGTAGTAAATAGCGTGAATCCACCGGCATTTTTAATGAAAAAAGATATTACACCAACTCAAAGTTGCAGAAATCTTGTTCACACATAATCTATTATGACTTATGAAATAATTCATGGGTTTAATCAACGTTATTAATATGAGTGAGGAAAAGGAGACAATCGTTGATTTGGTTGGTAATGGAGACCCAGAAGATGGTTCAAGCAGTCAACTAAAAACGAAAAAGAAATCCTTTGACATAAACAAGCGTTAGGTGTTCACCGACGGAGTTTAGAGTTGTCTAAAATTTGAAAACCATTCTGGAGTTTTTGAAGTATAAATCAATTTATATTTCTAAAAAGCTCCTTACGGAAAATTAGTTTTACTTTAGTGCTATTAGGTGCATGGTTTGGTGGTAATTGGTAATCTTATAATTTTATGTGTTAAAAGGAATAAAGGAGCATGTTATAAACCATTATATTTTTATTTGGATATTAAGTGGCAGTATATAATGGCACGTTCAATTGTTTGATTCACTTTAAATCAACCTCAAGTGAATTTCAATTCAAATTCGATTTGTACAAATGTTACTACTTGTAATTGTTAATTTCAATTATTGATGCTATAAGTTGCTTTCCGGTAATTGACTATAAATTAAAAAATTCAATTACAAATGGTCAAATACAACTACTAGGCTGAAATTGAGTTGAAAATTCAACTTTCAACGAAGTACAACTTCGTGTTCAAATAACGTGATAACTTGAGTTGTGAGGAACCTTACTGGGAAGATTTATCCCTTCTTCCCACATAAATTCGACCCCTGCCTCTTGGAACTAGAAATTTGATTTGAAATTGATTAGAGCCATTTTGATTGGAAAACATTCGAATTTCATTTTTGAATTTTAGTAAAACCAATGACTTTAGGAAAACAAAGCTAGTAAAGTACAGTGTTCAGTTGGGTTGTTTACACCACTGTAATTACAGGTAATGGCATATATTAGTTTGTCACTAGTGTTGACCAATTAGTTTTCAATTTTCAAAATCACAAATAATAGGTTGTCAAGCGTGACAGGAATAGTAAAAGTATTATTTATTGCTGCAAGTTCTGAAATGAATTCTTACGATTCAAAACCCTGCATATTCCTTCCTGCGGAGTTCAAATTTGAAGTTTTTTAAGGCAACAGGGCAATATAGCTCAATTTATTATATGCTAATTTAATTAAGGTTCTGTGAAGTCATGTATTCTTATACAATTTTTACATGTATTAGTTCTGTGTGAATTATGTTTATATATACTTATTCAGAGCCCATCACAAATAAAATTTTAAGTGGCTTATAAATTAACCATTTTTTTAAACTTTTACTTCTTGACAAACACCCGCTCAGTCGGGGTCATTTTTGTCCAAGGTGTATTTTTGATGCAGTGATAAAAACATGGACCTATAAATATAGGTGGATATATTTCAAACCCTGACATTTCTAATGCAAATTGAGGAACCAACTGTACAGGGACTCAACAACAGATTTGTCCCGTTTAGCCCATGTAAAGAAAGGTAGTGGGAACTATAAGTTCCCTCAGTGCTTTAGCAAATCCTTTTCCAAATTTTTGAAAAATTGATTACATCCCGTGTGCTCAAAAATTACGATTCTAGGAGTTAAGGAAGTGGAGCTATGGGGCAGGATTGTTTTCGGAAAATCTCTTAAAAAAGGTTTGAATTGTGTAGTCAATTTTTAAAATTTGATTTAAAAATCTTATGACACTCGCAATATTTTATGAGTTACTCCCTTACGGAGCCTAGAGATAGTGGCAGAATATTATAGGATTACATATGAGAAAAACTGTACATTTCTGGAGCGTTACATTTGCAGTCCAGTTTAGATCTCTCCGGAACTAATTTGCGGAATATTTGTAAAAAAAATGAAACATGGGGAAAACGGCGTTAAAGCTTAATTTTAAAAAAGCACTCCAACAAGTACTTTTTTTTCAATTGTTTCATTTTTGTTCTTATTTGTCAATTTTCATTGAATTTTACATTATTTGCTCTCAAATTTTGAATACTAGCTAGTACAGGGCTCTGTAATTGTTGCGGCTTGAGGATCAACTATTCCTCCTTCGTAACTCAACATCAAGTCAATGGCAATGCGTGGGCAGCGCTAAATGGCAACTACAAACTTTCAACTCAAATTAGACTGGATTCCTCAACATGCAGCAATAAAGAGATGAGTGTTTTCAACTATTATTTATTAACCAAACAATATAATTATTGTGAGAAACAAATTTTGCAAGTAGCAGTGAATCAAATTTACATTCAAAATCTTAGGTACAATATTTGTGTCTGTCCTCGTCGAAAGCTTAAGCAGTTCTCTTCCTGTCAGTCTTATTCTTATCGTCAATTAGTACTACTCCATTACTTAGCTTATGTGACAAGAAATTAATATTGAAAATTATTAAGTTGTGCATTTTCACAGACATTAAAGTAAAACAATAATACAAGTGCTTTGTTGTTTCTAGTTTCGGAACATCACCATGACACTGGGCGACAGTAATGTTGATTTGAAGTTATGAATCTGAAGGAAACGTTTTTTAAACAAATTTGAAGGTCAGAATCAGAAGGGTCAAAAAATCAGTGGACATGTCCTTTCGAAGCAGAGAATTAATTTCCAAGGACAGATAGATTCCAAGTTACAACAGAAATTAATGACAGTCTATTTAAGTTTGATTAAAATAAAAAGATAGTTTACAAACCCTGATTTGACAATTCTAATTAATACTTCCAAACGTCCGTTACAATTTTGAAGCGATTTTTAAATGCTAAACAGACGTTTTCTAATTCACTTGGCAAACGAAATTTTATAATTCATTACTTTTAAACTGATTCTACAATGTGATCAAAATCATTTGCCTGCAAATGAACGATAATATACATTCACCGCAAATCAGATCTCCAAACGTTATCATTTTGCGTCCCAAATAATATGTCAAGTGGCATATAAATCAATCTTTTATTTCAACTTGTACTTACTGGCAAAATTGACGCTTCTGTTTCATATTTGGTTGATTTTTTTAGCCTTCTCAATTGCAGATGGTGTGAATAATTGATTTAACCCCTCTAGCCCCTGTAAGGAAACGTAGTTGGAAATATCAAGTTCCTTCATGATTTAGCAAATCCTTTTTCAGATTTTTATTTAGTTAGTAGAAGTTTATTTCACTAGTTCAAAAACTATGTTTCCAGATGGTTAAGCACGGCGATTAGTCAGGGTTGTTTTTGGTAATGTTCTTGAAAAACGTGGTGAATTTTGGGCTCAAATTTTAAATATTGTTTCCAAAAAACTTTAAGGAAATTACGTTGTCGCTCAGAAGTAAGCTTTTCCAGTTCTGTACATGCGTTCCGAAATTCGGGCACGGTCTGTAAGAAGAGGAGAGTCAGTTTGGGGAATTTCAACTGCAGGAGAAGATATTTGCAAATGGAACTAACGGTGGGATTTTATAATAAGGTTTTAAACTAAAATTTTCAGTTGAACGAATTTTAATTGCTTATTCTTAAAATTTCTCACAAACTGCTTTAAAGTTCCAAATTTCAACAACAACTATTCGCAACTCATAAAATTTGGGTTAAAGCTAATCAAGTTTCCAAAATAGTTTAAAGATCTATTGCAGGTATTACGCTTATTGCTTTGTAAGGTAATCCAAGGGAGCATACACTAGGCATACATTTGTTGGTACATTCATCATTTTCATCATTGATGAGTTCTTATTTCCGTCTTCCCAAGTTGCCCTCTACGGACCACAACGGAGTGAAAAATAATTGTTCCGACAGTTTGTAGACAATTTAATACTAGATTTTTAAACATTTTCTTTACTGATCTCGGTCAAGAGTTCAGATCACATGGGTCAGGTTAAGTCAAGTTTAAAGCCGGGTTCTCGGGTTCTCTTAAGAATTTCATTATTTTGTTTTTATTATCGCGCAAAATTTGCCTCAGAAGCTTTATTTCAGGAGGTATTTGATAGGTCATTACGTTAAGGATCTGAAGCATGGTCCTGCAGCATACGAAACAATTCACGCTGAACGAAAGCCCATTGCAAAATCTATTGGGACTGTGAGTCTACTATTTTTTCAAATGTTGTTAAAGAATAACCGGTTGGATAATTACAATATTATAAAATAATTATTGTACAACATGTTTAAAAACCTACATTTTAGATTTGGCTGTCGTGCAACTCTACAAAGTGTTCAGCAGATTAAAAGGGTAATAAATAAAGTGGCGTCCAATCTCTTTTCATTAAATAGTGCTTGAAATGTTGGATATAAAATCGGAGGTGATATTGGAAAACATTCGAATTTTATTCCTGGAATATAGTAAAGCAAGTAATCTGGACAATCTTATTTACTCCAATGTAAAATTCTCTCCATGATATTCCGTTCCATCGAATGACACAAGTTTGGGATTAGAGACTTCCATTGAATATAAGTAAATCCAGGCGATTTGGTCATTTTACAGATCCTCGTAGACAGGATATAAAGCAAGTAAGTTAAACCTAATCTGCACACACATTTCAACCCAGGATATTCATTTTGCAAATCCTATTAAAGAATTATCTGTAGTATGTTTTGAAATAAAAGTAAATGAATAAAACATTTTTACAAAACAAGTACATTGGAATTGGAATTCGTTAAGTTGAATCTTAATCGAAATTGTATCCATATATTTCGACTACTTCAGCTCTGACTCGTCTTATGCCGTAGTTTTTAATAATTATTTATAAAAATCTTTAATTCATTTTGACTGGGATTCAAAATTTTTAAAAAACTAATTTTGAGGACTCGAAGTATCTACTTTCCGAAAATCGAAATAACTTTTGTATCGCCGCCTGATTTTGAGTACCATTGGAGAAAAAATAGGAAGAACTTTTGACGATGATGTCCTATCTCAGTCTTAATTGGTTCATTCAAAAGCATTTCAATTGCAGAACATCTTGAAATGAAATACTCAGTAAAGTTTTGATGTCATAGTCAAAACATTTTGGCAGGATAAATAAAAAAATTAAGAGAATACTTTAATACTGCAGAACTAATGTCGGCAAATAATTCAAAATTTGTAAATTGTTGGTAATAGTAATAAGGTTTCACGGTATTTTTGACTTTCTGTGCAATCTGTGTAAATTCATTGGGAATTAATCTGCGAAAAATATATATTTAGAAACCCTATAATATCCATAAAAAATAAGATTACTTACATATAAGCGAAAATAAGAAGCAACTGGAAATAAGTTCAATAATTTTTTGATTCACGTTTATAAAAACATGAACCTTTAAATAAATATATTCGGATATATATCAACTTCCACAATTTCCAATACGAATTTAGGTACCTGTTGTGCAGGGACTCAAAAATAGATTTACTCCGTCCAGTCCATGTAAGAAAATATAGTGGGAAATATCCAGTTTCTGCTTCAATTAGCAAATAATTTTCCATATTTTTGGAAACTTTGTTTCATTTGAATCAACTGTGCTGAATAGGAAGTCATTGACAAAATTATTATTTCCCGTAAATTGTGTTTAAATTATAAAACTGAAGTGGTTCAACAATTCTTTATCAAAATCCTTCAAAAAAATTAATATCCACAGAAACTATGAAGAAATTTCAAATTACGATAGAAATTATTTACCGTCTATTTACGCTTGATTTAAACAAAATTATTTTCCAAACCAGGGTTTGATATTATATTTGGAAATATTGTTGGTAAAAAATAAAAAACGTTCATTTGTTTCAAAAAAGCCGTTAATTATTCCTAATGCCCTGTTTATAGTCGCTTTGATTTTTCATTGACTTTTCACTGAGCAATCTTGTTCACGCAACTTTCACGCAGGTATACTTCCGATGATTTATAGTTCCAACGTTTCACGCGCGAAAACTCCTATAATATTTTCGTTCATTTTCACTGCATTTTTACTGACCAAAAACTAGAAACCTCCAGTTGTCAATTCTAGGTCCGTGATCTTTGACCTGCAATTAAAATGGCAACAGTGAATAAACGTAAACTACTAAAATTTCTTCTTGCATGGAAAATAACTAATCGGGACAAGAAACGGTTTCGGCCAATGTATATTAGACCGATTTTGAAGAGACGCAATGTCCAAGATGAAATAAGTTTAGTTCGTGAACTTGCAGATGATCCCATGTACCACCACAAATGCTTCCGTTAAGTTGCAAATGTTATTTGGGCATCATATTGGGGTATTATTTACATTAAAAATATATTGGGGTATTATGTGGGGAATGTTTTGCTCAAACTCAGCTTTACTGGCCCTGGCAGTTTCCCTGACATTTTGATTGCAAATTATGGGGCGTTCACTAGTTTTGGACTTTTAATTCTTCTTTCACGCTGTCAAGAGTTGAAAGTTTCAGTTTTGATTAAACGGAAAAGCGAATGAAACTTTTCACGACTCTGGGGACTATAAATGCGCGGAAATCATGAAACTGTCGTGAACTAATTGCCGCGTGAAACTTGAATGAAAAAAGTTTCACGAAAGCAACTGTAAATGTGAACGATACGTGAAAACGTGCGAATCATTGAGTGAAATGAAAAAAAGGAGCGACTATAAACCTAGCATAAGTAATAAAACGTTCATTTTTTTGAATTAAATAATCTTTCCAAAGTTCGCTCACTATTTTAAAACAAAATTAAGGTTGAATTGTTCCAATCATACTTGCTGTTTTGATCCAAAGTTTAAATTCAGTTCCATTCACATCCCCAAATTTGTCGTGCCGTTCAGTTAAGTTCAGTTCGCGTTGTCCAAAGCCTGTCGTAGTTCAGTTAAATTCACTGCGTACTTTCCAGTCGTGACGTTCAGTTCAGTTCCCCTTTGCAGTATTTTTTAGAAATTCAATTCAATCCATTATACTCTTTTCGGTCGTTCAGTTCAGTTCGCTTTATCTGTCGTTAGCGAACCAATTAGTTGAAGCCATTTATTATATATTTAAGTGACATTTAGTTTGATTTTTATAACTGACTTTGCAATTTGACTACAAAACTATTTTTGGTTAAATGGCTGATTAAATTACTGCTTTCAAAACACCGGAGTTGTGAAAGCAGTAATAATTGTGAGCTTTCTGGTAAACAAGTTAATAAATGATGTAAATATGCTTACAATTATTGAGTATTTTAACTTATACGATATGCCAAATAAATGCGTTATTAAATATACATATAAGAAACCAGCTTGCTTGTAAATAACTATGTTTTTGATTTGTAATTTAAGGTCATTCAAATGAATAGTCAAAAGCCAGCGTGTTAGCTTTTGAGATTATAACTATAAAATACATATATTGTCATGCAGTTTATATGTACTTAGTTGATATTCGTGTTGCGTTCACGAATACAAAAGTTTATATTCAAACCTGGACTCTTAAGTTCAATTCATTTCAGTTTGTGTTACTTGAACGTACGATGAACGTTCGTTCACATTTATATTACATTCTGCTGAGTTCAATGCAAATTCATTCAATCAAAATTTTGCATCTAGCTAGTTCGTTCAAGTTCATTCAAAAACAATGAAAATAAGGGCTAGTTCAGTTCAGTTCACCACTTTATGAACTGAACGGCTGCAAGTATGGTTCCAATCATACTTGCAGCCGTTCAGTTCATAAACTGATGAACTGAACTGAACTAACTCACTTTTTCATTGTTTTTGAATGAACTTGAACGAACTACCTAAACGCAAAATTTTGATTGAATGAATTTGAATTGAATTTAGCAGAACTTATTATGAATGTGATCGAACGTTTATAGTACGTTCAAGTAACACAAACTGAACTGAATTGAACTTAAGAGTTCAGGTTTGAATATAAACTTTTATATTCGTGAATACAACACGAATTTGATCTAGCTCTAAATTTCATGGCCATATATTTTGTAGTTTTAATCTCAAAACCTAGCACGCTGGTTTTTGACTATTCATTTCAATGATATGAAATCGCAAATCAAAGAAATGGTTTACAAGAAAACCGGAATCATACATTTAATAACGCCTATTTGGCACATTTTGCACGAAATCGTATGAATTAAAACGGGCAATAATTGTAAGCATGTTTATAGGATTTATTAACTTGAAATAGCTTGGTTTTCGTAGATTCATCGTTTACCAGAAAGCTTAAAGTCAATACTGCTCAGTCACCGGAGATTTGAAAGTAGTTATCTAATCAGTCATTTAGCGTAAAATCGTGCTTTAGTCAAAGTACAAAGTCAGCTATAAAAATAAAACTAAATGCCACTTAAATATACGATAAACGACTTGAACTAATTGGCTCGCTAATGACAGATAAACTGAACTGAACGATTGAAAAGTATATAATGAATTGAATTGAACTTTGAAAAAATACTGCAAGGGTGAACTTAACTGAACGTAACGACTAAAAAGTATGCAGTGAATTGAATTGAACTACGTCAGGCTTTGGACAAGGGGAACTGAACTTAACTGAACGGGACGAAAAATTTGGGGTTGTGAATGGAACTGAATTTGAACTTTGGACCAAAACTGCAAGCATGGTTCCAATCTTTCTGGAAATTCCCGTATTTCCCTTACTGCAAGCTTTTAAGAGGGTAAAATGAAATAAATTTAAATTTTTTAATAAAATGCGTTAAAGTGTTACCCCTGTAAATAAATAGTTTTCCTAATGCGGCATACTGTAAAACTGGTATTCAGATGAAAAAAATCTACAGTGGAGTCAAAGCCCAACTAGCTCATTTTCGATAAAGCAAATTAAAACCCCAGAAAATACCTTTCTAATTTATGATCAAAGATTCGTTTTCGGTCTACTGTGTAATTGTTCTGAAATTCTGTTTCCTTCGGAAATAAAATGTAGAAACTATTATACAATTTTGCAACTCACGCGTGCTGGCAAATTATTTCTACCACCTTTATTAATACAACGATTATTATCCGTGAAAATGGATAGAGTGGCGTGCGAGATTAGAAACTGTGTGGAGTTAATTGAATTTATAGTATATATGCATCCACATATATTCACCTCAAGATTCAAAAATAAATACAAAATTATTTAATTTTAGCCCGGACCAGCATTTGCACTTTAAAAGCTATAAAAGGATAATGTCTCGTCTAATGGTACCCAGGAAACCACACTTTACGGAGCCAGCACTGAACCAGCGCTCTACGTAACCGCTGGCTGAGTAACCGATTTGTCCGCTGGCACATAACCGGCACAGCGCTGGCCATCATCTCCGGCTCTAAGAGCTGGTCCGGCGCTGATTGCCAGAGGTTAGCCATGCTTTTTAACGGCGCCGTGCCAGCGCTGGTGTTTTGATGCATTTATATATAAATATATTATATATGTAGTATTCGCAATTAGAAATGTACAATGTATTCACAACTACGGGATTTATTTGATTGCTTTACAATACAATAATAACCATTAAAACTTACTAAGTGTTAACATCCAAAGTTAGAGGCATGCAAACGTAAGAATCTGTCCCCAAAAAAGCAATACATTTTTTTAACAAACATGACTGGTAATTCCACTGACTGAGGTAACCACAAGCATTTGAAAATACATTAGGAGCGACTATCAATAGGATAATATTCCACGTTTTCCATACGATTAAATATTTTACAAACAATTATTCCTTCATCTGCATTTTTCAGGTCTACAATAAGTAGCATTTTAAAGTCTTTTGTCAGAAAACAATTATCCCCTGCATTATTTGATATAAGTACATTTTTATACATAAACTTATTGCCATATGACTTATTAACAAAACCTTTTGATTTTTCGGATAAATTATTAGCTAAATTAAACACGTTTGTTAAGGATTGTAAGTAAAGAATTTAACGAACAATGAGTTATGTTATATTTACACGCGCATTCAGCCAATGTAAGAAATAGGTCATTGTTTTCACTACTTTCCCTATCGCTACTTTCACTATCGCTAGTAAGTTGATCCGTACCGTTATCACACACATTAGCATCTTTGTATTGTGGTAATGTTAAAATTGCATTTCGAATATCAGCAGACACTTGTGAATTATCGTTAGGATCATTAGTCACTGCCTGTACAGATCTTATTCTTAAAAGTAATTCATTTGTTTCCTTAAGTACCTTGCGTCGTTTTGTTTTCTGACTCATATTGTTTCGTTATCACGGAGCACTTAACACGTCTAAAACAAAATAAATTATTCTAAGACTTCTGGCGCTGTAGCGGACTGCTGATTACTTGCAAGTTGCCTTCGAGCCTTGCGACCGCCATTACGATCTCCAGAATTTCCAAACCACTTTTGGACAAACTTGTCAACCTCGACTTCAGTTGGAATGGATGATTCAGTTGTCCTTAAAGCAGCTAGAAAGTTTGAAATTATATTCATGTCAGAATATATGAATTCCACAATTTATAACTTCATGGAGAATACGTATGTAATAATTAACAGTAGATCATCTGGGGCGTTTGAAATGTGCGGGTAAGCCCGTAGTTAGCCCGGCCCGCCCGGGCTTCGGGCGGGTACGGGTAAAATATATTGCACTTGACGGGTTACGGGCGGGTACGATCTTTTCATGCGGTTAAAAATGACCGTGAAAAAAATTATGTGTAGCATGCTGGGACAGGGGTTGTAAAAGTACGATTTTTGAACGTTTGTAATTTTATCTTTACAAAAAGCCTTGACATTCAATGTCAACGAATTAAATTGAAGGAAAGAATCGGAAGATCGAAAGTTTGGAAATCATTTAAACAGATACTAGTTGAATAAATGTTTCCATAAATTATGTGAAATGCAATGAGTGCAGCGATATTTTAGCAGGCAATCACGCTAAGGAGTAGAGTATCACTTAAAGCGAACGCCTGTTAGAATATTCCTGCACTCATTGAACTTCACATAATTTATGGAAACCCGCCCGTATCCCGTCAAGCGTAACAAATTTTATTCGTACCCGCCCGAACCCCGAGCGGGCCTTTTTAACGGGCTTACCTGCAAACGTTAACCGCCCGAGATGATCTACTAAGGAGGGACATCAACTCTGGCCAAGCATAATTGTAAGAATTCTGCAGTGGAAGCAAACTCTGCTCTTACCAGATTCATTCAAAAAAATATTCTGGGTCTACAATGGATTTAAAAGCTAGACTGATATTAGCGGGCGGGATACGGGCTTTTTTAAATTTTAAGGGCCGGGCGGCCTTTATTGTGGAACTTTAATTTCAGGCCGGACGGGCGCGGGTAAACATTTACGGTCCGCGGGCGTGTACGGTCCTAAAATATCACGCGGGGTGATGCTCTAATTAACAGTAATAAAAACAAATACTGGTTCCCCATCTGTGAAGGAAAATATTAAATGAGGAAAATGTTTGAGATACTCAGATTTGCTTCTTAGCGGATTTATTACTTAAAGGGTATATATACTATGAAAAATGCATAGTTATAAGTACGTCTCCCACTGTTATTGGGCTTTGCTTAAGTAACAGTACTTGTACTAATGAGAGTAGCAAGAAATGGATAAAGAGGAGTATGGCAATTGTATAAAATGCTTGGAGGATTGTATGCAAGTGCACAACCAAGGGGGAAAGTATACATATATGTGTAATAAGTATGATGTTAAGCACAACTGAAAGTTAAATTAAATATAAAAACGTTTTTACCAATAAGACACGGGCGTAGATGGTAATTCTTAAAAGCTATTTTTGCATTCGCCCCCAAAAAGTTCATAGCTCGGCCCAATTCTGGAGAAATAAGCCGTTCATGGATTCGCTTCATGCAGTCCTTCAAATCTGAACTATATTATAAATAAACTCCTTACTAATTTAATTTGCTTGTCATTACTCTCCAGCCAGAGGTGCAAAGTTGCAAGTTGGCGTCCATCTCGGAGCGGAAATGAAATTCCGACTGGTAAATTAAGTTCGTCGTCATGCAATGATGAAATCAAGTGTCGTCCAAGGGTTCTTGAGACGTGGTCCAATTCTTTCGATACTTTAACCAATTTTTCGATGGTGACCACCTCAAAATCTACAAGATAAATGTTGCATTAATTATTAAATGTGCGCAGGACAAATATTAGCGCTGTCATTACTTTGTAGTTCCGATCGAAACTGCTGAATGTTCAAAGTTAGTTTATCAAGTCTGGCGAAAATCTCCGATGTAAACTGTAGGTCGCCCTGGTTTAAATTATTACTGGAAACTCGTAACATGTGCTCTGGTTCGTGTGCTGGTGTGTCAGTTGCTAAATTAAATAATTTGCGATTACACATTACGTGCTTAAACTTCCTCATTAGTCTATTAATAATAGAAGTAATTTACAGGCAAAGTCTTGAAACACGTTAAGGATTAATGCGGGCTCATCATGATCTCTTGTATTAGTGTCAGAAGTGTCATATATTTGGATCGCTTCATCCAAAACAGTCGTATTCTTGTAAATCTTGTAATTTGATCGGTGAGCTTGTTTTTTTAACACGCGACCACCATCCGTTTTTCCAACTTCAGCATCAGTCAAATCAAATTCACTTCTGGAATCTTCTAACGCTTCCGAAGCTTTCTTTGCTCCCGTTCTTGCATAATGGAGATCGTCTAAAGTAGTCAAATTGAAATTTAACTATCAGCATCTAAACTTATTAAGAAATTAAAGCCAACGGAATGATGTATATAATGTTTGTAGTAAGTCATATAAGTATTATTATTTAGTAAGAATTAGCACCAAATAACCAAGTCATCCAAGTCATTATTAAAAATAAAAATAATAAAAATAATATAATATTAAAAATAATAAATTACCTGAACCCAGTAGTACATTTCACTGGAAAATTTTCCATGAAATTTTGGGATTTTCACTTGGGTGGTTGCCTTTTTTAATTAAATTGCTTAATTTTACTTTATCCGTAATTTCGTGCGGCCAATTGCATTGATTATTGTTATCAAACAGCCATGATGCTGGCGCAACCTCGACCGTGTTGTCTTTAGAAAACTGTATTACATAATATAGCCCCATGGAGCTTTTAAAAGTTTGTTCAGACTTGTCTTTTTGCTACTATGTGAAGAATGGCGTAGACTCACAATCAGCTTTATTCAGCCGGATGGAAATAATAAACCGCCGTCGTGTACATTTATGGGATAGCGCATGTGCTTGATTCTCGTTTTACAGTTATGGGCCAGATCTCTGTCAGCACTGGCCAGGTCGGGTAATTTTACGGGACGGCTCCAGCGCCAGCATTCCGGAATGCTGCTGGAAGTTATTTGCCACATTTGGATAAGACCTGGGATTGAGCTGGGTTTGGTACTGCTACGGAAAGCAGCTTTGGGCCGTCGCTGGATTGCAGCGCATTGCCATGGTCGGTGGTGAGCCGTTGGTTTCAGTTTCTAGCCACTAGCGGGCCAAATCGTATGGTTTCCTGGGTACTCATTATAAATCCGACCGAAAAATATTTTTGATTTTCAAATATATGAACTAAGACAACTAGATATTATTTTTTTCACAAAAACCCGTTCCTTTTCAAATCTTGTAATCGAATGCTAAATAAATACTGTAAATACTATACATCAAAGTTGAAGTTTGCATTAAGGAATTCCAATGAATGGAAATAACTCCATGAGGTAAAGTCAGTTTGCGAATCCTCATTGGCAGGATATAAAACACAATTGGGACAAAGTAAGCAAAACTCAACTCAAACACATATGTATGTGCTCCTAGGATTTTGTTAAGCCAGACTTGGTACTTCCTCTCAGAAATAACTGTCTGTCATTGAGGTTGTTGAAAAATTTTCAAAAATCAAATTCATGGCCATTTATCTTCAAAGAATCGAAATTTATTTTTACCAAAATGTCACATTTTTGTTGAGAAGAAATGATCTGAGTGATGGGCACCTTCAGGGTACGTGTGATTATATATTCCTGTCGTAGGTAAAGTTTGACGGGATATTCAAAAACATTGATTTTAAGACAAATATTCTCACAACCTGAACGGAGCTTCCAAGTGCTTGTGGTTTTAGCTATAAAAGCCAGATTGTGGATATTATTGTAAAAAATTGGAACAACGTTTGACGGGGATGTCCTCTCTCGGTCTTAAAGGATTCAATCAAAAGTAGTTTAATTGTTATACAATCTGAAGTGAAACCTGGACTGAAGAGAGAGAGAAAGAAATAATTTATTTCACTGATACCACAATAGTATTTGCCTTACGACACTGTACATAATAATTTTAAACATTTTTAACATAAAAAAAATTTTTGTTATAAACTTGGATATAAATATACTAATTGTACAAGTGATGAAACGCAAATCATCAATTAAATTTTAAATAAATTAAATTTCGTGGCCAAATCATTTTGACGGGATAAATAAAAATAAACTCGAGAATAATATTTATGGAATCAATATCGCCGAACAATTCCAAATGTGTAAATTGTAGGTAACAATAATAATTATTAAGCTTCAAGATATGCTTATCCTCCTGAGAACTCTGCGTACCTGTTCCTGTGAGATTAAATTTTTTTGAGGTTTGGGAAAATATTGTTCAATATGAATCAAAAACTTTTTTTTTGATTCAGTTTTTAAACTTAAATTTTAAAATGCTTCAAAAACATTTGAAACAAATGCTTTGGGCAAAGTTCCCTAAAATTGTCTTCAGAAATTACGCGTGGCAGTATCAGAAAAATATATTTGTGAACAATTTACCACCCATTTTTGTTGATCTGCTGCTAATGGGCCAGAGTAGCACTCAAAATAATTAAGGCGGCGTGAAAGGCGCAATTTCAAAAATTCCTTCTTTCCATTATTAATTTCTCATTAGGTTAAATGCGTACTTTATCTGTTGCGAATTCTGATCGTTTTAAAAATTTGAATGTTTTCACCAGAGTGTAAAATATGTCTCAATTTTTACTAAATGTGTTTTAGATCATCTTTTTTGATTTCTTATTGACCTAGCTAATAATTTGAATTTCAGACAAACATCAACTGACCATCCTTCTCACCAGCAGGAATTTGTGCAAATGAAACTTCTTAAAAGCCACCTCAACACTCAAAGTTTTAATAAATCTGAATTTCTTAAATTTAATTTCTTTTTTTAAATTCCTATTTAAAATGCCATTCATTAAATTTCGTATACGGTATCTATTTAACTTAATTAGAATGTTCAGAGAGACCGTCATGACTTACCCCAACCCCTCTAGCTCACATACATGAGTTAAACATAGCTGAATCCCCCTATTTCGAGCAAATTTAATCATCTGAGACAAACCCACCAGGGCTAATCGAATCAACTTGAAACTTTAAAAAAAAACCCAATAACTTTTGAATGAGATTTTATTTGAAAGCTGGTTATGTGCCCTACAAGCTAAAATAATGCTAACGGAAATTTTGAAAAGCTTATCAAAATTTCGGAGATACATTCAAATTTCTTAATTTTTCACCCAAAATTTTGCAATTTTATTTTGTCAAGAGATAATTATGTGAGGCTTGGTAGTTCCCCTCCGAAAAAATTGTATTTGAAGGAAGTTGTTGAATAAATTTTAAAATCAAACTCATTTTTTTATCTTTAAAATAACGAGAAAGCACGATTTGGAAGCGTTTATAAAATTAAAAAAACTGGAGAATATTTTCATCCTGATGTTGTATCTCGGTTAATAATTGTTCATTAAAAAGATGATCAATGGCTTTAAAATATGCCGTCTGTCAAAAACAATTCGTAAACCTTCGCGGAAGTCTGTAAAAGGTAGCCAAATTTGCTTTGACTAAAATGTCACCTTTTTTGTAGAGAAGAAATTATGCTTTTTGAATTCTTTCGTGGATAAATAAAACTACGAGAATAATATTACGACATTATAAAAGAAACCCAACTTTACTAACCGCTTCTTGCCCATGTGACCAAACATATCGGCATAGATCAATTTGCTGGATTTTATAAAACCTAGACAACAATTTGTTACGAACTGGGGGATTCAAATATTTTATAAGTAACTCCCTTTAGTGGTCGGATCGATTCAATTTGATTCGAATTTTTCAATTTGATTCAATTTGAAGCTAATTTGAGCGAAATTGCGAAAGAGCGAAAAAGCGAAATTGAATCGAAAAACCGATTTTCGATTCAATTTGCCCCAAAGCAATTTAATTCGATTCAATTCACTCAGTGAATCGAATTGAATTGTAAATCGAACGATTCAAGTGGGAAAATACAAAATTTTACTTATGTTACTGGAGTGTCGTATACATATTGTAAAGGGTATAGTAAAAGCTACGCTAAAATAACAAACGTTGTGGTATACGTAGTATTTGGACTTTGAATATGCGTGAAAAAAGTACCCGTGCGCAGCCGAAGCGGTTTTGATGAATTGTTTGAATTGCAATTCACATAATATGATTCGATTCAGTTCAATACCCAAATCGAATCATTCGATTTGGCTTTACTGCAAATCGAATCGAAATATTACTGAATCGAATTGAATTGAATCGAATCGAATCGAAAATTTCCAATTCTGAATTGAATTGGTCCTACCACTAACTCCCTTACGGGGTCTAGGCATGGTGGCAGGATATTATGGACAAACTGTACATAGGGAAAATACGTGGAGTTGTGTACTGTATTTTCCCCGAACTTGCTAATTTACTGCAATGGATCTGCTGGAAACTGTCTGCGAAGTTTATTTGGGTAATGTTGGTAAACAATTAAAATTAGAAGTCAAAATCAGATTTCTAAAGTTTTTTCATAATAATTCGTTGTATTCTTCGAGATATTATGTCTCATCTATTTAAGCTTGATTAAAACAAAAAGTAAGTTTCCCACGATTTGAGGATATTGAACTATTTTCGGTAAAGTAAAAAACACAGAATTGGTTTTAAAAAAGCCCTTTATTCGTAGTTACAATATGTAGCTAAATTTTTAATTAAATTAATTTTTCCAAAACTCACTTCCTATTTTAAAACGATATTTAAAATGAAATTCTCCAATTGAGATGGAAAACTTAATTTTATAATTCATTTTGTTTAATCTGAATTTACAGGGTGACCAGAGTCATTTGCCCCTTGAATATTTGGAATCAATTATGCAATTCATGATCCGGTGATAATTTTCGGATATTATTACAATTGGGTACTTCAGAGGAGCTTTAATTCACCAAGTGCCAACAAAATATGATTGATGGACAATTATCACAGAAAATTTCAAACCACACTTCAACTTGCTAACATCACCGGTTTTGTCCTGGAAGATACACAGAGTGGCGTTCAAGTCAAATATTTTGTTATTAACACTTCGTGGATTTTTAATACCTTTACACAGTTTTAATCCTTGTAACAAAGGTCGCCTTTAGAATTTATGGCTTCTAACGCAGTTAAAAATTTCCCATTCAAATGTTTTTAGAATAAATAACTATACGTCATTTAAATAATTCCTTGACTGTATAGGTAAATATGTACATGAAAAAACAAACAAACATGAACTTGCTCATAAATTTGTTACAAACATTTCATTTTTTTCATGATCCATGTCCTACATCTCATTCTACCAATATTTTCCAATTTTTCTTTGGCATCTACAATATTCGATGGTTTTGACGTGCACCATCAAATAACTTTTGGAATTTTCCAGGAACTAAATATTTAAACTTACTGTCTTTCCCAAACTATGATTTTCAAAAGTTTAAAAATTTGTTAGAGAATCCGTTTAAGAGAATTTTCTTGAAAATCTGGTTTTGGGCAATATTTGACGGAAAAAGCTTAACTTAAGCCCGCTCATGAACTTCTGGGATATTTATTTGAAATGGCGTGAAAGTCATAATTTATTAAAATACACTCTGACTTCACTTTTCATTTGTTTTACTTTTAAAAAATCAGTACGACAACAGTATGGATGCTTTCCAATTACGGCAGAAATTATTTACCAGAGTCTATTTAAATTTGATTAAAACAAAAACCAGATTAATAATGTACGCATGTATGATGTAGTAAGCCAAAATAAGAGCTCAACCAGCTCATTTCTGAAAAAGCAGCTTATGAAATTACATTCTAGTTTGTTATGTAAGATTCTTTTTCGGTCTGCTCTCAATTCTTAGGAAATTATGATTTCTTCAGAACCGAAATGCTGAAATTAATTAATAATTTCTTTGAACTTGTTACAAACGCTTAACACTGTTTACACAATATTAATCTTTCTGGTTTGGCTTCCAAGTCAATGCTCCCTTGTTAGAATAAATTGTAAAAACTTCCTATCTGTTGAGAGCCTTCGAGGCAGCAAATACCAGCGTAAGTTCTATATATTTTATCATTAATTTTAACCTGACCTTTTTATGCTTTGTCCTAACGATAAGCTAATTTACATTTACGTCAATTATGACGCAAGCTAAAATTATTACTAGCAAAATGAAACCAAAAATGATTGGACTCTGCTATGAGACTCGAATGGGACAAAAACGCCTATCTGACAAATCACTTTTTAATAAACTAATTAATCTAATTTAATATTTTGTCGCAAGGAACCCCGATCTGCTCCATTTATTGTTTGCCAAAACCTCACGTTGCCCATCATCATTGCAACCACACAATCAGTTACGGCAAAACCAACTGCATATGGTTTGCATGTAACAACCGCAAAAGCTAGCTGATTACACATGTGATGATCCTTCAAAATGAATAGAGTGGCGTGAAAACTTTTAACCGGTACGTAGTTAATTGGCTTTATATACCTATAAAACCCAAAAAAATAAACACAAAATTTGCTAATTTTAAACTTCAAACTTCAACTTTCGTTGACTTTATATTTGGCATGGATTTTTAAATGTGCTGGCGTGTTTCAAGGAAATTTGTTTTGCAAACAGGGATTTTTAGATTTAAAAAAATAAGACCCCTGGAAATCTGATAACACTATTATTTCTCTCACCAAAAATGATTCCATTCTTTTCTTATAATCCGATAGTAAATAAATACTCTCGACACAAAATAAAAGTTGAATCAAAAATCACAATGCTTTGTTCAACTGGTATTGAAGAACAGTCTGTGAGACATGCTTAAACAAAGATAATAATTATTGGAAAACAATTTTTGAAAACTGTTTAAAAAAATTTTAACACTTGGCTTTTAGTTAGAATCCACGCGAACATTATTTGCATCAGCAATCCAAAGTAATATGTATAGATATATATACATATAATTATATATATGCAGCGTCGTTCAAACTTGAATATTACGCTACATTGCCACTGAATTCATTCTGAAATCATTATGTTCTTCCAGTGCATAATAATAGTAATTCCTCAGCGATTTTTCCCCGTTTCATAATACTACATGAGAATGAAGATTTTGCAATAATGAATGCACATAATTAGGACTGAACTAAAAAGGACTTTGTACAGTTATCCTATTTAACGTAAGCATGAAACTTGACGCCACTTTCACCGATCTCTTTTCTTGAGCTGCATCGTACACACATCATAGTGACCATCACAAAACCTTTTTCATCCGGCGTCTAATTTCACTAGTTTTCGTAACTTTCAGTGACTTCAACTTATCACAATGATTAGCCTATAAAACCAAAACAAATTTGGTATGGCGTCAAGTCGTAAAGACATAATTTGTGTGTTCCTATGTTTAATATGTGTTAATATGTTTTTTAATGGCTGCATGAGGAGACCATGAAGATGAGTTTTTCAATAAAAGTTTTCATTTTGCACTGGTTGCGATTCAACCTAATAATTTTATTACTTTTAATTTTAACTCCCACATCAAAGCCCAAGGTGGAATTTTCTCACCATTTTCCCTTGGAAAATGAAACTAAGCTTATGGTACCCTAATTGTAAGTCAAAAGTTTCAGAAATTTCAATGGTATATTTTATTTAAAATTTTGGCTTTCAAATTTAATGCAAAATAAAAAATTGTCTAAGCCTAATTTATGGCAAAAACTCAATAGAGAAATGTCCAGGTTGGAAATATGACTGGAGGTAATTTTTTGGATATAAGTAATCACGTTTGGATAGGAATTTGAAAATCGTGAGTTCCATTAAATGTAAACTCTTGATGGGCAGACTTGCGTTCGGGTCAAGTATTTTGAGGATCCGAACTTGAACTTGACCTGCACTTGAACTTTCAAGTTGATATTTGTCAGTACCCGAACTTGTCGTTTTGGGTCCCAGTAATTACTTGTCATACCAAATCATATCTTGCAAGTAATCTTTCCTAAACCCGAACTTGATCTGATACTTGGATATCGGGTCCATAAATCTTGAGAACCGAACTTGGAATTGGATTGAACCCGAACTTAGATTTCAAGTAATTGAACGAACGTTGCAACTTTGTAGTAGGAAGTCACAAAACCATTCCAACGGGTGGAGCTAAGATTTTCAATTTCCGTCGTCTTTACTAAATCTTTTTCTTGTGTTACAGTCTCCCCGGACAATTTACTTCAACCGTTTTTCAAAAATGATGACAAATTAGAAGAATAGTTTTAAGCACAACGATTTACAGAATACGCAACAGTCATTCCAAATGCAAGTGAGCTCCAGCTTCTGTGCATATCTCTGCAGGGATGGTTTCTAGTAGGGATGCCAATGGTCGGGTCCGGATCATTTATAATGGTCCGTTATTGGTCTGGTTCAGTCTGGTCCAAGATTTGTATGCTCTGGTCCGGTCTGATTCAACACTTGGAACACACCTGATACAATTGGTCCAGCTTCAGGGCCAGTGCAGATCTGACCACAGGACCATGGTCTCAAACGTAAGCAAAATAAAAAAAAACAAAATCCCGTGGAACAAATTAAAACTGACATTTCTGGGGATAAAAGAAGAATTTGAAGGGGGAAAATATGATTATTTAATTGTTCTCATTGGTTTTCCGGACCATGGTCCGGAGGCCAACAATATTAACCCGATCCCTCTTGAAATCTGGAAATCCTTTTACGCGCAGGTTATGCCCCCAAAAGGAATTCCGCGGGAAGTCATTTGTACAAACCACGACGACACGCTAGATGCTGTCATCTCTGCCGCGGAGCTAGAAGTGGCGCTGATGGCGCTAAAAAATAACAAAGCTCCGGGTATTGATGGGCTGTCAAATGAATTTTGGAAATACTCCTCTGAGAATTTAAGGCAGAAATTATAATCCCTTTTCAATCAAATTTTCACTTCTGGTATCAATCCAATCAGCTGGTCAGAGATTGAATTAATATTGCTCCATAAAAAAGGTGATACATAACTCCCGGAGAACTATCGTGGCATATCGCTGATTAATACAATTACAAAGCTATTTACCCGAATCTTATATGAAAGGCTTTACACATGGTGTGAAAGTAAAGAAATCCTCCCGGAAACTCCAGCTGGGTTTCGGAAGAGGCGTGGTTGTCAGGATCAAATTTTTTCTCTCCTGGCAATCATTGAAATAAAGCTGAGAAAACCTGGTGGAAAACTCTTTGCTCTGTTTGTCGACCTCGCACGAGCTTTTGATTTACTTAATCATGAACTCCTATGGAGGAAACTGAATAGCCTCTGTGTAAATTCCATGTTTATCGGGGTAATTAAGTCCCTCTATGACTAAGAGTAAATCAATGTAAATAATTGGGCCCACCTTAAAAATCATCGGAGCTTCGAAAACCGACTCCTGGGAGGCTAAAATGAAATTGTTGGGCTCCACAGTGATCCCAACAATGACATATGCAGCAGAATTCTGGGCGCTTAATATCCCCGCCGAAGTTGAAATAATTCAAAATCAGTTTCTAAAAAAACTTTTATGGTTACCTAATGATACTCCTTCCTACGCACTCCGAATAGAAACCGGAAGAACAAAAGTATTTTATAGAATTATTGGCTGGACATTAAGGTATTGGGTTAAAATTCTCACGTTACCCGATACGAGACCAGTCAGAGTATGCTATAATAGCCTTAAGCTCCTGATGTGCGATAATCAGGTAACTCGACGGAGGACATCCTGGGCAGGCTTAATTAGAAACATCCTATACCAAAACGGTTTCCCCGCAGTATGGGAATTTCAATCCCCAGAATACACTTCAAATTTTTACCCTATAATTATGGCTCATATTCTGGATAAACTAACTAGGGAAGACATGACCTCCTGCATGTGATGACCAAATGCCACTTATTTAATTCCCCTAGAACACAATTAAACAATAAGTATAACTTAACATCTCTCCGCAACGAATCCTCGTTGCATTTTCTTTTCAAAAATCCATCATGCGATATGGTGTGTGATATTTTTAAATTCTTTCAGAATTGTGTTATCAGAAAAAACTTCATTGATGTACTTGTAAATGTATAGTATTCACTTAAGTCTTGTACTTACATATACGTATACATATATAAATATATACATATTTGTTAAAACTTGTAACGTTTAACATCTGGATGATATGGGCGCCTCCCGAAAAGAATCCTGAATAAATTCGTAATTCGTAATTCGTAATTCGTAAGAGCATTAGTATAAATTAATAAAAATTAATGTTTCTCATCTTTGAAAGAAGGAAATCAATTGCTAATGCATAAAACAATATTTATTGACGTTAGATATATTTATATATGAACATTCAAATCAATTAGATTTTACGTAATTAATTCCTGACATAAAAATAGCTAACAAAGATAACAAATTAAATAGCAACACGACTTTGATGTTTTCGTTTTTGTGCCGTTGTCAGCTGACGGGTCATGCGTCTATCGTCCGAATCACTGCTGTCTTTCTTCCGCTTTTTTATTTCTTTCTGCTTAAGTTTAGCGAAATTTTCCTCCGATGTCATTAATTCAGATTTTTGACGCAATCTTGGTTTGCGCGTAGAAGTTGTTGGTCGTTCCTCGTCGCTATTCCTGACTAAATCCCAAGGAGTGACAGTAAACTTGAAATAAAAATGTATCAAGTTCTTATTATTAAAAAACCTAAACGCGTGATTTTCCTGTGTGCTCTTGAACTAATATTTTTTTACTTTGATACTTACTACTGATTTAACTTCCAGCGACGACGGTGTAGGGGTTGCAATTAAAACAGCATCAATTTCTTAATCTGCGTCAAAAATTTCATCCGATCCAGTAAATACAGCTGCTCCTAAACTATCCTCAGTTATATTTTGAAATTCGTCTTGAAAATCTCCCTCGTCAGATGCAGAACTGTAGTCTACCAATCTTCCATTACGGAATGAACTCCATTTCGACATTCTTCATCACTACGGTTGAGGTGTACTGGTGGGTCTGACGTTATGGAATTCTTAAATGAAATAACGTAAGGTTGTGAAATGGTTTGATTAAATTCGGGAATGCTAATTCTTGTATTATCTTCTAAGGAAATTCAATCAGGAGTATTTCCACTTTCATCGCGATTAAATTCTTGACCTATTTGTCCGTACTGGCTGCCGTCATTATCCGAATTTTTTTGGTTGGTTGTCTCCCCCACTCCAACCCCATTATTATCTGGATCGTCATTATTCTGGATATTGGGATCTTCCTGGGCAATGGTCCTGTCTTCCAACTCAGGATAAAACTCACTCTCGTCGAAAGCAAATCTGTCAGGCTTCCTGAGAGCATGCACAAAAATTCCAGTTTTATTGAAGCCACTGACGGCGTTTCTTTCTGTGGATGATTCTTTGTAAGCTTTACGAATAATGTGGGGGATGTCCTCTACTCGTGCCTTCCGCTGGGGATGCTTTGCAAGCCAATCTGTAAGTACTTGTCCGTACTTCGTCTTTAATGGCGAAAAGAAGGATACGTCTAATTGCTGAAGCTTATGTGTAGTATGAGGTGGCAGGGTGAGCAGTTCAATATTATTTTCCATGCAATACTTTACAGCCAGGTATGAAATGTGGCTGGAGTGGTTGTCGAGAATGAGTAGAATTGGTGTTCTACAATTTTCAGCCGCTTGAGTACGGAAGTGCTTTAGCCAACGGCAAAAGGCATCAGTGGTACTCCATTCCGTTGACGTTTTGAAGAAAAGGGATCCAATTGGAGCTGATGTGGTACCTACATACCGACTGTTCTTTGGAAGCACGAAAATCGGAGGAATAAATCTTCCTTGGGCGTTTGCAGCACACGTAAATGTAACCAGCTGCCCACGATCCACAGACACAAGAACTGGAACAGATCGGACGCCTCTTCTAGGCAAGACAGCAGGCTCTCTACTCGAAATAACCAAATTGATGACAATACTTTGATACTGACTACAAGTAATTAATTTTATGAACATCAGTAAATAATTTGATAAATATAAGTTAATAATTAAATGAATATAAATAATTAAATTTTACTGCTGAGTTGTTTATTTTGACACGGAATTAATTTGTGATAAAAACTTACTGCTACAACGGACAGGCCCGTTTCATCTACATTGTAGATTTATTCCGCTAAATATCCTTTTCGGGCAATCCTCAAGTTGATCAAAGAATCTGTAGACATTTGTCTTTGTAAATTCTGTTATCCTAATCGAGCTTAAAGGAGTTCCAGTCCGCGGAGATAGCACATCAAAGTGTCTTTCCAGAAAGGATGCTACCCAATCCTCACCAGCAATGCTGTCCTTAAACGTATGCTTTAGTTGATTTGATTCTGCTAAGTTGAACGCTAGCTCTGCAAGAGACTTTCTAGTCATCGCATAAAATCTACAAAACAGACATTTAATTTGTAATTTGAGAGAGAGAGAGAAATAATTTATTTCACTGATACCACAATGGCATTTGACTTACGACATAGTACGTAACGATTGCAAACATTTTTTTACAGAAAAATATTTGTTACAAAATTGGATATACATATATTAACTGTACAAGTGATGAACTACTATTCTATAAGATTTACAGACATCTATTGATTTGTTATTTTGCTAGATATCCAAAGTGAAGCATATATTTATTCTATTGCTATAATTATACTCAGTATAGACGGATAAAATAAATATAAATAAATATAATTATAAATAAATAACCAACTTTGTGAGGGACTTAAACCCATACCGTTCTGCGAGTTCCAATACAAACTTTAAGATTGTATTTTCTTGGTCCTCAGTAAACATTGGTTTAATGCTACCTTGTGAGAGTTCTTTTGGAATTGTATCCCGGTCTCGACGTTTCCACCTTTGTAGCACCGATCTCGTGATTCCAAATGTAGTGGCTGCTTCACGTTCACTATGATTTTTCATAAAGTCAAGTGCACGCCGAACAGTCTCCCCTTGTACCTTTGAATATTTACGTTGGTAGTGCCTCACTGTAAATTAAAACAGGCAAGTGAATTAATTCAATATCAACCCCAGGAAGAATAGGTACATGACACTTTAATAAATTTGATATCTATTTATTCAATCAATATTCATTTAAAATGTCATTCCATCACTACCTATAAAGAAGGACTCACTCTCAGCCGGAAACGTCACAAGAAATCCAAACAAGATTAAGATTTCCTGGAAAACGCCGAAATGTCCCAACAAGATTGAGATTTCCTGGAAAACGCCGAAATGTCCCAACAAGATTGAGATTTCCTGGAAAACGCCGAAACATTCCCACACAAGACTGAGATTTCCTGGAAAACGCCTAAAATTTCCAAAAAAGATTGAGATTTACTGGAAAACGCCGAAAAATTCCCAAACAAGATTGAGATTTACTGGAAAACGCCAAACAATTCCCAAAAAAGATTGAGATTTCCTGAAAAACGCTGAACAATTCCCAAACAAGGTTGAGATTTCCTGAAAAACGTCGAAAATTTTTAAAGAAAATGCAGGATGAACTACAGAAGAGATGGCACAAAATACAAGTATTTAAATTAAATACAACAACTTTCACAGCATGGTTTCTTCCAATGATGGATACGAAGTGCTTATTTCAAGTAAACGGCAGTTACTGCAACATTGGGTAACAATGTTATACCGAAAGGTTTCCAAATTGTTACCCAAACTTACCTGCTCCATGTCGCCTCGAATTTCCATTCTTATTTTGTATGCACACTGCACTTAACTCTGGATTATCTGTTTTGAAAAGTTTGACTTGGAGTACACCAAATTTTAAGTCTATTTTTCGTGGTGAATTACAAAGGTAAGGTTATTGTGATACACTTAATAAAAGTAGTATATTTTTTATATTAAAGGTTATCTATTAACTAATATTATAAAATCTTTACACGATTTGTTTCTCCCATATAATATTAATGCAAATCATTTTGCTTCCTATTCATTATTGTGTGGGCATTTATCTATCTATATTGTGATTTAATGAGTAGATATTCAATCGCTCTGGAAATTTTTCGGCGCTTTCCAGGAAATCTCAATGTATCCTTTTATGCAGCTTTGTGCGGGTCTAAAACCTATAATTAGCTTTGTTTAGAGAAATATGGCAGCAACTTGGAAAATTTCTAAAGTTATGCTTGATTTTGGTTACCTTGCCAAATTATTTGCTTTTAGTGGTAATGTTTTCATTGAATACAAATTGAAACAAACACTGCAAAATATGTTTTGTTTAAATTTACAACAATTTTTATGTACATATTAGGGGATGAGAATCACAACGAAGAACTTTTTTTCGACGCTGATGACAATCCTGTGTGGTTTGATGAGATAGTCAGGGTTAACAGACTACACGCAAGAAGAGGATAGTTCGATGGAAGACAGCGGTGTTATCATAAATGTGTCTAGATAGAATTTGTTTAACTGTTTTCAAATGCAATCGTCTGTAAATGGGGCAATAAATTTTCACCCTTGACTTTCAAAGTTTAAAACATGCTCGTATTAATATTTTAATTATAACCGTGCATAAGTTTTTATCTACTGTATTGAATCTTGATATTCCATTCAATATTTGGTAGGCATTTTATTGCATAGAGAAGTTGAATTGAACGCACATTGTAGCTTTGAACTTTCCATAAGGTTTTTATGTAAATGAGTAAAAATTTTGAGACTCCAAATCCTTTTGCTCAGAGTACCTGCAATAATCCGACGCTGCTTGTAATACATTAATATGCAATACCACCGTTTAATTACAATTAGTGCTTCTGAACGGTACCAAAACATGGACTCGACCCGACTCGTTTTCCCGAACCGAAAAAATCAAAATTCTGTTCGCGAAACCGGAACCGATATTTTCGAGTCCGGGACATTTTGGGCCTCCCGGAAAATAAAAATGGTTCCCGAACCGGTTCCGGTTCCATTCCGAACCAAGAGAAAATGTATATGATTCATTTTTATGGAAGACAAAATTGTGTCACCTTTTTAAAATGATAGTTGACAAATGCTGGCCAAATGCAAGTTTTGGGTTTTCATCCAAAACGGTAGCTTTAACAAAACCTTCTCGAAAACTTTCGGTTTTGATTTTTGTACCCGAAACCGGACCGAAATGTGACGGTTCATAAACCGATGACCCGAAACCGGAACGAAATGTAACGGTTCTTTAAAAAGTTGACTCGAAACCGTACCGAAACCGAACCGGAACTTCGGGAATTCCCGATACCGAACAGAAACACTAATTACAATAAGTAGCCCAAATTCGCAGTCTTCAAGAAACATTTAACTTCAGGATTGACCATCCTCATTGCTCGCTTAAAATGACGTTTTCAAATATGCTTAAAAATGATGCAAAAATGTTTAAACATAGGTGGCCTCATATTCCCCAGGCCTCTTTTCGTTGTGGCCTTTAATTCCCCAGGCTATGATTTCATCAACGGCCCTTTATTTTCCTGCTTCCTTTGTATAATATACATAAATATGTTAACATATATTACAAGTGAGCTTATTATATTAAACAAAAAACTATTTCAAAATCCCGGCCACAAATTTGATGCGAAATTGAATTTTTGGAGCGAAAAGAGGGTATGCAAATCAAAAAATAAGATGGTAAGAAGCTATACTACCTCAATGTGCACAACGTTTCTTTTCCTTGACTGGATTTTTGGAGGAAACCAAAGTTTTTACAGAAATAGGTTTTAATATTTATTTTTCTTCCGTTATAATTTTCCAAGTAATTTAATTTACATTTATCAAGCTCGGGTTGAAAAAATATACCTGAGCTCAATGTCAAGTACAAGTTCAACGAAGTCAAAATACCTGAACTCGCACTTGCAATTTAAGGTGTTAGGCAAGAATTTTTTTACCGCAATGATTTGACATTAAGATCACTTGAACAAAACTCTCAATCTAAACTTAAAATTAATGTAGCCAAGCGGGGTGAAGGACATGTGATAGTTAGTCGCCATATCAATTAAGTTAACAAATAGCCAAATTTTTGAAATTAATTTCATGATATAGCCTTAACGATGTTTCAGACATCATCAAATTGGAACTCATTTCGTGTATACTTATGCCTTAAGGCTTGTTTACATTTTGAAAAGCGTGATGATTGTCACTTAAAATGAATACTTTACGTATTCGTGCTTAATGTAATTTGTGAGTAAGTAATATTTACTTTAACAAAGTATTAGGACAGAACTTATGATTATAAGTTTCCTTTGACAACATACTTGAAAGTCGGGTTCGGGTTCAAGTTTGGGTCGGGTTTGTTGTGATATGGGCACCTCAGGTATTTTTTTAGGTGCGGGTAGCCAAGCAGTACCAGGTCCAAAAATACCTGACAGGTGCGTATATTAACTCGGAATCATGTGGATCATGATTTTGGGATACCTGAAAGATGCCACCATTCAGGACTACTCGTCTTGTATCGAATAAACCGATGCAATTTTCGACTAAAATTTTAAGCTTATTTTGACAAGAAGGAATCATCTGAGACTTAATCTGATATCCTTGATAATCCTAGGTATATTTCCTGTGACAAGCCCCTTAGGGCAGGGGTCGGATTTATGTAGGAAGACGGGAAGAATCTTCCCAGGGAAATAATTTGCAGCAGGGAAATTTTCCAACGGGATTGCAAACATGGATTGTCAAATCAGTTGAACTTTTTTTGGTAGGGATTTTCGAAATTGTTGAGGTGTTGTACTGGAAATGATTTTTGTCAACAGGGATTTTCGACATTGTTGAGGTGATTTACGAAAATGATTTTTTGTCAACAGGGATTTTCGACATTGTTGAGGTGATTTACGAAAATGATTTTTTGTCAATAGGGATTTTCGACATTGTTGAGGTGATTTACCAAAAAGGAATTTTTGTCAATAGGGATTTTCAAATTTGTTGGGGTATATTACAAAAATTGTTTTGTTAACAGTTAGTTTTAAACTTGCTTCGAACAGGGACATCATGACCAGCAGTGCAAATGAAAAATATCTTCCACGGAGATTTACAAAAATCCGACCCCTACCGTAGGGTAGTTTTTTATAGTTGTAAGAACCTGATTTTGAATGTTATTGAAAAAATACAGAGATTTTGCAGAATACATGTACATATGTAGTGAACAGTACATATGGAGTGAACAGCACATATGGAGTGAACAATACATATGGAGTGAACAGTACATATGGAGTGAACAGCACATATGGAGTGAACAGTACATATGGAGTGAACAGCACATATGGAGTGAACAGTACATATGGAGTGAACAGCACATATGGAGTGAACAGTACATAGGGAGTGAGCAGAACATAGGGAGTGTACAGTACATATGAAGTGTACAGTACATAGGGAGTGTACAGTACATATGAAGTGTACAGTACATAGGGAGTGTACAGTACATATGAAGTGTACAGTACATAGGGAGTGTACAGTACATATGAAGTGTACAGTACATAGGGAGTGTACAGTACATATGAAGTGTACAGTACATAGGGAGTGTACAGTACATATGAAGTCTACAGTACATAGGGAGTGTACAGTACATATGAAGTCTACAGTACATAGGGAGTGTACAGTACATATGAAGTCTACAGTACATAGGGAGTGTACAGTACATAGGGAGTGTACAGTACATATGAAGTGTACAGTACATAGGGAGTACACAGTACATATGAAGTGTACAGTACATAGGGAGTACACAGTACATATGAAGTGTACAGTACATAGGGAGTGTACAGTACATAGGGAGTGTACAGTACATACGAAGTGTACAGTACATAGGAAGTGAACAGTGATGCTAGGGTAATGTACCGCGAGGGGATTACGTCAAGCAAGGATAAAGTACCGTGAGAGAATTACTTCAAGCAAGGATAAAGTACCGTGAGGGAATAACTTCAAGCAAGGATAAAGTACCGTGAGGGAATTACTTCAAGCAAAGATAAAGTACCGTGAGGGAATTACTTCAAGCAAAAATAAGGTACCGTGAGGGAATTACTTCAAGCAATGTTAAATTACGGTGAGAGAATTACTTCAAGCAAGGATAAAGTACCGTGAGGGAATTACTTCAAGCAAGGATAAAGTACCGTGAGGGAATTACTTCGAGCAAGGTTAAAGTACCGTGTAGGAATTACTTCAAGCAAAGATAAAGTACCGTGAGGGAATTACTTCAAGCAATGATAAAGTACCGTGAGGGAATTACTTCAAGCAATGATAAAGTACCGTGCGGGAATTACTTCAAGCAATGATAAAGTACCGTGAGGGAATTACTTCAAGCAATGATAAACTACCGTGAGGGAATTACTTCAAGCAAGGATAAAGTACCGTGAGGGAATTACATCAAGCAAGGTTAAAGTACCGTGAGGGAATTACTTCAAGCAAAGATAAAGTACCGTGAGGGAATTACTTCAAGCAAGGATAAAGTACCGTGAGGGAATTACTTCAAGCAAGAAAGAATTTTTCATCCCAACAATTTCATATTATTCAATAATATCTAGTTAAAAATAATCACCTTCTGACTAGTACTCGTATAACTGAATGTCCCCGCAAAACTTTATATCCTAAGAAGGAATGCCTCAACGATTTGAAAAAATTCCTTGCTGAAGCGAAAACTTTAATCGGTTTATAAATCTCTGTTCACGAAAATGATTTTCTTATAACTCGTCAAATCCCCGTAAATATATAAGACTAACCAAACCAAAATTAATTCCTAATTTCTCAATTAATCTCCCCGAAGCGCGCTAACAAATTTGAAAATCCGTACACATGAAGGTTTCATTTGACATTTTTCCCAACCACAAATATTCTTCCCCTGCGAAGGATCATCTCGTTTTTGAACATATCTGCATCTGTTAATCAATCAACAATGCTACATTTTAGCAAAAATAACTTCTCAAATTAAAAGCCATGACTCAAGTTGTTGGGAATTATAATAATCAAATAAACTTAAAACTTACTATGTCAAAGGTTCCTATTACAGTCCACTCCTCCTTGGAATCTGAAATTGACCCGACCCTACTTCAAAAGGGATGCTCCTTTTAAAATTTCACCATAATATTAGTAAGCGTCACGAGCAGGCTGAGCTGAAATGAGGAGCCCTAGAGTTTTCCCTCCCACGCTAAAGATAAGCCAAGGGTTTCCCACACAGCAAAACAGGTTGCTCGAGTTGCCCACGCACAGTTTTGTTCCTACACAGAAACAAAACCATGTCCTGAAAAGCTCACAGCTTTCCACCTTTTGACGTCCGCATCCCATTCATTACCACCTTGGCAAACGCAATGTAGCATTTATTATCACCCAGGAAACGCGAAACGAATGCTCGGGTAAATTAATCGATTATTTACAGACGTTCGCTCACTAATATGTACTACTCTGAGCGTTAACGTTTGCTTTTCAGTTCTAAAGGCTCTAAAACACCAATATTTTTGAAATATATATTCTTTATCAGTTTTGACGGGTTCATTTGAAAACAATAATCGTGTAACAAGTACTGAAATGTATCTTGAGCTGGGTGAGCTTAAGATACAACCTATTGCGCCACAGGATTTTCTGCAAACTCCGATGGGTGAAAACGGTAGCTGGGGAGGACTTGCTTACTGGCGATGTGGCAAGATTAATTGCAAAAAGCAGAATGGCGAGGAACGTTTTGAGCAGGAAGGAGTGGAGAAGCAGACCAGCGTGAGAACGATCTTAGAATAGATGTAGGTTATGATGTTAGGGAGGGTTCGAGAGGCAAGGAAGGAAATATCCGTATTAATCAGTTATATTCGATTGGATTTAGAGTCATAGAGTGCCACATGAGGAAGAGGAAAGAGATCGGGGGCGAAGGCGGCAGTTATGAGGAGGGACGACAGCATTTGGAGAGAGAATGGGAGATGATGAGGCAGCAAGTGGAGGCAATCAAAGTAAAGAAGAGCCGGAGAACATAGGACAAGTTTTGCGAACTAGACAACGCAGTTCCAGGCGGCAGCTGAGCGACAGTGACGTGTGTTTGCAACCGTGAGTCCAGAAGTAGATGAAGAAAGAGAAGACGGGCGTATAAATGAAGTACTTACAGTGTCGATTAAAAAATTAAACATCAAAGTTGATATTAAAATTGGTTTACATATGTACATGGACTTCGTGATAAGTAATGACGAATTTTAGTAACTAACGATATTTCAATATTCTGCAAAATAATATTTTTGTAAGTTATTTAAAAATAAATACTAAATGGAAGCTCAATCAGGTCATCAGGGAACCTCAAGGCAATTCAGGAAAAAATAAAATAACATACGCATATGAACATAAGTACATTTCATATTTATCCGCCCCCACACAGCTTAGCGGAGTGGATTTTGAAGTTAGGACTGATAAAATCGTTCAGTAATTATTGATTAAGTATTTATTATTAGAAAGCAAATTAATTGTTTTACAAAAATTGATTAAAATGAATTTGAGGAGCAATGATAAGATTCAAGTTAATGCACCCGTTGTTCTCATAAAATATTTGCGTATTGCTATTTTAGGAACTGGCAAAAACTTCGGCTATCGTAACCACTTCTTAAAACGTATGAAGAACTTTTCTATCTAAAATCTGCTGTTGCCAGTGATGCAACTCTTGCTTTTCTGTGAAAATGGATAGGGTGGCGTCAGGGGTCGGATTTATGTTGGAAGACGGGAAGAATCTTCCCAGGGAAAAAAAATTCAGCAGGGAAATTTTCAAACGGGATTGCAAACAGGGATTTTAAAATCTGTTGACCTTTTTTTGGCAGGGATTTTCGAAATTGTTGAGGTGTTCTATGGAAAACAATTTTTGTCAGCAGGGATTTTTGAAATCGTTGAGGTGTTTTACTGAAAATGATTTTTGTCAACAGGGATTTTCGACATTGTTGACCTTTTTTTCAGCAGGGATTTTTGAATTTGTTGGGGTGTATTACAAAAATTATTTTTTCAACAGGGATTTTCGACATTGTTGACCTTTTTTTCAGCAGGGATTTTTGAATTTGTTGGGGTGTATTACAAAAATTATTTTTTCAACAGGGATTTTCAAACTTGCTTCGAACAGGGACATCATGACCAGCAGGGAAAATGAAAAAAATCTTCCAGGGAGATTTACAAAAATCCGACCCCTGGGTGGCGTAAAAGTATAGAACCGGAGTGAAGTCAATTGACGTATACATACTATGTAAACCTTAAGATAGAAAAATAAATAAAAAGCTAGTTAATTTTAAGTTGCAGTTTTTCGAGTTCGTTTCAGCAACGGCATGTGCACCATTTTAAAAAAATATATTTTTTAGAAAACCGGAACGAGCACTTCCTGCAAACTGGGGGAAACAAATATTTTATAAGTAACTCTATGAAGGCGTCTACAGCCTCTATAGAGATGGTGGTAGATTATTATGGTCACATTGTACTTATTTAAAATACCTAGAGTGTGTAGTTGTTCACTGTATTTGGCTGGAACTTGCTAATTTACTGTTCCATTACAATGAATCTCGGAATAATTATTATTAATAATTTTAATTTAAAGTTGTGAACCTTTTAATATATTAAACAAATTTGACGATCACAAACATATTCATTCATAATCAGTGCAAGTGTAATTTGGTGCCAGAAATTTAGTTTCGTTTGAATATGTAACTCCAGGTTTTGACAATCATCGTGTAAGACAATCATTTATTTCAACTTTCAATAGCTGACAATACTCGTTTCTTCGTTTTTCCAATAATGATTTGCCCCTCTAGCCTATTTAAGATGGCAGTGGAAAATGTTCATCTCCCAAAGAATTTAGCAATCCGTTTTCAGATTTTTTTACTTTATTAGGCGAGAATCCAAAATGCAAGTACAATTTAATTGTCATACAACAGACTTCATATACCCAAACTATTTGCAATTAGGAGTTGGAACATTGTTTGCATACAGGACTAAAATAAAAACCAGAAAGAGAGCTTCATAACAATTTAAGCTCAAAGTAAAGAGTAAATCCTGTTTTGATCAAGGTCAGTTTAGATAACAAGCATGAATCATGGACAAGATTGATTTACAAAATATTCCTCACATTTTCCTCTGAACTAAAATTGCTCGCAGATGCTGGTCCCCATATGATTTCTCAAATATGATTTCCCAGTCAATAATATTTAGTAATAAATTATTGCTTAGAAGTACCCACGACGCCTACTAATATTTAAACCAGCATGTTTTAAAATTCATCAGACATACAATACATCATTATATGGTAAGCGTGTATGAGATGTGGGACAAAATTATTAGACTATAGTTGCATATCGGTTGTCTGGTATTTAGATGATAAGGGGCATTAACGAATCGTTTGAATTGCAGTTCACATCCTGCAGTTCAGTTCAATTCATCAAGTTAACTGAATTGAAATGAAATTAAACCAAACTGAACCGAATTGAAAATTTTCGGTTCTGAACTGAATTGGTCCGACCACAAGTTTATGATGTATATTCTTTTTGACCGTCGAATCGCTGCAATGAATTAGTCAGGTTATTTGAATTTGAACTTGAAGTTTGACTTATTAGTTGAACTATTGTTTCTAGTAATTTTCATAAATAACCTTAAATTACCCGTCAAAATGAATAGAGTGGCGTCAAAACTCTAAATCGGTATGGAGCAAATGGACTTACATATTAAATACTCCAAGTTCTGAAAAGTAAATACAAAGTTTGTTAACTCTAAGCTCCACAATCTTTCGTTTCCGGAAAGGCGCCTGGACCAATTTAAAGATGGTCACTGTCCCGTTTAATCATATTAATAATATAAATCGTTTTTGAGTTCCAATTAAACCAATAAACAACTTATTATTTCTCTCGAAAAAATAACCCTATTTATTTCTTATTAATCTAACAGTAAATAAATACTCTGTATGTAACGTTAAAGTTCATACAAAAATTACAGTATTTTTAGGTAATTCTTATTGGAGAACAGGCTGTGAGACAGGCTTAAACAAAAATAACGATTCTTGGAAACCAAATGCTATAAGCTGTTTACAATTTTGCGCACTACGATTTGATTACGATCCACGCAAAACAACAAAAATATGAAACGTCCACGGGGAAATGTATTCAGCGGCGTCCAAACATTGGTTTTAAAAACACAAGTTGACTGAATTCTTACAGTGACAACTCCACTACATCTTAAGATTATAAATAAATGCATATTACCTTTATTCCATGCTGTAACTTCCGGATTTTGTTCCATTGCAAGGATATGCGCAAATTCAAAGTGGTGTAAGGGCAATTCCTGATTTACTCGTTTTTAGAAAAATGTTGGAACAAAATCAGTTGTAATTAACGGAAACAAAATACAATAAAATATGCGTCTTCCCACAGGAAAGCTGTTGTCATTACATACATAATTACTGATTTTAATTTACCCCTGTTAAAAATTTTTAATTTCATACTCAATTCAAATTCGAATCGGAATTCAAATCGGAATCCGATCGGATTTCGAATCGAGTACTCAGCTAATTTAATTAAGGAGCCTGAAAATTCCTGTCTATGAATAATTAGTTCCATGATTGCTGTACCCGAAATCAAAGGCTGGCGCAGACTTTAATCGCTCTTGTTTTTATACTTCAAGTCACTAAAAATTATCGTATGATTTGAATTCACTAAATGTCAGTCCAATAGAAATGTCTAACTAAATTCTGACGTGTGTAAGTTGAAAAAATGTCCCTAAGAAACTTCTGTGGTACATTCAAGTGACAATTTCTAGTTTTTGCATTTTCAAAATTTTCAAAATCCAAAATCAAGTTGCACGTCTTCATCTTGCACCAACTAACATTGCAAGCACTTATTGTTTTTAATTATCCGATTTGCGTAGATACAGCCCAATTACTGTTGATTTTACATACATAAATATATCTATTGTTCGATAATTTGTTTCCAGAAGAAGCACCTAACGTGTTTCTGTAATGGAAGACAGATTATTATTTGAAGCATCATGAAAGTCACATTTTTGTAAAGAAAACAATCCATCGCGTACTTTATTTTTCACTTGTTTTACTTTCTTACTTCGCGTATTACTTGTGCGTATTTGTCAATTTTGATTTGTAATTATTTGCGCTTAAATTTGGATAGTAATCAGAGATTTTGATTTGACGTTGTAAACCTGAAGTTATTGTTTTTAAACGTTGGTGCTGCATTTATTTATATTTTATTTCATCCGGAAGAAACGCAAGAGGCGCTTCCTTAATGGAAAGCAGATAACTATTTAAAATCGCGCGAAAGTAATCGTTTTTTAAAGCAAACACTCGATCTAGTACTTTATTTTTCACTTATGTTACTTTCGCATTTTGGTTGTCCTTAATTGTAAAGTTTGAATAGATTTTAAATTATTTCCACTCAAAGTTTGAATACCAAGCAGTAATTTTTATTTCAAGTTGTGAACCTGAAGCTAATGGTTTTTTAAACAAATTTAATGATAATAATCTAATAAACAGTGCATGCGTCTTTTCGAAACGGGAAATTAATTTTGGAGCAACTGAAAAATTCCAAATTACGACAGAAACTGTTTACCCACTATTCAAATTTGATTAAAAGAAAATGTCAGTTTCATAACTATGCTCTGACAATAAATAAAGTGACGTAAATAATTATTTAAAAGTTCATTCCAAAATAAATAAACTGGACATGGAAGCGACTCATTTAATTATATTTCCAAACTTCACTTACAATTTTTAAACAATATTATACATCAATGCAAAACACACGTTTTTCAATGATGATGATAATTATATACTTGATTTTGGCATTCTGAATGTACAGTTTCACCATAGTCCTTTGGCACTAAATAATTAAAATTCTTTGCTCCTCGGAATCTTTTACCTTAAATAAATTTCCAGTTGCCTGCTAAATAATATGTCAAGTGGCGTGTAAATCAATCATTTATTTCAACTTTCATTGATTGACAATATTCGTCCAACTGTTTCAAATTTCCTTAAATTTGTTGAACCCCCGTAATATTTAGTACGAATTAAGCAAACAAATGTACAAGGTGTCAATAATGGTTTTACCTCCCTCTATCCCATGTAAGGACAGGTCGAACGAATTTGAATCATTTTATTTACAATTTGTCACAAATGCATTGAAGTCCAAAGAAATTGCAAATTTCGACAACAATTATTTGCAATTCATAAAATTGCAATGAAGCTAATCTAATTTTTTTAGCGGATTAAGAAGAACATATCTCGGACTAAAAATGTTTATAAATTTATGAAAGTGACCACAGACTAGATTTCAATTAATAAATACTACAATTTCCAATTTAAATAACCCTGTCCCTAGAGCTTCCAATGTGTTCAACATTTCTGTTCCGTAGGGAATTCCGTTCCGTTCCGAAACCTACAAATAATATTGGTCCCGGTTCCGTTCCGGCTGTCGGGACATCGGAACATTTGAACTGACACCGTTCGGAAGGTTGTGTTCCGTTCCGTATTATGCTAGTTTTGCCGTTCCGAACCCGTTCCGTTCCGAAATACCCCGGAATTGTTCACAACATATACGTGAAATGCGTGTACAAATTACTGGCAACTTAATATACATGATATACTTTTAATAGATTGGATGCTAGGGAATGCTATTATTTAATTATATAAAATAATATTTAATAATAATTAGGCCATATAAAAAGAACTGCTGTGCAGTATTATATAATTATTATTTTTTAGTAATAAATATTTGTCGCGTGTATATTTCAACGTTCTAACAGTGTTAATTTCCTGCAAGCTTGCTTCATTACTGCTAATAATTTCGATTTCAGAATTTTCATTTCGAGAAAATTTCCGCTTTCCGATGACATAAATTATATGGGACATTTTTCGTACTGATGCTCTGAACCGTCCCGGTCCCAATATTATCGGTACAAGTGCTCATGTTCCGGTTTTGTCCCGATTCAATGACGGAACCAAAGAGAATGTTCCGAAAGTGTTCCGTTCCGTTTCCGAACACGGAACTTCGGGATTTCGGAAACCCGAAGGAAGCTCTACCTGTCCCTCTCTTGCCCTCATAAGGGATTGAAACATAATTGATTCCTCCAATTTCTAGCAAATTTAATTCCAGATTTTCTCAAATATACTTCACTGACCTGGGTCAAAATTCTAGGACACAGGTAGGGATTGTCGATTTGAAAATGCCATGGCATATTGGGCATCATGCCTAGAGCTTCCAATGTGGTCAACATTTTGGTTCCGTAGGAAATTCCGTTCCGTTCCGAGACCTACAAATAATATTGTTCCCGGTTCCGTTCCGGCTGTCGGGACATCGGAACATTTGAACTGACACCGTTCGGAACAAAGGAGTGAAGTATTTTTTCCGTTACAGGTTGTGTTCCGTTCCGTATTATGCTAGTTTTTCCGTTCCGAACCCGTTCCGTTCCGAAATATCCCGGAATTTTTCACAACATATACGTGAAATGCATGTACAAATTACTGGCAACTTAATATACATGATATACTTGTAATAGATTGGATTCTAGGGAATGATATTATTTAATTATATAAAATAATATTTAATAATAATTACGCCATATAAAAAGAACTATTGTTTAGTAATATATATTATTAATTATTTTTTAGCAATAAATTTTTGTAGCGTGTGGACTTCAATGGCCTAACAGTGTTAATTTAAAGCAAGCTTGCTTCATTGCTGCTGATAACTTCGATTTCAGAATTTTCATTTCGAAAAAAATCGCCCATGCCCATGTTTACTAAACAAAATTAGTTATTCTGTTGATTTTCATGGTAAACGATACTCGCATTACATATAAGCATTCGCGTAAATTAAATCTAGCTGTGTTCATCCAGTTTCGTTATTTTGGCAAAAAACTGCTCACAAGCCAGAGCGATAAGAAATGTGTTTCCATTCTTGTTGAACAATGGCACGAAGAAATTGTACCGGGATCGGTTCGAAACGGAACAGAACAATTCTGCTTTCCGATGACATTAATTATATGGGATATTTTTCGTACCGATGCTCTGAACCGTCCCGGTCCCAATATAATCGGTACAAGTGCTCATGTTCCGGTTTTGTCCCGATTCAATGACGGAACCAAAAAGAGTGTTCCGAAATTGTTCCGTTCCGTTTCCGAACACGGAACTACGGGATTTCGGAAACCCGAAGGAAGCTCTAATCATGCCTGCCAAATTTTGATAACGTTTGTTACATGACATTTCTTTTTGTCTAGAAGGAATCATATGACGTTGCCCAACTCTCACTCAGGACTGATTAACTGATGATGGAATAATTATAAAATTGAAAAAAAAATCATTTCGAAAACACGGAGTGGAGTGGAACATTTAGTGAAGTTCGGCTCTGACGGGGGCAATGATGCTGGGCTCCACGTAAATTAAAAAACAAAATAAAATACAAACTACATAAAACTAAATTAATAAACGAAATTTGTATTTCAAATTATCGTTTTAGAAATCAATTAAAAATTAAGGAAGTCATTGAAATATCTGGAAGCATTTTATAGGGAATTCAGAGATTTTAAAAATTGGAGGTTCGAGGCCCCCTTTTCATGTGCAGCAGCGCCGTATGCCGGGTAGATATTTTACTAATAATTAACAAAACACATTACAAGCTCATTGAGAACAATAAACAGGATCTGAATAGCATTTAGTAGAAATTGGAACATTTGAGTTTCAATTCAATACTGTGGTGAACGAAATTGAATTAAAAATCCAAGCAGAATTCAAGACGTGTCAAATAAAGAACAAAAAACGAGAAAAAAATTATGAAAAGGTGTCTTTTTTAATTGTGACTTCCAGGTCTTGTTGCTCATTTATCGCGCTACTTTAAACATAATCCAGCCAAGTGACAATGATTTTATTGGAATATAATTTTTATATAAATAATCCTATAGGAATTCCGGACACAAATAACACCGAGGTGATTGAAATTAAACAATTAAATATAACAAAATGCATATATTCCATGTTTGCTTGCGTTATAACAATAAAATAGAATATTAAAATTGTACCGTCAGCATTGGTCAAATGTTTCAGCACTAACGCCACACATGATATTCGTAGAGGAAAACTGAACTCTTAGGACGATATTACAGTAAGGTAGAAGACAGAAATGAGAAATAATCAATCATGAAACCTTCAAATGTTAATGTTTTTAAACCATGTTGATGATCAGAGTCACAAGATTCAATAATCAGTACACGCGTCATTTGAAAGCAGACAATAATTTGGATTTTTTAAAAATTTTGTTTCAAAAAATCGTTTGTTGGACATTATACTGTCGTTCAGAAGAGAGAATCCATCCTTGCATATGTTAAAAATAATAAATATTTTCCCTGTATGACTTTCCCTATTTCGTAGTTATCACAAAATTCCAACATTGTATGTACACACATGTATGCAAAACATATATCTCCTCTTATTATTTTCGCAATGTCATATAAGATATCGCAACCGGCGTCTAAATCTATAATAACTTATCTTAACTTTCAGTTGTAGGTCAAGGTTTTTCCTAGCTCTAAAAATCAATTATATATAAATCAGCAGTTTTTAAATTATTGACTGAGAATTTTTGTACCCATCTTAAAATTTGACAACAAACCTTTGTGATCTGAAATATTTTTTTACCTAGAAAGAATCGTATAACACCTGGGACACGCAACAGAAATAATTATCCGATGATGCCGGAATGATTAAATAGTTTCAAAACAAATTTAATTGAGACTGGCGTTTAAAATTTTGAAAATACTGATTTTTATGGTTCAAAGTACTTTAAAGAAGGAATCATTTGAAACTTGGATACTTCCTCCACTGGACTATGCATTCAGATTTGCCAATTTTTCGACCAAAATTTAAAGATTTTGTTTCACCAATAAAGAATGATAGGATAATTGCCCTCTCCAGACAAATTGTCTTTGCATGAAGTCGTTGAATGAATTAATAAATTTTAAATTCATGTCAACTGGTGTTTTAAGTTTCAAAAAAACTAAGTTTTGGGTGACTTAAGACTCAAAAAATTTCAAATACATTTGAATGAGGTGCTTTGTCTCGGTCATTGAAACGTCATTGGAAAATTGCAAATTGAAAATGGGAAAAACATGCAGAAAATTTCCAAATCCTAGTCAAAAATTTTGACGGGATATTCCATTTTAATATTTTTTACCAAAAATTTCAATATATTATTTTTTCAAGAAAGAATTATGTGATGCTTGGTAATAAAATAAAATCAAATTATTTCAAATTATTCAAAGATTCATTTAGTTTCATTTATGGGATATTTTTAATAAAAACTGAAAAAATTCAAATGTTACTACACCAAAATAATTACCAGATGAATGAATAAATGAAAGATATTCCAGCGAATTTGTTATTGCACAATTCTTGTTTGTTCAAAAGATAGGCTATTAGGCTATTGGAACAATTTCTGGAGTACGGAACTCTTCATGAAATTTAAAATCTGCTTTAAAACTTTGAGAACATGAAAACGTTTTGTTCCTGGCTAAACATTTTTCTCAAAAATCTTTAGTCATAGAAGGTTTTAAGATACTTTTCAGGGAGCTTCTTTTTATGTCCCGACGCTAAGAACTGTGTACATTTACAAGTATTAATTACAGTGGCTGTACTTTATGCAAGTCTTCTGACTGTAGCATACTTATCATACACCGCCAAAATTATTTTAAGCGGCGTGTAATTTGATCATTTTTTCCAACTTTTAATTAACGATATTCATCTTCTCACAATCAGTCTTAGTCATTTTAGACCAATTATTTTAGAAACAAAAAAAACATTGGTATATAAATATATATCAACCCCCACGATTTCCAATATTAATTGAGGGACCAATTCTACAGTGACTCAAGAATGGATTTACAGCTTCTAGCCCAAGTTAAGAAGTCTGGTGGGAAATATCCAGTTCCCGATTCATTTTGCAAATCCTTTTCCAGATTTTGCTAAGCTTATTTTCGGGTATAAGTAAGATCTGGGTAGTTTTTTGAAAGTTCTTGAAAGTTTTAAATTCTTTGTTCAAATTTTAAAATCTGATTCAAGAAGCTTCAGATGCTCGTTTTTAATAAATTTCATTGTATTTCAGAAACGATATTTTCCAGTTACGTACATTTACGAATTTTGAGCAGGATCCGTAAAAAATAAAGATTGTTTATTGCTTTTTACAATTTTAATCTTTGTAATATGGGACCACTTAAAATTTTATGATTTCTAACGAAGTTAAAAATTTATCATTCTAATGTTTTCAAAATAAGTAATTAAACACCACTTAAATAATTCCTTGTCTGTACATGTTTGCACGTGAAAAAAACAATATGAAATTGCTCATGAATTCTTTAGAAACATTTTATTTCTTTTAGAATCAGTGTCCTTCCCCTCATTTTACCAACAGTTTCGAATTTTTCTTTGTCATCTACAATACTCGATTGTTTGGAGGTGCGTCATCAATTTTTGTTTGGAATTGTCCAGGAACTAAATACATAAACTTACTTTCTTTGCTAAACTATAATTTTTAAACGTTTAAAACCGCATTAGGGAATCCGTATGAATGAATCTTCTTCAAAGTAAAGTTTTGGGCAAATATTGCATTAAAGGCATCGAATTTGAAAAAACCGACATTGCTTGATGTTCCTTAACCCTGTGACTTGAAATATCGGCCAAGGTCTAGGAAATAAATTTTTGAAAATCTTGAAACAAATTTGATTCAAAATGGGCGAATCAAATATTTTAAGACTAACTCCCTTGCGGAGGCTAGCGGTGGTAGTGATTACGTTTAAACTGCACATGCGGGAAAAACACGGAGTATACAATTGTTTCCTGTACATGCTAATTTACTGTTACATTTTAGTTAATCTGGTAAGATTAAAGAGATATATTTCCGTAATGTTTGCCAACCAAAAATTAGAATAGGATTAACTACTGTATTTTTTTATTTATCCGAATCATATATATGGTAATTATCGTGTTGCGCATGTATGTATACAATCCCAGTACTTTTTTAAAACTGAAGACTTGGCTTTGCATTGAAGCTAATAAAATTTTCAAAAGATATTAAAGCTATGCAAATCTCAGGCTAAAAATGCTTTATAAAATTATCAATGGGACCAGAGGCTAGATTTCAATTAATGAATACTAAACCAGAAATTTGCAATTTAAATACCATTCATTCATTTTTTGCGTACAGTATTTATTTTGTAAGTACATAAGAGAGAAAAAAATAATTGATTCCTCCAGTTTTTAACAAATTTATTTCCGGATTTTCTCAATTGTACTTCACTGACCCGTGTCAAGTTGCTTGGACACAGGGATCATTAAAAACGGCTTTTAATGTCAAATTCTGTTTATAATGTAAGGTATACATACATAATTGTAAGAAGTGTAGTTGTAAGAAGTGATTTTAGTCATGTAATAAAATTGTTATTAGTGTTAAAGGTCAGCTCTAGCTGCGTCTAGAGCAGAGTAAAGAATCCCTGACGAGGGACTTCTCACGCTCCACTTTTGGACGCGTCTCATCTTATGAAATGATGTAATGATGTATGAATCACACACGACAGTGTTAAAGTGTGTGTAAATCTTATTTGCGAACCTCAGTCTTAGACTGAGAGTTATTCCTTTCTGTTTGATTTTTAGAATCCTCTGAGATTCCCCTTTTGTTCTATTTTTAAGTTTCTGAAGTTATTGTTGAAGTAATTATCATTTCGTTTTCAGTTTCATGTTTGAATAAACAATCAGCCTTCGGGTTGTTTCATTCAATAATTCTCTGGATTACATTTGAGACTTTTATTAATTGCTTTCATCCAATTAATTACATTTCTAGCACGATTCGTAATTAGTCAAGTTTGGAAAGTTACTCAAATGGAGTGACCTCAGCTTGACCTTAATATGGTGGCCCATGTCAAAGACTTTTCACCAGTTTGCCCGTGAATAAGTCACCCGAATAGCTCTCAGATTAGGCTCCCCGGGTTAAAAGCGCAATAATTAAGGAAAACGTTTGAGATTTTGGCATTCATTTGAGATTGAATTTTAACATGAGGTTTGTCTAACGGTTGATTTTATTCCCGTCTCGAGAAATTTTTTTTAAGGACTTGTAGATTGCAACTACTGAAGTCAGGTGGCCCAAGTGGCGACAAAAGCTGTCTTGGACTTCCCCCGATTCTACTCTCCTGGCCCACGGAGGTTCCGAGGATTGAGTCATACTAAGCAGAGGATTTGCCTGCCCGTACAAGATTTTGCAGAGGATTTGCCTGCCTTACTGGATTTTTGCAGAGGACCTTTACCTGCTTTCAAGTTTTCCACAGAAGATTTTCCTGTGTGTGTTGTTTTGACAGAGTGATTTTCCTGTCCAAGTGTTTAAATAATTTATTATTTTGGTCATATCAAGACTTACTGATGTTTTACTGGAAAAAGGTACGTAAATAATTATGGTTTTTTATGTCTGGCTCAAAACAGCCTCCAAAGAAACCCCTTGCATCTCAGTCATCAATTTCACCTCCGCCTCAAGGGCGTTCAACTCGTTCAAATTCTAACCCTGACATTTTAGATAAAGATCAATTAGCTAAGGTTTTAAAGGCTGCTCGTAAGCGCCAACCTGTAACTCAAGTTTCCAGTAGCACAGCTCAGACTCCTCCAACTACTACAACTGTTCCATTAATTCCACCCCTTAAAACCAAAACTACTAAACCTACCCCAAGTGCTAGTTTTACTCAAAGTGCTTCACAGAAAAATACAAAACGTGCTTCTCGTAAATTTAAGATCCCACCTCCGGTAATAAATTTATGTGATTTATTTCAAGAACCTAGTGGTTATTTTTCAACAGTTTATTATCATACGAATAAAATGGCGACGACAGTTCCGCCTACGATAGTGATTCAAACCCCTCCAGCGAATTCTTTTCTTAATTTTAAGAAAACTAATCAGTTTGATCCGGCGAATCATGATGTTTTTGATTTTATTATGGATTTGGAGCGGATTATTGGTTTACTTAAATGGGATTGGGCGGAGTTACAAAATAATATCCCCAATTTATTATTGCCTGATCCATTTCTTTGGCTACAGGGTGAAATTAGACGTACAGGTTCCACTGTAGTAGATATTCCCACTATGTATACAGCTGTTCGAGAGAGATACGGTAAAAGCCGTCAAGTTTATTTGCACCAACTTAAATCAAAAGTTCAGGTAGAAAAAGAGTCATGTGCAAAATTTTTGTATGCTATGGATACACTTTGTTCCCGTTATGATGCAAACATGCCCGTCGCTGATAGAGTGGCTTGGGGCATTTCGGGATTACTCCCAAAATACGCCCAAGCTACTAGCGGCTTGAGTTTTACAAGTATCGCAGCCCTTGTTAGATTTTGCGAGCATCGTGAATTTCAACAAGAAGCTACTCCCATGCCCGATACTACTGCTAAATTATTAGCTTTGGAAGAACAAATCAAAAAGTTAACTACATCTGATGCCCCACATGCTCAAGTTAACGCATTAAATGGTAACCCACCTGCTCAACGTAATAATAATCGTCGCGGACGAGGCGGTGGTAGAAATAATAATAATGGTACTCCTCGTAACAATAATAATCAAAATAACGGTAATAATAATAATCCCAACCCTGCTCGTGGGCTCCAATGCTATAATTGCAACAAATTTGGTCATTTTGCTCGCGACTGTCGGTCAGGAAATGGGCAGCGGGGACCCATCAATCAGAACCAGGGTCCCCAAAACAATCAAAATCGACAACAATTCCAGAACCGCAACAATGGTCAACGGAATTACCAAAACAACAATTACCGCCGCAACAACAATTACAATCCCAACAATCGCCAGAATGTTCAAAGAGTGGAACTTGCTTTTGCGCCTCCTCAACAGGCTGCAGTTCCCCAGCATGTTCAAGCAAATCCCACTCTACAGTCATACCCCCAGATTACTTACCCTCTGTAAATGTTTTAAGTGCTACACATTGCCCCTACATCATGTGCTATTTTACCTCAGTGACAATTGATGCTTTAGTTGATACTGGTGCTACACATACTTTAATTTTACGAAGTGCAGTGCCAGCTGAGAGTAAAATTTTGCCAGGCCCTCCCTGTCATATTATGACCGCTGACAAAACCAAACTTAAAACTTCCAGTGTAGTAACTTTGTGTTTTAAATTAGATAATATTAATTATACGACTACAGCTCATGTGTTGGATACTCTCACCCCCTCATTCATTTTAGGGTGTGCATTTCTCAAACAATACACATTGGTTGTAGATGTTAGTCGTAGTATTATGTATAATTCACAAGTGACCCATTATCTTCGTAGTCATGCATACAATGAAGTGTGCTCAGTGGAATGTGGATGTTCATTACCAGTGAAGTCCTTGTTTACCATTAACCTTCCCCCTCGACGTCAAATGTACATTCCAACCACAGATATGAATTCCACTCATTCATGTGCGTTCATTCCCAGCCCTACAGTGGAAAAACAACTTTAAGTTATTTTCCCCCTGTCATCAACCATAGTAAAAATGTTTTATTGGCTTCCAATGTGTCTCGCTCTCCTCAACTTATTGTTGCGGGCACAATTTTAGGTTACTCACAACGGTATGAGTTTGTTCAAGCCCTCTCTTCTGTCGCTGTTATTCCCTCTGAAATTAAACCATTGACTGCTGAACAACTTTCAGTTATCAATATTAATTCTCAACTTACCCCAGACCAGCGTCATGCTATTATTCAACTTTTAAATCGGTATTCTTATCTTTTTGCATGGAGCATTAATGATTTACAGGCTTGCATTCTCCCTCCTATGCGTATACAGTTGAACTCGGATGTTCCAGTTCAGTCCAAACCGTATAGACTCAGTCCCCTTGAACGTGAAATATTAAAAAGTGAACTTGACAAACTCATACAGGCTAATATTATAGTCCCGTGTGAGTCTTCCAATTATTCAACCCCAGTGTTTTTAGTTCGACAAAAATTAAATAAATGGAGATTAGTGTGTGATTTTACAAAGTTAAACAAAATCACTAAAGATGAGTTATTTCCTCTTCCCCGCATTGATGATTTACTTTTCCAACTCCGTCATGCAAAATATTTTTCCCCCTTGGATTTATTTAGCGGCTATTATCAGGCTCTGATTCATCCTGATGATAGACATTTATGCGCTATTATTACAGAATTTGGTATATATATGTACCTCCGCGTATGTTTCGGTCTCAAAAATGCTCCGGCCTATTTCCAAAAATTAGCTATAGCAACTTTGGGACGCTTACGCTATACACATGCTGTATCATATATAGATGATATAATTCCCTACAGTCATGATTTTCTTTCTCATTTAGTCGCCCTTGAATTAGTTTTTCAGGCATTATCCCGAGTTAATTTTCGGCTCAGTCCATGGAAATGCAATTTTGCAATGCAAGAACATATTATTTTCGGATTTTATTTGACCCAACAAGGATTAACTACGGAACCGGCTAAAGTGGCGGCTATAATGCGCCAACCGAAACCCAATAATTTAGATACTCTTAGAAAATTTTTGGGTACTATAGGTTATTACCGTAGATTTATTTTAGGCTTTGCTCAGATTGCAGCTCCATTGCAGAGCTTACTCAAAAAACATTCTTTGTACCATTGGTCCAAGGATTGTGATGGGTCTTTTGAAAATCTCAAACAGGCCGTGTGTAAAGCCCCTGTGTTGAGACATTATGATGAGAATCTTCCATGTTTATTGTACACGGATGCGAGCAACCTTGCAATTGCAGGGATTCTCCACCAACAGTTTGAGGATGGAGAGCATCCTGTTTATTATGTCTCTCGTGCACTCACTCCTACGGAGAAAAATTGGAGTGTCACTGAGAAAGAGTGTCTTGCCGTTGTGTTCTCAACAAAAAAGTTACGTGAATTTTTATTTTTAAAGCCTTTTACAATTGTTACTGACCATCATGCATTATGCTTTTTAAAGTGTCAGCGTGACCCCACTGCTAGACTTACAAAAATGTCTATAATTTTACAGGAGTATAGATATGTGATACGTTATAAAAAAGGCTCTCTCCACAGGAATGTGGATGGCGTCTCCCGTTGTCCGTATGCCCTGTCTAGTGATAAACAATCTGAGGAGGATTTGATTTTACCTGGTTTTACTTCCTCTCTCATTACTCCTTTTGATCCGTTAATTAATCCTGACGACTTGAAACATGCTCAAGCAATTGATCCTGTTTTGCAGCGATTATTAACAAAAAAGCGCTCAAAAGTTACTTCGAATAGTGATGGTGTGTATTTTATTCAGTTTAATCCTAGGCAACCTAAATTACTTTTAGTTCCTAAGGCCTTGATTCCCACATTATTACATAATGCCCATAATCATCCCTTAGCAGGTCATCTCAGTTTTCGTAGATGTTTGGCAAGGATCCGTCCCTATTATTGGTGGCGATCCATGACCGCGGGCACTTTCAAGCATTGCTCACAATGCCCCGAGTGCCAAAGTCGCCAACATCAGACTCGTCTACGGATGGACAGTCTTAAAATAATTCCTATAAAAGTCCCCGCTAGTACTTACGCGATGGATTTATTAGGCCCCTTTAAAGAAACTCCTAGAGGTAATAAATATGTATTAGTTTTAACAGACTTGTTTACAAAATGGGTTCATGTTTCATTGCTTCCTGTCAAAGATGCTGCGAATGTTTCCATGCATCTCGAGCAATTTATTTTAACTTTTCCAGGCATGTCCACATTAATTTCTGATGGTGCCGCTGAATTTAAGTCGGCAGTTGTGCAAAAGTTAACACAACAGTTTAACATTACTCATAATTTTAGTGTGCCCTTTCACCCCCGGTCTCATGGAGCCGTGGAAAGAGTGAACCAAACTTTAGCAATAATGCTTAGTAAGTTTGTTTCCGATAATCAAGATAATTGGGACGTATATGTTCCATATGTAATTGCTGCTTACAATACCAGTGAGCATTCGGTTACAAAAATTTCCCCTTTCCAAGCGTTTTTCGGGCGCCAGCCTCCAGCTCCCATGCTAAACTCGATCCCTAATTCCCTTTTAAGTATTACTCAGTTGAGTCCGAATCAAGTGAAAATTATGCATCAGCGAATTGCTCAATTAATTCGCAAAGCTCAAATTCAGGCCAAGGAAAAATTTGATGCGCAATACAGACCCTTTGAATATAAAGTTGGTTCCCACGTTAGATTTTACTTACCACAGCGTAAAGTTGGTCTTTCCGATAAATTACTCTGTAGGTGGATAGGCCCCTATACAATTGTAAGTATAGATAAGAACAATAATGCTGAGCTCGTTTTAACATTCCCTTCTCAAAGGTTGCGACCTAATGTCCGGTGTCATCTTTCACAGCTCAAGCTTATAAGTTTAGATTTAGGTAATGGTATAATACACCCTGAGTATGTATACACAAGTGATGACCAAGATGAGTTTAACTCTTGGCTCAGTCATTTTCACTCCTCCGACTCTCCTGACATTTCCACTCCATCATCATCTTCTGAAAGTGCGACTCGTGTCCCAGTTTTATCCAAAGTTTCATCTCCATCTAAACTCCCACTTCCGGTGCGAAAATCTCAGCGATTGATTGATAAAGCCAAACGTGTATAAATTTTTGCTATAATTACTTTAGTTGCCATACTGTGTCATTTTACACATGTATCACCATGAATTCTTCATCCCCCAACTTTCCAGCACCCCCGCAATATCCGACTCTCCAAGGCCAACTGACTCCTATGACTACGCTGGGAGTCAGGCCAATTTTCAAATTAGGAGAGAACCCTTGGTCGCAGTTAGCTTCGGTTACACTCCCTACTCCATCCAATATCCCAGTTTATTGTCCGGTGGCCGAGTGTATTGTAAAAATTTTTCCCCTTCAGTTTTCGGATGCAACTGGACAAGTCATTGCTGCAACGGATTGTTCAGTTCCCATCTACTCCAGAATTTTTCGTCACGTCGCCCTGGGACTTGTGTTACCCAGTGCTGTGCCCTTGCTCATAGATCAATTGAGAGGTGCTTATTGTGCGGCAGCGTACCGCCAGGCTATAACATGGAAACAATTGTTGCATCAAATGAGGGATTCCCCAGCGGAATTCGTTCTGTCCACTCCAGTGATTTTAGTGGACCCTCAAATCCACATCGAAGTTTTTACCCAATCAACACTCGAGCATCTCAAGGCAGTTCCGAAGCAACGGAAGTTGCTCCCTACCTCGAGTCCTTTGACAAACGCGAAATATCATTGCCACAGTCGCCCGCCTATTCAAATGTCAGCTCCGAGTCACTCGCGAGCTCAGTTTTTAGTAGTTCCACCAGAGATTCACCCCAACCCGGTACCTCCGGCGTGTCAAAGTTTTCCCACCCCAAAAATGACTCATCCCCAGTGTCAGTTCAAAAACCTGTCATTAATCCGACCCGCTCAAAGCGATCCCATTCGCGTGCGGAACGAGTCTCCTGCATTTCGCCTTCCCTCCTTCGAAGTGCTCCATTCGGGACTTCCGTCCACGACAGTTTCTTCCACAACGAGCATGATGAGCCGGCCTCCGCTCTCTTCGGAGAATCCGCCTCATCACCGGGAATCATCATCCCACCCTCCGATGTCTCCTCCGATGACTCGGTCACATATGTCTCCACAGTTCCTGCTAAACGACAGAGGAGAATTTGTGGCCTCTCCACAAAGTTCACCACGCTCTGTGTTTTCTTCCTCATCTGCTCCGGCGGAGCGGCCCCACTACCCCCGCCCGGAGGATGGAACAGCTTACCATCCCTCACACATGGATTCAGTCTCTCCAAAATGAACAAGCAACAGGCTCTTTCCAACCAAAAGTTGGTAATTCCTCCTCAAAGGTCAGTAAGTATTAACACACTTCATTCTAAAGTTGCCCCAAATCCTTTTCTCACTGACATAAATAAGAAAAAGCGTGCTAATGCATTAAAAGTGATGGCTCTTGGAGCCGGTTTTGTGCTTGCTCCTCCCGTAATTTCTAAAGTGCTTGATTTTGTGCCTTCACCTTCTAATACCTTCAATCAAAATCTTTCTCCACATCAACTTCTCAAAGAAGATGTTACTAGTGCGAGTGAAAGTGTTAATTTCAGCCCTAACGTGACCTTGTCTCCCATGGAACAAGCCATACAAGATTTCAAGCTACTCCAACTCATGATGATTGCCGACCCTAAAACTTTCTACCTTGAAGACGTTGTAAAGTCCACCAAAGCTACTCCAGCCCCTCCGACTGCACAAGAGCAGTCTTCGAAACTTCCCGTCATCTCTGCCGTCATTCCAACCCCTCAACTTGAAGTTGGCCTCGGCACTGGTGAATATAATTTGGAATTCAGAATTTTCTCCATAACTGGTATTGTTTTCTTTACTCTTTTTGGTTTACTTTTAATCCTTTACGGTTGTTACCGTTACCGCCGCACTTCTTCGCGTCAACACGGACACCTCCAGCAGGCCGTCTTCGTGTCAACTCCTGAAGAAAATAACAACGCCCAGCATCCTGCTCCCGTTGTTACCTTCCCCGTGCTTATTGACTTTCATCAATAAAGTGCTTGTGTATATAAAAGTGTGGTGTTAAAAATATTTTAGCCAGTGCATTTAGTGCTTAGAATTATGAAATTATTCAAATTGTCGTAGTTTTAAGTGGCTTCCCATAGTGAAGCAAACTTGATAATGCCTTCCTTGTAAATTATCAAGTGTAATTATAGATGAAAAATACAAAACCAATCTTTTGTCTCTCTTTTCTCTTGCTGTAACTATCTACTCTATCAATTTCAGGTTGTACTTACCAGTACTTCTCATGGTATAATTTTTGCCATAATTTTGGTCATTTATATTTTATTCATGATAAAATTGTTCACATTTTGAGGACAAAATGTTTTTCCCGGACCCCGGGATGTAAGGTATACATACATAATTGTAAGAAGTGTAGTTGTAAGAAGTGATTTTAGTCATGTAATAAAATTGTTATTAGTGTTAAAGGTCAGCTCTAGCTGCGTCTAGAGCAGAGTAAAGAATCCCTGACGAGGGACTTCTCACGCTCCACTTTTGGACGCGTCTCATCTTATGAAATGATGTAATGATGTATGAATCACACACGACAGTGTTAAAGTGTGTGTAAATCTTATTTGCGAACCTCAGTCTTAGACTGAGAGTTATTCCTTTCTGTTTGATTTTTAGAATCCTCTGAGATTCCTCTTTTGTTCTATTTTTAAGTTTCTGAAGTTATTGTTGAAGTAATTATCATTTCGTTTTCAGTTTCATGTTTGAATAAACAATCAGCCTTCGGGTTGTTTCATTCAATAATTCTCTGGATTACATTTGAGACTTTTATTAATTGTAATTGATTTCATCCAGTTAGTTACATTTTTAGCACGATTCATAGTTAGTCAAGTTTGGAAAGTTACTCAAATGGAGTGACCACACCTGACCTTAATAATACCATGGAGAATATAATTTATCCAAAAATCAAGATGTCAAAATACAGAATACAAAGACAATTAATAACTAAGTAATATTATTTAAGTTTAAAATACAATATTTAATATTATTTAAAAACAACACACGTTTGCTTAAGTCACATTCTGTGAACAATGTCCCATTTTTGTAATGTTACTTGGCACGTGCACTATCAATGATATAAGGATTTAGGTGACAATTATTTAGAAAGATAGATAGATTTATTAAAGTTCGATATGGCTTTAGCCCTTGCAACCCCTTGGACGCAAGAACTAATAAACAGATTGTTTTGGAACTAGCTAAGGATTTACGAGCTAAAGTGGTATTTTTCAGGCGGGCTTCTTTAAATTTTATTCTCGATAAATAATTTGTAGGACGTAAAAATTCAGCAATTATGTACTATTTTTTAGATTTATTTCTCCGAATCACTAAGAATTTAAAAACAAATTTAGTTAAAAATCCTAATGATTTGGGAGATGTGATTCTCAATTTTTCATGACATAATTGGGCTAAAATATTTTCTTCGACCCATCACTTCACCCCAGTGGGAAAATATTTTCGATTGATGATAATGATATTTTCAGACTATTTAAAAAACGCCAAGTTCCGTGGTTAAAATATTTCAAAAAGTGTCAAAATCGAAATGTTTTCATTTCCGCATATACCTGTGAATAAAGAAACAGATTTTGCCAAAAATCGGATGCGTGATTGGTTTAAATGTTTTTATATAAAGTATTGCAATGGGAGTATCCCTCCCAAACTGAGATGACAGAAGTGTTATAAACTAAGTATTTTGTTAAAGAGTTTTTTGATAGTGGTGAAAATAACAAAACGCATGTGGACATGACTTGAACAGTGAAACAAATAGTTTGTTTCACGTGATTCAGTAACGTTGTTGGAATACGTCAGAAGCCCGTTCAGTTCTTCGGACGACGGAAACATTTGTCGAAACCTGTAAACTTCATAAAAAAGTTATATTTTTAACAGGACGCGGTAACACAAATGACATTAAAGTACTTCAATGTTCAACTGAAATGGCTGACTTGCTTGACTTTTCAGAAAATATGTATTTTTAAATATAGATAATCAATTTTTGTCAAATATTAGCAAAATTGTGATACAAATTAGTTTTGTAACTGACGATGAAAGAGCAGTATTTGTCGAAACTAGGAGTCAAATGGGCAAAATTTAATTAAAAACCTTTAAAGGATTCTCTACGGAGTCCGAAGATGGGATGTTATGAGGAAAGATGAAATTTTTCCCAATGTTTTGAAAATCTACTCCTAAAATAAATTTTGGTCATGACTACTTGACCATTTAAGACGACACACAGGAGAAAAATCTACAATTGTGAGTACTGCTTTAACTACCGAGACCTGTCGAAATGCACATAATAAAATACACAGAGGGAAAAACATCTCAATTGCAGCCTTTGTGGGAAGGATTTTTCTCGCAAGTGTGATCTAAATTCGCATGTGAGGTCCCATACGAGGAGAGACAATCAATGTTCCTTTTGAATGTACTCCGCACAAACATCCTCTAAAAAGACACAGAACTCACAGAATATAGCAACAATTTGTTTTTCGATTTTTCAACCCAATGGGGAAATATTTTTAAATGACGCTCTGGAGATTTTCGAAATATTTCAGAAATCGAAATTAAAATATTGAAAGACAATTTGAATGAGCAAATAATTGGCCGTTGTCTAGCAACAAATGACATTCAGCTGGGCGTCATAACTAGACATTAGAGGTGGGATTCAGGATTGACTTCAGACCCGAAACCGGAAGAAGCCCTCAAAAACACGCAATGTACCCAAACCACCAACGGGCTAAATAACTGATATTCAATCCGACCCGTTTTATGTATCTTAAATTTTCCCAACTCAACACATTCGATAAACGTGCATTTAACCAGCAAAACGTTTTTTTTGGCGCTCTAAAATTATTTGAACATATACTATAACGCCGAAGGGAACGTTTCAAAATGTTAAAGCATGTATAACCCATACTTGCAGTTTTGGTCCAAAGTTCAAATTCAGTTCCATTCACATCCCCAAATTTTTTGTGCCGTTCAGTTAAGTTCAGTTCTCCTTGTCCCAAGCCCGTCGTAGTTCAGTTCAATTCACTGCATACTTTGTAGTCGTTACGTTCAGTTCAGTTCACCCTTGCATTATTTTTTCAAAGTTCAATTCAATTCATTATATATTTTTCGGTCGTTCAGTTCAGTTCGCTTTATCTGTCATTAGTAAACCAATTAGTTCAAGTCATTAATAGTATATTTAAGTGGCATTTAGTTATATTTTTATAGCTGACGTTGAAGTTTGACTAAAGCACGATATTTTGCTAAATGGCTGATTAGATAACTACTTTAAAATCTTCGGTGTTTTGAAAGCAGTATTGCGCTTTCTGTGAACGATCAATCTACGAAAACCAAGCTATTTCAAGTTATTAAATCTAAGCATGAGATCGGTTCGGTTAAAACACAAATCCGAACCGTAACCGAATTGAACCGAAGTTTTCGGTTAATTGTTTGGCAAAATCCGAACCGAACCGTTTTGTTCGGATAAAAAAATACTCTTATCCGAAACCGAACCGCCATGCATCGGTTCGGATGATTTTTATAACCGAACCGTTTGTCGGTTATCCGAATAACCGAAACAATATTGCACATTTTACCAGTGAAAACTTCATTGGAACGAGATAAATATTTTTTAAAATCTTTTCTGAAAATCTGTTTTAATAAAAATGTCGTTCTAACTTAAACAATGATTACACTAATTTTTCTCAAATTCTACCTATTATTTAACTTCAAGTGACAGCTAAAAATCTAAGGACCAAGTCTCCAGTAAGATCAAATGGTCCCAAACCTCGCTTTTCATCTTTTTTTTGAAGGCTCGTTGCTGGATAGTTTCTGCTGTTGTTACGGAGTCGGATGTTTTCACTGATGACACGGATAAACTCATATTTAAAACCGAACCGATCCGAAACCGATATCCGGTTAGGCATTGACGTATCCGAACCGTTCTGTTATTTCAATTCGGTTACGACTTTTCTATCCGAACCGTCGGTTTCGGTTAACCGATGGTCGGATAACCGCGTTAAACCGAACCGATCTCATGCTTAATTAAATCATATAAATATGCTCACAATTATTGAGCGTTTTATTTCATACGGTTTCGTCCAAAATGTGCCAAATTGAGTTATTAAGTGTATGATACCGGGTTGCTTGAAAATAACTATTTCTTTGATTTGTAATTTAATGTCATTGAAATGAGTAGTCAAAACTCAGCGTGCAAGTTTTTGAGATTACAACTATAAAATTTATGGTCATGCAATTTGGAGATAGAGCATATTCGTGTTGTGTTCACGAATATAAAAGTTTATATTCAAACCCGGACTCTTAAGTTCAATTCAGTTCAGTTTGTGTTACTTGAACGTACGATGAACGTTCGTTCACATTCATAATACGTTTTGAGGAGTTCAATTCAAATTCATTCAATCAAAAGTTTACATCTAGCTAGTTCGTTCAAGTTCATTCAAAAACAATAAAAATATGGGCTAGTTCAGTTCAGTTCACCACTTTATGAACTGAGCGACTGCAAGTATGGACTATGTTATGCCTGATGTCAAAGTATTTTTGTACCATGAACAAAAATCCCACTGGGGACACAATTATAATTCATGAATGAATTTACGAATTGAATTGTTTTCAATTTCTTTTGCTAAAAATCCAGCTGGAAATCATTCAGTTTAAAGTTACTTTAAATTTTATTAAAGACTACCGGCAAAACAGGGTTTAGTTGAATTGTTTACTAAAATGTACACATTTTTTGAGTTGAGTTTTTCCGAGTGTTTTGTAAATGTCTTGCTTTCAGAAAGATTAGTAATGCAATATCAAGTGACCGCCTTAAATATACCAAGTCATTGTCAATATCAGCATCGTATCTTTGATAGGGAATGTCTTTATCCGGCGTGTTTCCAACTGTCTTCAACATATGAAGTACTATTTGAAGTTAATTTATTGTAATTTCAATTAACTTCAAACTTCAATATATTGGCTTTGATCCACTTTAATTTTGAGTAAATCAATTAGAAATCCAGATACCTATCTCGTGTTATCAGATATATACAGTAAAACCTGTATATAATGGCCGTTCATATAGTGGTTTCCTGTCAATAGTGGTCAAATTTGGCTTCCCGGTCCCATCTCCTATCCTTTATCATAGGGAATTCCCTCTATATAATGGTTTTCTATATAGTGGTAACCTGTTCATAGTGGTCTAATGAGCATGCCCCTTCAGTTCAAAATACAGCTTAAAGCACCTGTATATAGTGGTCAACCAGTCAGAACGAAGGGATACAACTCGCGCAAACCCGAACCAATGACACAGCTGTTTGAGTTTAGTGCAATTAAAGGCATTTTGGGGCGTTTTTATCTCCAGCCGTTTAATATTGTATGTATTTGTACTAAATCAAACGATGGTTTATTGGCTATATTATTAGTCCTTTGAAGTATTTCAATTAATTAGTGGTTACTTTTAATCATTTTAAAAAATTATTATTAGCTTTAAAAGATCTCAGATGATTTAATCATCCTGAGGTAATTCGAAACGAAACTTCGTCGAATAAATAGGTCGACAAATATTTTTACCCAATTTCTCTATGGAAAATGCCTAAAAGGCAAGGTGCTTTGAAGATCATTGCAGTATTCTTCAAGATTCCCTTGGCAAGGTGAAAATTCGAAGTCTCAATTAGAAGTAAATTAGTGATTATTTTTAAAAAAGTGTAAAATTGCTGGTTGTCAATAACATATGCAATTCAAACTGCTGGATTCCTGCTCGTATGCCTGTATATGTATGTTTATATAGTGACTTTTGACCACTATATACTTATACAGTGGTCCCTGTCTATAGTGGTCAAATTTCGGCGTCCCTAGGAAAACCATTATATACAGGTTTTACTGTACATCAACGGGTTATATATGAATAGATTTAATTCCGTTTAATAGAAAAAAGTCTAATCATCTATTCACTGGTTTTTTAAAACAATTGACACATTTTACTAGACAAGTTAAAAAAACCAAAATGCATATTTTTTTTACATCTATTTGGAAAATTCATCTAGGATTTATTTAGCCTTATGAGTGGGGGCGGGGAGAGCAAGTTTCAATTTCGACTAGGATTTTGAGATTTAAGTTGAAATGATTTTAGGTTTTAAAATTATTATTTATTAACTATTTAAATCGAGTTTTGTATTTCTTATACAAATTATAAAGCACTTGTTTCACAGATCCCTTATGAAGATTTCTATTACAAATCCATTTTTGTAGTGAAAGTACTGTGCAGGAACTTAGAAGAAATTTCGGTAAATGACAATTCACTAAAAAAATTTATTTTAAAAAATATACAAGTTCCCAAATTTCAAAGTTTTCAAATACACTATTCAAGCTTACAGTACCTTGGAATAAATAAGATCTACAGATACGACAGATACCATGTACTTGTCCATTTGTTTATTGCGGATTAAAGTTTAGTTTGTCAAATTTCCCAATAAATTAGACAAACGTATTTCGAAACTTTATTATTTGCATGTATATTTCTTTTGTAATGAATATTTGCTAGTCATTTATTTCTAATATGAAACCCTGTAAGTTTGTATACAACTGGCTTTAAAGGGAAAACGTTTCGTAAAAACATTGGAACCACACATTTCGGGTAGGGCAAGCAGTTGTTTCTACAGAGTACTTTTCTCATTTGAAGACACAATATTAAAATCAAAAATAATTATAAGCTGCACATGTATACCGACGAAACACAGAAGTAGGGAAAGCATCAATTTATATTAAATTTGTTCACTCATTTGTGATACTGTTTGGAACTCTCATATCTCTGTAAAAAGCAATATTTTTTGAAAGTTATTTTAAAAGAGCGCAAAAATAAGGGTGGTTAAAAATTTTCAATATGTTGGGAAACTTTTAATTTTGGCTTGAATTACCTTGAAATATAGGTCTCCATTTAGTATTTTCGTAATTTTGTATCTACCCCTTGAGTATGGTGACACCGGTTTTAAACTTTTGTTCACTTATTATTTTATTAAACGTTACATTTGAAAAATTATTGATTTTCTAAATTTTAACTTTTCTAGAAAGTAGTGATCCCTTACTTGACCACTGTTAAGATAATTTTTGATCCTGAGCAGTAAAATGAGCAGCGTGGAAAATTTAGAAGAAAAATTTTTTCACTTTGGTACATTGGCGAAATGGACACAGACATTTATTCGGATCCAGCAACTATTGTATTTTAAGTCGCATTTGCCTAAGTGGTTTTTAATATTTAACGTCGACTGTTATACGAAATTTAATGTCATGTTTATTTAGTGGTATTTTAATAAAAACAAGGGCATAGATATAACCGGCGTCGAATTATTTTATTTTATTGTTTCTTTCTCAATGACCAGACTCTTTTGAAGCAAAATTTAACCAGTGTTTTTAATCGAAGTGGAGGAAAACTAAACGTTTGAATTTTTATTTTAAAAACAGGGAACAAAATTCAGACCTGGAAACTTTTTCAGGGAAGTGAATAAATCTGTTTGGTGAACAAGGATTTTGAAATTCAATTACATTTTAGCAAAAAATTTCCAATATGTGGACGTCTCCAAGGAAAAATCTTCTGGCAACAGAAATTTGAAAACTTCCGCCAAGGACATCAATTTCAGCAGGGCAAATCAATAATCATCTACCAGTGAGACTTACCACATTCAGACTTCCTGTTTCACATTAAAAAACTGATTTGGTTTTCAAAATTTATAGTAAGCTACAGGGATGGATAACGTTATTCATAACGTTATTGAATAACGTTATTATCGGAAAAACAGAGAACCAAAAATAGAAACGTTATTTTCCGTTTTACAAATCGCTTACATTGCCATCTTGTATTGTCCAAAATTCTCAAATGAGACACGTAAAACGCTTCTATTTCGTTTCACTTCAACCAATTCTTTGAACACGTGCAAGATGTCCTCTCAGATGCACTATCTCCTTATGAGATAGATAGAAATGCATAGAAACTACACAATGTCATTCCTTTATTCCTTAGCCATTTACATTAGGTAATTATTTGCACATATGCAAGGAACAGCCAGCATTTGTTAGCGTTCATTTGACAAAACAAACAAACCCAAATACCGAAAACAATTGAACGAAAAAAGACGAGCGCAGTGTCCGATTTTTTCCAATATAATCTTCGAGAAGACAATTCCTGGTGTTTAGTGGAAGGTTGTGATTCAATAACACGGGTGGGCTTTTCCCCACATGGTTACTACAATTTCAGTTGTTGTCAATTGTGATTTAAAAAATGAGCCACCAGTACTATAATATTATTGTGTGGTGTATAATTATATTAAAAATATATGAATGATTGCAAAAATTGAGGATAAAGAATTCCTTTAACCGTTTTTAACAGTGTAACTCTATGTTATGGAAGCTGTAACCTTAATTTTAGAAAACTTTTTTTAACCGTTTAACAGAATGCCGTAAAAGTCTTTACCAATAACCCTTTCTCCAGATATATAACGTAAACTATAATCAGGGACGGGAATTCGAATTCGAATCGGAATTCGAATCGGAATTATATTCAAAAAGTTCGGGTATCCGAATCGATATTGGAATCGGAAAAATAGTCTCAGAGGTATTTGTATTCAAAATCGGATTCGAATAAAAACAAGGGTATTCGAATCGGTATTCGAATATTTTTTATGAATTCCGATTCCAATAAAGTATCGATTTCATTCGGTTTTATATTGCCACGTGCGAGAAAAACTTCATAGGAAGCGCTTTTTGAAAGCGAAGTTCCGAACGGTTGGTAAACGAAAAGTGTATGAATGTTAATGGACAGTGAGTTGAAGCCCGTTTTTGTAAAAATTCCTGCAAACAGGATGAGATAGCTGCATAGTTTCGGTCTTACAGGACTGTTAACCACTATTAACAATAAGTTAATCAAGTTTCTCACTTCTTAAATCTTGCTCTCAAGTACATTCTAATTACGATGTGTTATCAAACAAATCGATTTACAAATACTGTTAGAAGGAACTTATCCGAAAAGTAGTTATAATAAAATGGATTCTACTGAAACCAATTTAAATGTGAAAAAAAATTACTCCAATTTTTTAGAATTGTTATGGGATCACTCCTTGCTTTTCGAGTTACTCAAATTTCAGCTGAGTGTGTTTTCTGTGCTCAAGTTTATTAAAAATGATTTGCGTGGTAATTTTGCCTTGAAAAAACTTAATGTGTTATGTATTGCTTATATTTTTGCGATTAAATTATTCTTTTGAATAAATTCCCATTTTTTGTAAGAATATCCGAAAAGTATTTTAATCGGAATCCAAATTCAGGAAGCATTCAAATATATTGGAATCCGTATCGGAATTCAAATTTGTAAGTATTTAAAAAAATAATTGAAATTGAAATCGAAATTAGAAAGTATTCGAATCCACATTTAAATCCGTATTTTTCCGATATCCCGTCCCTGACTATAATCTTAACGCAAATAATTCTGGCAGAAACGTTAAGGTATTGACCAAACCCATATTTTTCGGTTTTCCATCGCTGGACTAAGCCTCATTTCAAATTCCTACTAAAATTATTAACTGCTTGTTTTTTGGAAATGTTGTGTTTACAGGCCGCTTAAGATTATTCCATTGTGAGGTCATATTTGTGTCAGTATAACAAATTATTCCAGTTACAATTACATTATAGTTGATTTTAAAAGTTTGACACCTTCAAACATTTAAATAATTTGTACCCCAACAATTCTCCAGTAAAATTGTTAAAACAATTGCAGTTGTTACACAATATAAAGAGTTCAAAGTCCATATGTAATTAAGATATTAAATGAACTTTGACCACACTAAACGTAAAAACCTGTAATTATAAAGTAATTAAAAACGTAATAATTATCCAAATGTCAATTTGATAGGTTTTTAGAAAGCTACCAGAATCTTCCTAACCCCGAGGGTATTATTTATTTTGCAGGCAATATTTTTAATTTTTATTTTTTTAATACAATATTGGAAGGACTTAAAGGATTGTTGCAATGTGAAAATTGGCTGTTTTTTAAACGTTTGGACAAATGTTATCGTTTCAAAAAGCGTAAACATCGAAACGCTCACTTTTTGTAGCAATCCGACTACAAAACCTAGTGGTTAGTCCTTAGAAGTTATAAAGCCAAGACACACATTTCATAAAAACAATTTGAAGTCGCAGCAATAATTGAATTTTGAAAATTTGATTTCTTGAACAATAATCCTGACTTGGCGAGGATTATATCAAGAGTTTTTAAAAGTGAGATGACGCTGTGCTATTAACAGTAAAGATGTTGATATGCTATGCAGGATTTACTGGCAAACAATACGTTCCACGGATTTCAATATCGTCCCATTACATTTTGATTCAGAAAAGATAAGAAGGATCACGGAAAATGGCTATAGTTGCGTCGAAGAAAAAGTATTTTCAAATTTTGTTACATATTTTATTTCAACAAATCAAATTTTGTTCGAAGCTACTAATTTGCAGGACGTAAAACGTAAGGTAACATGAATGTTTCAGCATTTCTAAATTATAAAAAGACAATTTGAATGTTGTTCTGATCAATCGACGTTATAATTTATAGCTGATATATATTCTCGTTCGCGCCACTGAAGGGATCGGACGTGCTGCAACTTTCCTCCTATACTATTTTTCGTAGGAAGAATTTATCGTGTTTTCACACAACTGTTTGGGCGTTGTCAATAGGACTTGCACAGTACCTGGACCATGGAATTCAACGGAAGTGAAGGTGCCAAGGGCCCAGGTAAGTGCAAGTCACTTGACACTTAACCCTAAACTATTTCTCTTAAAAAATAAAAGCATACTTGTGGGATGTGTGGTGATGGGATGGCATTCTCCGGGATGTTATGCTGGAGCTGTCGCATGTTTGACATTAGGGCGACATCTATTAGGACAAACCCGAACTGTCGGACATGTAGCAGCTCTAGGCGACTCCACAGGTGCCCCTACCCACACAATCTCAGGAGAAAAACTTGGAAGTAAAACTGTTACCACAGTGACTTCCTCATTATGTATATACCATGTATACACCCCCATGACAGACACTATATATATGAGCCGAGTGTACTTTCTTCATATGTACTCCCCGGACATATGTGTGCCAAATCATAGCTGGGCAACCCAACGTGACCATCACACTGGTCACTATCATATTAGATCTGATCACAGTTGGGCACTAGTTTTAGCTCATGCTCGACAACACATGTATCAAAGGTATAATAAACCCTATAGTCCCTGTCCATTTATTACAGATATGGACCTAATTAATCCACTTTCTCCTCTGACAACGGAAGAGATGGAAGTTGTCATTCCGGAAGAAGCTGCTGCTTCTCTTTTAGCGGATGCACTTGAGACGGCTCCGGAAGCTATTGGCCAGGAAGTAGCTACTTCCAGCACTAGCTTCACCCGACTACCAAGTGCCATGGTCAGGAAGATGACCAGCAAGGATCGTAGGAGGTACTTGAAAGACCTCAGCGCGGAAAAGAAGAAGAATGCGCCACCCCAAACTTCTACTCCCACCACAAAGGAAGGCAAAAGGCCGTGCCCTAACAGCTCGGGCTCCAGTGCTGGGGAGTCCGGAAGGAAAGATAGGAAGAAGGGTCGGAAAGATCTTCCTACCCCACCCCCCTCTGCTAATCCTTCAGGAGCTGGCACTGAAAATGCACCTCCGAAGGTTATAGCCACTACCACCAGTGAAGTGGAAGAATCGCCCCTACTGGAGCACTCCACCATCATCACCATGGCTGGTGATGATGCAGGGAGAAAGATCAGTGCCAAGGCGTGCCAACACTTCACCTTGGAGTTGTACAAGCTGTACAATGATGAAGCAAGTCAGGGGCAAATTCTCCAAATGAAGGAGCCCACACTTACTTCATCTGGTCGAATTAGAGTTGATTGCTTCAACTCTCACACTCAAGATTGGATCTCGAGCAGGTGTCCAAATGTGAAGTGGGTGAGTCCATATGGAACTCATACCTTCACGGCCTGGAAACCATCCGAGGTCCCGCCGGGGAAACCCGAAAACCAGGCCACTTACTATGTTCGTGTAAATGGCCCTGTGCAATCGTTTCCTGAGTTCCTGAAAAGACTCAAGATACAGAATCCGGGGCTTACCACTAACAGATGGAGTGAGTTCTGGTCTGCTAAATCTCTTCCTGGGGCACCACTGCTTGGATGCAGTAGGATCATTGGTATTGATCCTGCCTCAGTGGAGTATCTGCGCGCAAAAGACTTCACGCTTTTCTACAGCGTGGGCACACTACGCTTTGAGGCAAGATTGAAGAAGTCTGAGCGCGCCAATCCTGATCCTGTGTGAATGCTATGCATTATCCTCTTCCCTCCTTACTGTGTAAATGTCTGTATCCTTTAGGCTTGTCCCTGGGTCACGTAACATGGGAGTACCTATTATAGATACTCCCCATGTTTACACGACCCAAATTAACTTGCATCATTGTCGTGATGCGTCAACTTCACTTATGAATTGGCGCGACAGTCTATTGATGCAACAAAAGAATGCAATGCATTTGCACAATGACAGTAAAGTGCGCCATGCTCATTCTCTTATTTTCCTCATTCAAGAACCATATTTGGTCAAAAATAAAATCTCTGGCCTTGGCAAAAGAGACAATTTATTTGTTGGAACAATAAACGAAGCCCCCAGGGCTTGCATTGTAACAACCAAGAACATAATGGCTACTCCTCTCTCTCAATTCAATGATAGAGATTTGATGGCTATTTCTACCGAATGGAGAAGCGGTACGATTGTGTTTGCATCAGCCTATTGCCCTGGTGACACACAAACGACTCCCAGCAGATCTATCATAAATCTTGTTGAATACTGTAATGAGCTAAATATCCCGCTTGTTATGGGTGCAGATGCAAATGCTCACCACACAGCTTGGGGTAGCTCCAATATAAACTCAAGAGGCCAGCAGCTACTTGAATTCTTACTAAGAAACCATCTTCAGACCTGCAATGTGGGAAATAAACCCACATTCGTAGTTGCTAATAGACAGGAGGTCTTAGATGTTACAATAACAAATAGCTGGGCACATAGTCTAATTAGACAGTGGGACGTTCTGGATATTGAATCCATGTCTGATCACTTGTACATTGGATTTTTGGTGTCCGCCATGAAACCAAACCCAATAAAAGCTCGTAATATAAGGAAGGCTGACTGGGAAAAATACGTCCATTGCTTACGTGAAGATCTAAATGGTGTACACATGGAGGCACCTCCCAATGTTGGTAAACTCGAGAGTCAGGCTGTGTTGATAACATCATCAATTCAAAACAGCTTTGACAAAGCATGTCCACTAAAAACAATTTCATGGAGGCAGAAAACTGTTCCTTGGTGGACCAACGAACTGTCTGCACTCCGTAAAAGATCTCGTGGTCTCCTCAGACTGGCTGGCAACCCCAATGAGCGTGATCCATCAGCCTGGGAGAACTACAAGAGATGCCGAAATAAATATAAAAAAGTTTTAAGAAACGAGAAACGCAAGTCTTGGCAGACCTACTGTGAGAGCATAACCTGCTTACCAGTAGCGGCTAGACTCAAAAAAGTATTAAGTTCGGAGAATCGGAAAACTCCTAGCCGCATAAAACTCCCAAATGGTATGAACACAAGGGATGATTGCCAGGTTCTAGATGAACTACTAGCTCACCACTTTCCATGTGGCCCCTTGTTAAACTCCATAACTTGGGATCATAACCTAAAGGAAGTGACGGAGCTAGACAAAATAGTTAATCCATCCAAAATAAAGTGGGCAGTCAGTACCTTCGGTCCCTATAAAGCTGCTGGTACAGACAACATCTCCCCAATAGTTTTACTAAAGGGTCTGGATGTTCTCAGTACGCACCTGTGCACAATCTACAAAGGTTGTTTGACACTAGGCTACGTGCCACTAGAATGGCGCAAAGCAAGAGTGATATTCATTCCGAAACCTGGAAAAGGCTGTTACGAAAGTGCGGCTGCTTGGAGACCCATCTCACTTTCCTCGTTTCTATTGAAAACACTTGAAAGACTAGTTGATTGTCACATAAGAACACATCAACTACAAGCAACCCTTAGGGGTAACAAACAATTTGCTTATTTACGGGGAACCTCCACAGAGGCAGCACTTCATCGACTTGTATGCTACGTGGAAAAAGCCCTGGGAAATAAGGAAATTGTCATAGCAATATTTGCGGACATCGATGGAGCATTTAATAATGTGTTATTTGCAGCGATGGAATCGGCACTGAGCAGATCTGGAATTGACCCTGTAATTTGTCGATGGATAAATCACATGCTGCAGTCCCGATTAGCTTGCTCCACATTGAGAAGCTCTCACAGCGAGAGAAGAGTTGAGAGGGGAACCCCACAGGGTGGTGTTTTGTCTCCTCTAATTTGGAATCTCGTTATGGATGAGCTACTCCAACAGCTCCAAACCAGGATGCCATCTGTCTTATCACAAGGATTTGCGGATGACGTAGTCCTTGCTCAGGCAGGAAAAGATTTTAGCACATGTGCGGATAGAACTCTTAAGGGCCTAGGCATCATCGATGGATGGTGCACACGCACGGGCCTCAATCTAAACCCGGAAAAAACGGGCGCAGTCATTTTTACCAGGAACACACGTATGAGGATAAGCACACTTTCCTACCGTGGGAACCAAATCGCCATCCTCCCAAGCATAAGATACCTAGGAGTGATGTTAGATAGCCACCTTACATGGAGAGTGCATTGTCTCTCTATTGCGAATAAAGCTAATTCATCATTACTCACTATCAAACGCTTGGTCGGAAAGAAATGGGGTATTAACCCAAAAATTGCAAACTGGATGTACACGACAATCGTGCGCCCCATTCTGGAATACGCAGTTGTCGTCTGGCATCCTGGTTATAATGCAAAATACACCTTTGCAAAAATAAACAGTGTGCAAAGGCAAGCTTGTCTCAGTATCACAGGTGCCTGCAAAAGCACCCCAACTGCGACACTAGAAGCAATTTTAGGCATTATTCCGCTAGACTTACATCTACAGGGAATAGTTGTCCGAACAATGCACAGATTAAGGGCCAGAAACCACTGGCTCGGCGAATCTATGGCATATGTTAAACGCAGTCATGTTAGACTGTGGAATCTATGGGTGACGATGGAAACTATCCTACTGAGACCTAGCGATAGTATCATCCCGTCACAACTTGCAAATAACAATATTGGAATTGTTGTTGGCGAAAAGTCTGAGTGGACCAAAGACCTGTCACTAGACAACATCGGCCTCATCTGTTATACTGATGGCTCCAAATCCAAACAGTTAGCAGGCAGTGGCTTCTACATCATCAAGAGAGATGGGAGTTCGTGCAAGGCTATTCACTGCGAATCCAACCCTATTGATGAACATGCAACTGTATTTCAATGTGAAATACACGCAATAATGTGCGCAGCCAAATTTCTTATTAACTCTAAGTACAGCAATGAAACTATCACATTTTACAGTGATAGTCAGAGCTCCTTACTTGCCTTAAACAGCTCCTATACATCCTCAAAACTTGTACTTGATTGTAACATGGCGCTGAGCAGTTTATCAAAGGATAACACTGTTCGGCTCCACTGGATACCAAGTCATCAAGGTTTTGAGGGAAACGAGGAGGCAGATAAACTTGCGAAAGCAGCTTACTCAAAAGAATCCTTAGAAACAAGGATTCCAACTAAACTTCCAATTGCTACCTCAGTGGTGAAATATATCGTGCGCAGCAAACTGCGTGCCTTGCACACTGAGAGATGGCAAAACCTGAAAATTGGTGCTCATCCCAGATCACTGATAAATACTCCACTATATGGGAACAAATCGGTGACCAAATTCTCGCGAGTCCACATCAAGTGGCTCACGGAGGTTATTTCCGGTCATGGCAGATTTCAAAAACCCCTGTGCACACATTGTGGCATAGAGGATGAGGACGCCTTTCACTTCTTGGCGACGTGCCCTGCCTTCTGCATCATTAGAAATATATATCTTAAGGCATGTACTCTAGACCTAAGTCTCCTTAAACAGGCGAACGCGAGCGACCTGTTGTATTACTCAATTGCAACTGGCCGCTTCGTAACCCGCCCAAAGTAAAGTGTACAGGGCAATCTGCAATGGGCCCACCTGATGGCCCGAGCAGTATCTCTCTCCAACTAGGTGAGAGAGAACCCCTAAAATACATACATACATACATAGCTGATATATGGCTACATTCACGCAGGCAAAAAATCCGAAACTTATCTTTCTTTTTAATTCAGTAAGGACACCACACAATCGTTACGAGAAGATGCCCTCTGTTCGATTTTAACAAAAAAATTACTGCAGGGTGTGCCTTGATGCGTAGATCATTTTTGATAGTTGTCCCAATAAAAACGGGATTTTGACCCGGGATTCGGAGATATCAATATTCCCTACAATTATTCCTCAAGATCACAAATAAAAATTAAATGCTTTTTTAAAACAAGAGTTTTTCTAGATTTTGTCACAATATGCATTTGCATCAAAAAGGGAGTACGCGGGGATTTAATTTTATAGTAAGTAAGGCACAAATTACTTTGTGATAGTCCAAAGGAATCTTTTACTTTTTTACTGTAGATTCAGCTTGGCATTTATTACTCTCAACGTTTGCATTGCAAACGTGATTGGTAACAACAACGGAACTTCCAGGTAGAATGTCTTGTGTGGCGTGGATGCTAAAATATTTTAAAAATATTTAGAAGACAATAATATAACTTAATGTAATTAACACCTGCAGCAATACATTTTACGGTACTGTAGTTTTTTCGGGGTATTTTCAATGCATTCCTCAGAAATTTAAACCAGGAAATTTACAAATCTAAGGTTTGTATATGCAGTAAATACATTCCTAAGGATTATATACATTCATCGTTTCATTGGTTTGCTACCAACTGAAATAATATTAAAAAAAAATCCACTTGAGTAACATATTGAGGAACGGAGTATGATCCCGCCCACCTCCATTCTAAAAGTATTTCTGTATTAAATTGGTTTACCGATTAAGGATGATTAACTTAAATCATGATTATCAGACTCTTCGGAAGCAAAACATTCAGTGGCGTCAAAGCATATGTTGTTTTTAATGTTTTTTTGTTTTTAAAATACAGTGTTGACAGGTCTCCCAAGATTGGTCTTTTGTGAAAAATGATTATTTCTTTTAAATCTTAAATTTGACTTGAAATATTTCTCCAATTCACAAAGGAATAAAATAAGATTTAATGAATGATGTGATTGTGAATCGGCACAGAATAAGGCTACAAATTTTTTTTCGATTGTTCAGCCCCATGGGAAAATATTTTTAAATGACTATCTAGAGATTTTTAAACTACTTTAAAAATCAAAGTGAATGGTTAAGTATTTCGTAATAGAGTCAAAATGTAAACTTTCACGTTTTGTAACAATCAGACCTCAAAAGCCATTGGATTGTCTTTGCTAAAGCTAAATATAACCAAGCTGCGCATTTACAAAATACAATTTGTATTCTCGGCAATCATTGGTTTTTGAAAATTTGATTTCTTGAAGAAAAATCCTGACTTGGCTCCACGTCTTTGCTAGAGTTATATCAAAAGTTTATGAGTTAGTGGAACGAGAAAAATTAGGAAATCGTTGGAACAAATTGTGTGCTGAAAATGAGAGAATTCAAGAAGTAAGTTTTGACGTTTAACTTGCAGGAGTTTACGAGACTTTACGATTTTTAAGAAGATGGTAGTTATCCGTAAGTACAAAATTTGTAAATTGAATGCCAAAATGACGCTAAATTCTCAACGTATTCTCAGTGTTTTTTTTAGGATCGGTTCAAATACCAATTAAATGTTGATATAAATTTCAATACCACTTTCTAAATCTGCATTTGCTTTCAATGGGACGTGGACCTTTGGATAGAATTTAAAGATTTTCGAAAATCATCATGATTTGTTTTCTGTTTAAAGGTATCAAAACAAGTGGCATCCCTTGCTAAATAAGATTACGGTGTATTATTAATTATATTTGTACGAAAACGAATTCCTAAGATCAGTTAAAAAAATCTGGTAATTATTTCATTTTTGTTTTCTTATTTTATTTACACAGTACAACGGTTTGTTTGTTCATGTCATGTTCGTTCCACAGACACATTTGTCCTGCGACATTAATGAGAAAAGCACGGCTACCCAATCATAGATCTTTATTGACTCAGTGAAATTTATATGAGGTGGCGTGCAGAGCTCCGCACGGGTTCGAGTACCTACTCGAGTTTCAAGTACGAGTACAAGTACGGGTCGAGTACGGAATCACAACAAATTATGTACTCGTACTCTCGGGTCAAGTTACTCTACGCGTACTTGTATTTGAGTAATTTTGAACCGAGTATCGTAACAAGTACGAGTCCTCAAAAAGTACTCGAAGCAAGATACGAGTACAAGTACAAGTATTGAATTTGAAATTACTTGGTACTCGTACTTGAAACGCAAAAAGTACTCGAGTACTTCCACCTAATCATGCGTAGAAAAGTCATGCCTTAAATCCTGTATCATTGGTTGTTATGTTGATGTGAACCGAGAACCGCCTTGTGTAACACATGCACATATGGAAAGTTATACTTCAATGAAACTACTGAAAATACAATGAATGGTATAGTCGTATGGTATATAGAACTCTAACCGCTGCGGCTACAGTTTTGAAACTTTAGTTCACAATCAGTTTACAGGGGTATACTTCATTGCCATTGGTTTTTGTGAGCTTGATCTATCACGGGATACGGGAGATTTCACCGTAAATATTTTTAAATTTACTCATTTAACTGAGGTCACGGTTCAAAGAGTAAAGCAATGTCAGCTTTATAAAATTTCCATGTGTTTTGATTACTCAGTGTTTGAAGTGTATACAAATAATAAGTTTTAGCGCTATTTGGTCAAAAATTGTGGAGGCTTTCCAGAGAGCCATTGCGTATGTTTATATAAACGATTGTGGCGAGTTGCGAACATATACAGAAAATACAGGAAACAAGGTTTAAGAAATTCTCTTCAATAACGTATTAATGGTAATAGTTAAAAATATTTCGGATAAGTAAGACTTTAATATCAACGTTTTTAATTACACAGCTGGCAGTTCTGACACTATGTCACTATTGTCTATTTGTTTCAAACATTTCATGGGTAAAACTCAATTAGAGTTAAATATCATTAGGTAAAGAAATGCGACCACATCTGCTACACCGTTGATGTCAGACGATGAATTATTTGGAAATTTATAAGTAAAACATAATTTTGCTCGTTGAAGATACGCGTACTATATACAGGCTAGCAATAATAGCAAAAACAATGAATAATTTTATTCTGATAAATTAATTGCGGCTAACTTATTTACACTACAATTTAAAAAAGTAATTGAAAAAGTACTTGAACCTCGAGTACGGTCCAAGTACGAGTTCAAGTACGGGTCGGTCCGGTTTTTAAAAAGTACTTGAAAATTCGGTCCGAGTACGAGTACGCCTACATTGTACTTTAACCCGCACTCAGAGTATTGGATTTTGTACTCGTACTTGAACGAGCAAGTCCGGATCTGACTCCGCGTTTACCGAAAATTCAAGTACGGTTCCGGTTCAAGTTCGGTATCAAAAATTACCCGACCCGTGCGGAGCTCTGGTGGCGTGAAAGCTATGAATCCATAAAAAGCAATTGAGGTTAGATTGGTTTCAAGAAGAACTCTTTTCATAAATGTTCAAAAACTTTCTCCTGTATTTATACTTTTTAAAACCGAATTCACTTAGGTAGTCGGGGTTAGACTCAAATGAATCCCCGATTTAGCTTCCAAGAAAAATATATGAAGGCCGGAATGTCTATGAAAAATTGAAGATCAAAAATTCCGTCGTTTTGCAACTTTCTCACTTTTGCTCCTGAAGCTGAATTTCTTTACAGGTTTTGGTCGTATTTCTTACCATACAGTCTTATGTAATAGCAGCTTATAGATTCCATGAAATGTTTTACAAATAAGGCTCAAAACTGTGTCCAAAATAATGTTTAAATTGTCATTTTTAAAAAGATTTGACACTTCTTGACATTTCTTGACCCTGTGAGCTCAAATATTGACCCAGGTGAATGGAGTGAATTTAGAAAATCTGTAACGAAATTTGCTACAACCTTCTGACGATTCAGGTATTTTATGATACCTGCACCTTTACCGGCTTTAGGTGGACAAAATAATTATGGATTTGTATATGCATATGTCACATTTCATTTTTTCATGTTCACTGTCGCTCCATTCATTTTTAATGGATTTGGAAATGAAGTGAAGCTTAAAATTACAAAAAAAAATATAATAAAAAATGTTTCTCGCAAAAAGTAATTATATAACACTCAATTTTAAAAATCCAGCATTTTTGGAGGAAATAATAATTTTGCTTTGAATGTCCAAATACTTTCATGCAATTATATTTTTACAGGGAGATCGTGCTCGAATAGATTTTGATAGGAAATTAGAATTTGTCCTTACAAGTTACTACTTGAAAAAGTACAACAGAAAGTTATGGCAAAACTCGAGAAAACGTGTTCTAAATTTATGATTTTAATTTCTTTCTTCAGAAACGTAATACCCTATATTTATAAATTCAAAAAAAGGCACTTAGTGGCGTGAAAGCTGACCCTTATCCTTTTTTTACATTTCTAACGTAAATCCGGTTTCCACCAGAAACGAGGGCGAGATGGTCCAAACTAGTGTTTCTGTTCGGTATCGGGAATTCCCGAGGTTCCGGTTCGGTTTCGGTTCCGGTACGGTTTCGGGTCAACGTTTTAAAGAACCGTTACATTTCGGTCCGGTTTCGGGTCATCGGTTTATGAACCGTCAAATTTCGGTCCGGTTTCGGGTACAAAAATCAAAACCGAAAGTTTTCGGGAATGGTTTGTTAAAGCTGCCGTTTTGGATGAAAACGCGAAACTTGCATTTGGCCAGCATTTGTCAACTATCATTTGAAAAGGCGATACAATTTTGGCTTCCATAAAAATGAATCATATACATTTTCTGACTGTTCGGAAAGGAACCTGAACCGGTTCGGGAACCGCTTTTATTTTCCGGATCGGTTCCGGGAAGCCAAAAATGTCCCGGACTCGAAAATACCGGTTCCGGTTTTGGGAACAGAATTGGGATTTTTTTCGGTTCGGGAAAACGAGTCGGGTCGAGTCCATGTTTTGGTACCGTTCAGAAACACTAGTCCAAACCAAGTTTGCAAACACGCTAATATTGTGTTATAAGGGATATTAATGAGCTTTAACGCATTTTAATTTTTTTCGTGAAATTTGAAAATGAAGCTTCCTTATGGTATTTAGCATTGGAAAATTTAAGTTGGACAGGAGGGCGCGATATCCCGCGCAAACCAGGGCGAGATGGCCCAAACATTTGGTCTCGCTGGGACATTGGTTCAGGTACCTAAGCTCCTACAAAATTTCATTCCGATCCCGAATGGGCATGGGGCTAGGGTTACTTGTTAGAAGGCTTCGCGCATGCAATGAGCTACAATAGATAGTTACAAATACAACAATGAGAGTGTACTAAAAACAATACAAATGCACAGTTATATGCACAATGCGACTTACTTCATTGCTTCTGATTTTAATAAACGAACTCAATTGAGTAAATTGTATCGCTGATTTTCAGGTGTTTTACCTGCAAAAAGGTTGTTTAAATGCATTGCTATGGTATTTCGTATTATTAAGGCTGAATATGAAGGAAGGCTGATTTTTGTTTGAAGGCTGAAGCTGGAGCAATTGCATTAATAAGTAAAATAGGGCTGTAGGAAGGCAAAATATTTTGAAGGCTTCCTTTAATAGAACGATGATAGAATTTAAGTGTTACAGGAACACAAAAATTCATGAAGATTCGCAATGACCTCCCATTAACTTGAAGCTTTTGATGGTAGAATTACATCAAGTTGTTCAGAAAATATCCAGGAAAGTCACTTTTTGAGGTATAGGGGAAAGCGTAGAGGTTGCCTTTCAGGAATTCTGGACGAGTTATCTTTAAAAGCAACTTCTAAAAAACTACTGTTGTTTTTAAATATTTTAAAAATAACGCTGTAAAATTAAATCATAGTGTATGTTAGGACTAAATTTGCCTTGTACGATAGTAGGATGCTCAACTAAAAAATTAAAAGCGAATCAATTTAAACTCAGTTCCCCGAACTTAAAACCCTAATTTTTGTAATTGTAAAAATATTGTGGCAATTCAGATTTGGGAAAATGTACGAAAACGAAATCCTAAAATCATTAAAAAAACTGGTACTTATTACATTTTAATATTTTTTCATTTTCAAATCAAATTCTGTCTAGTAAGTTTTTTTTTGGAAATTAAAATCGTTTAATCTGGTTTAAAATCTTCAGTTCCAAATTTTAAAAAAAATGCAGAAAATATTTTAATCTGTGAACGTAGTGCTAAAAATGGCAGAAATCGACAAAGCAACCCTAAATGCATTATATCAGAAGAGCAAACGAGCATACGATATCTCTGGAATTCAGATTTTGGCATTTGTACGAAAACCAAATTCTAAAATCAGTAAAAAAAATCTGGCATTGTTACATTTTTTAGTATTTTGTCATTCTTATTTACACAGTATAACCGTTTGTTCATTTTCGTTTCACAGACACATTTTTGCGCTGACATTGGTATGAAACTTTTGCACCTTCACATGTGAGAATGCGAGGCAGCTAAAATTATTTTAGATGGCGTGAAAGCTATAAATCCATAAAAAGCAATACAGGTGATACTTGTGTTAAGAAAACCTCTTTTTATAGCTATTGAAAAACTTATTTATATGCTTTAAAAATTAATTTGTTCGTTTAGGCAGACGGGGCTGGACTCAAATGAATCTGCATTAAATGTTTTGCAAACTTAGCTTCCCGGAAAAACATATGAACGCCGGAATGTCCATGACAAATTGGAGATCAGAAATTTTGTCATTCTGCATATTCCTCGCTTCTGCTCGTGCAGCTGAAATTCTTGACAGGTTTTGGTGGTCCATATTTCTCACCATAAAGTCCTTTATATTAACATCTTACAGAATCCATAAAATGTTTTACAAATTAGGTTCGAAACTGTCTGAAAAATAAAATTCTACGAGACCACCATGAAACCTTAATCAAATTAAATAAGCTTGAGACAAATATTTATTTTCACGGGTCAAACTAAACATCTGTAAAAATACTGCCTTTGTATCGCTAGTGACCGCTGGAATCTCAAGAATTGACAAATAATACAAACACTACTGGAAAAGAATTTCCTGGAAAATTTTGGAATCAATTATTTTATGAATTACTCCCTGATACAGTCATGGGCACCTTGCCTTGGGAATGGTCTTGGTGTAAGGCAAAAAGGAAAGAAGGCATTTAAAACCCGCTACAATGAAGGCAAGGAGAAAGGAAGCCTGAAAAATTTATAGACGAACATTGAAATTTAGTAGAAAGGCTTGAAAATTTTGGCATTAAAGGCAAGGTTTTAGGAAGGCTCAATTTATGCTAAGGATTAAGGTAAGGATCAAAAATTGCATTTCGAGGGCATCTGACGGTCAGAAATACAAACAAAAATAGCAATGAACACGTTTTACATCCATATGTACATAACATTGAGACGACCAAGTTATAATACCTCGCGCGTTATTGCATATTCCCATTAAATTCAACAGTTCTCTTACTCAGTGGAAGGCGTGTGAATTTGGAATTTTTCTGTCAGAGTTTGTGAAATAATTGCTGTAACAATTTCTGAAATGCCTGTTAAAGATTAAAGAGCTCAAAGTGAGAGAAGATCTAGTGAAATACTTCCAGTTTGTTGAAATGTCAAAATATAAATCTGGAAGAAAGCTAAAATGTCTCCAATGCGAAGATTCGGGACCATTGGAGTATAGTGCCCGGCAAGGGTGGACAAACTATAAATCATTTGCTAAGCTCTCCCGTTGATAATAATTAGACACTCAAAATGATTCTTTTTTACCAAGTATTTAAAATTTACACTCAAAATAAATCCGAACATTAAATTGCAAAATATTCTAGAAATGAAATAGACCACTCGATGTTCAAGAGTTAAGATGCTCATTCATCTACAACATCTCTTACACAATTCCTTTTACGAGGGAGAAAATGGAGAAACTTCTCTAATTCGGACTGCTACTCAAACTCGGATCCGAAACAGCTCCAATTCGTTCAATACTAATTTTTTAAAAATAAATTGTGACTGCATTGTTACAGGAACACTTCCGTCTATTTCAAACACTTTAAATGCATAATTATATCGCATTGCAGACCCAGACACATGTTATATGCAGCTAATCCTATTTTCGAACAAAAAGAGCATTTAAGGTTAGACAAGGCATTTTGAAATGGTACAAAAAGGCAAGGAAGGCACAAATATTAACCTACCTTTTGGATAAGGGGAAATTGCAAAATATGATGCAGGGAAGGCGAAAAGGCAGGTCATATTGTATTTAATTTTCATGGCAATGTTAAAGGCAAGGTGAACCAATTGCCCATGACTGCCCTGATATCTATAGTCAAGTAGGGAGAAACTAAAATGCATGAGCGTAGAGATATGAACTGACATTATTTCCACGTCCAAGGATATTTATTTTATACATGATGCCAACGTAATTTTGTTGAAAGAAAAAATATCAAAGTTGGTATTACAATAACTAAAATTTATACGAACTTTCGTTGTATAAGGCTTGGGACAAAACCGAGTTTAGCTGCACTCTGTACCAAAATGTTCAAATTTTTTAAGGTATTTTTCCCGAGTGTTTTCTAAATTTCTGGTGAATGGGGGTGTTTCTAACCGTAATTTATTACAATTTTAATTCATTAGATTTTATTTTTTATTTTGATTCGCACTATTTTTGAGTAAATTAATTTGAAGGCACGATAATTACATCTTGCTAGTATTTAAGGCATATCAGCTATTAATTTTAATTGTCTTAATTCTAACTACATTCTAAGATTAAATCGTCTTTCCAAGCTAATCTTAATAATTTTGGTTCAAACCCCGACATGCTTTCATTTAATAGTGTTTTTACATGGGAAATATTTTCAAATAGAATTTTATAGGAAATCCGAACGTCCAAATTTTTTGATGGCCCCTTTTATACGGTTAGGGTTAAAACCGGGTTTTCGAACGGTGTACTAAAATCTAAACATTTTTTTAGTGTATTTTTCCAAGTGTTTTGTAAATTTCTTGCGTTCATACTGAACTGTAAGTCAAAATCAAGTGATCGTCTGAAATTGTTAAGATTCCAATGGAATACGAAAGGAAGAAGCTAGAATCTGTTCAATTACCTGTGACCGAGAAGCTCGAAATAGTTATCTGGCGTCAAAGCAAAGGGTTAGATATAACAAGTCATTTTCTTCTTCTAAATCAGCGTCATCTCTCTGTGACCCGGCGTGTTTCTAACTGTCTGCATAATATGTGTAAGTTATTGTAATATATTATTGTAATTAACTTCAAAATTTAATACATTAAACTTTTAATCCGCCTTTTAATAAATTTTGAGTGAATCAATTTAAAATCCAGATAATTACCAGTTGCTAGTATTTAAGTCGTGTAAACCATCATTATTTTTAATTGCCGCAATTTACGTTACGATCTAAAAAATTTGTTTTTTACACGGTTCCCCTTCTGGTCTAGTGGGAAACAATAAAATAAAATTGTGATTTAAATAATTGTTACATCGCCATTTTATTAAATTTTTGAGCATTAATATTGTACAACGTATTTATGCATGAATTTGATCGAAATCTAGTCATTAATTTCTAATATGAAACCCTGTAAGTTTGTATACATCTGGCATAACGGAAATAACGTTTCATGAAAACAATCGATTTCGGGTAGGACGTAGTTGTTACAAAGTTGTTATCATCACATGTTTTTCGTTTCGTATGGGAATAAAAAATCAGAAGAATATATTTTGAAAATTGAACGTTCTTCCAACAGGGTTACTTGAAAAGATATTTTGATCCCCTAGTCCTTTTTGAGGGTACCATCCCAAGTAACAAAACAAACGCTACATAAGTTAATAAATGTACTCAAATATGTTTTTCTAGAAAATTGGTGGTAAGTCTTGCTTCACATTTTTGTTTCAGTTCAAAAACAAACCAATTTAGAAAAATTCTCAGAGAATTTGCTATCGAAGGGGAAATTTAATTTGTTGTGAGAAGGTTTCCCTTTTCCTGGTCTAATGGGAGATGAAATGTTATGGAATTCGGGATAGCCAATTAGAAACTTTTCAAAATAAATTTTAATATTCAAAATGGTCTGAAATTTACAAAGCGTAATCCGTGGCATGTGCACTCAGGTCATGGGATCTTCAATACAAAGAATCCTTAGGTTCGAAGACTTCAATAAGCTGACAATAAATAAATCGCTGTGTTTCTAGTACGTATTTAATCTTGAACGTCATATTCTGTACCATGTTCTTTAAACACTTTATTATTTTATTCTACTGGTCGTTTCCATCACATACAATGCAATCGCAAACTAATTTAATTAGCTGGCCATGGATTGGAGAATTTAAAACACACTGTATCCTTAATAATTTTTCCTGACTTCCCTTCAAGCTTTGTTTTTAGTCGATTTTAAAGGGAAATTTATACTAACATTTAATTTCCTTAATTTTACATAATTGTTATAATTACTGTGTGACCATTGTCCTCTGTTCTTTTAAACATACTATAATGGACATTTGGGTTAAACCAATTTGGAATTGCAGTTAAGGCAGTTATTGTGGATGTGCAGTCAGAAAATATTGAAAAAGACGATAGCTGGCTAAATGAAAAATGTCTCTACGTCGAGAAATTTTTAATGAGCTTTAGTCTCAAACGCGAAAATGAGAAAGTTATAGGAAATCAAAGAATTTCTATTGTTGACATTTATCATGGATGACCTGACCTTCGTAAAACTAAAACTATACAAACAAGAAATAATTAAAACACGAATCTATTTAAAATCAGTTCTCCGAACCTAAAATCCAAATGTTTGCAGCTACAAAAATACGAGGGTTGTTCTCAAAAGGTTCATATCTTACAACATTTTGGCTTTATTTTTCCTGTCTGAGTAATTCGCGGAGACTTCCACTTGTACTTCTGAATTGCAATACAAAGCTAAAAGACCAAACGATATACCTCTGGAATTCAGATGTGGGCATTCGTACGAAAACGATATCCTGAAATCAGTAAAAAACTGGTAATTATTGCATTTTAGTATTTTTTTCATTTTTTATTCACGCCGTAAAAGGGTTTGTTTATGTTCGTATCACTAACACATTTAAAATGGCTGCAATGCCTGCGCCGCGTTCTACTTATTTTCGTGCAATACTATGAGATGTTAAATTATTTGAGGTGGCGTGAAAGCTATAAATCTATTAAAAGTAATTGTCGTGATATTCGTGTGAAGGAAAACTCTTTTTATGGCAATTTAAAAACATTCCCTTTTATTTGTATTTTTTATAACCGAATTTGTTTACATAGGTAGATGGGCTAGGCATAAATGAATCCTCATTAACGTTTCTGTAAACTTAGCTACCGGAAAAAATCTACGAACGCCCGAATGTCTAGGAAAAATTGAAGGTCAGAAATTCTGTCATTCTGCACCTTTCTCGCTTCTGCTCCCGAATATAAATTTCTTCACAGGTTTTGGTCATGTCCATATTTCTTACCTTACAGTCCTACATGTAATAGCAGTATAGAGAATCCATGAAATGTTTTTCAAATTAGGCTAAAAACTGTGTCCGGAAATAATTTTCTATGACACTCTCTAAATTAGTAAATTAATATTTTGAAAAACGCAAACTTTGCTTGACACTTCTCGACTCTGTGAATCAATTTTTTACCCAGATCAATGATGTGAATTCTAGAAAATGTAAAATGTCATTTTTTACAACCTTAAATGGAATCGTATTTTTTATGGGACGCACAAGTTTGCAGACTGAGGTGGACACAATAATTATGTTCTTGTATGTATGCTCCATTTCATTTTTCCATATGTCCCTTCTTTCATTTTAAATGAATTTATATATAAAGTGTGGGTTAAAATTCAAAAAAACTAAGAAAAAATGTTTCCCACAATTAAAAATGCTTCTCTGACCTCCGTGAATTTCAAATGTTGGAGTTAGGTTTTTTAATAACATGTCATAACGCTGTTTGAAGAAAATTCGGAGGGTTTTCCATGGAGCTATGTAGATAATGATAACCCTGAGAATTGAGGGCACAAAACTTAATCATAATAAACAATCTTGAGACAAATATTTAGTCCCAGGGGTCAAACAAAACATCTGTAAAAATTCTGCCTTTGTTTCGTTAGTGACCGCTGCGACCTCAAGAATTGACAAATAAAACAAACACTACTGGAAAAGATTTTCCTACAAATTTTGGAATCAAATATTTTGTGAGTTAGTCCCTGATATGGTCAAAAAGGGAGAAACTAATATTCATGAGCGCAGGGATAAGACCTGACATTATTTCTACGTTCAAGGATATTTATTTTATAAATTATTTCAACGTAATTTTGCTGCAAGGAAAAATATTCCACTTGCAATTACAATAACTATAATTTATAATAATTTACCAATTGAAATGTTTGTTCAAAATCCAGTTGGAAGTCACTAAAACTTTAAAGTTACTTAAATTTTTTTTATTGGCTCGTTTTATAAGGACAAAACAGGGTTTAAGTTCAACTCTGTACAAAAATGTTCACATTTTTTAAGGTAACTTTCTTGAGTTTATTGTAAATTTCTTGCGTTCAGAAAGAATTGCGAGTCTACACCAACTGAAGGCCTGCTGTTATTGCAACTCAGAAATGGTTTGCAACCTTCGTAAATATGCAGTACTCAAGGAGGTAGAAATAGTTATGTGGCGTGAAAGTGAATCTTTAAATATACCAAGTCATTCTCATTTTCTAAATCAGCATCGTCTGTAAGAAAGGTGCGTGAACCGGGTGTCTCTAACTATTTGCAGCGTATGCAAAATTTATTGCAATTTTAATTAACTTGAAAGTTCAGTTTTATTGATTCTGATTCCTTAATTTTTGAGCAAAATTTAATTTGAAGACACGATAATTATCTCTTGCTGGTATTTAAGTAACATCAGTTATTAATTTTAATTGTCTTAATTCCAACTACATTGCAAGAGTAAAGCGTCTCTCCAAAATTGAAACTAATGTTACAGGAAATTATAAAGAACCTATATTTCCGGATTTTGGAAAAAGTAACCGGACAATCATAGTTTACATTTGTATCTAAGTCAAAGTAATTAATAATTTATTTAAATTTTCCCCTTTGACTCCTCAACTGTAATGACTGTTTGGAAATTGTCTGTGGGATTTATTGGAGAGTTATATTTCAACAAACGAGAAACTTAAATGAGAAAATTAGAAACTCAAATTGTGTCTTTTCAGTATTTTTTGTATTACTAAATTTGTTTGCTTACATACTGTCAGCTAGCGTGGAGGTTATAGAATTTAAAATATGTCATATCTTATTGTTATCTCTCAATCTATATCATCTTTTGTATCATATGTTTACCGGCAGTGGAAACGGATATGTGTCACTTTTTTTCAGTAAAGATCCGAAATCGGTTTCTTTTTTAATCTTCAACACTATACATAGCTGACACAAAATTAATTTTTTAAACGCATTTTCAAAATTCATCTCGGAATAATTTACCCTGAGTATGGGGAAAGGGAGGAAGTCCCAGATTATTTGTTCTTGGCGAGAAATATTTGTCATTCAAAAATTGAATATCCCACCCAAATTTGTTCTAGGATTTTGAGATTTTGGTTGAAATGATTACAGGCTCTAAAACTATTATTTATTAACGATTTAAATCAAGTTTGGATTTCTTGTGCAAATTATTTATTACTGTTTTCCCAGTACCTGTTACAATTGGATAAATTCCTTCTGAAGTGTTCCTGAAGTTGCAAATCTATGTTTGTAGCAAATGTGTTTAGGAGGAACTTTGGAAGCAGCCGTTAATACATTTCTGAAATGAAATCCTATAAGTAAAAGTAAAATTAATTCCAAGCAGTATATATAACATATAATTATGTATGCATTGACGAAACACCGAAATGGGAAAAACATCAGTTTAAAATTTTCAACTACTTTTAACCATGTTAAAATCAAGATTGTTAGAACCAGTTTGAAAATTCGAAACTAAATCTAAAATCGAGCAGCACTTGTTTTTCGAAATGTACAGTTTCCATGCCACTGAATACATTGTTCACGGTAATGTGCCTTTGATAGATTTAGTTGGTTGCAGAGATCATAAACAGAGTAGCAAGAAAAACTATTTGAGAAGTGTTGAACAGCGTATTTAGAAGCAATACTTTTCATAAATTCTGGCACATCAAGGGATATTTTCATTTCAATGGATGACTCCGTCCGGTACACTTATGCGGGAAGGGTTTTGAAAATATTGCAATCTTAAATAAAAATTTTGGTGGTAAATTAGTTCAATTGATACTAACCGGAGAATTTTTGTAACGATTGAAAATGTATGGATTGTCAATGAATCCATGGAGTATAACCGTCTTTGTACTTTCTTGTTTTACATTTATCTCGATACTTGTCGTAATGGCTGTACCCCGATAGCACAACATTTTGGGAGGATATCCGTAATATTCATATTTGCTTCTAATATTTTAATTAAACGTATTTTTGCCGTATAAATTCCCAACGTCCCAAACTTCAACAGAAATTATTTTGCACCTTAACATTGATGGTCTGTTTCTATCAAGAAGTTGAAACCGGCAGTTCTGCCCAGTCCTTGCAACAATTACTAAAAATTTTCGGAACTCTGTCTGCTAGAGACCTAAAGAGGATTTTATTTGAAGACATCCTCAGGATATTTTTAAGACCATGGGTGCTCTCTGGGTAGCATATCAATGTTCTGGATTAGAAAACGTTGTTCAGACCTTGCGCATATTTCCCCGGATTTTTTTGCGTCATTGCATGAAAGAGCCACAGTAGGCAGCACAGGAGTAGTAAACATCCCAAGAAGTTCCAAAATGTTTTTTCTTTGGTGATCTCGGAGCAATTCATATTCAATTCCAGGGACATTCAAAAAAGACAATTTTGGGAACGTTTACGGAGAGAATTGAATAACGCAACCCCTGACATGTGCACTCAGGTCATGGAATTTCAAAGCAAAGATTCCTTGAGTTCAAAAACGTAATTAAGCCAGCATTATAGAATTCACTGCCAGTCTAATCTGTATTACAATTTGAACATCTCATTTTGTACCATGTGCTTTACAAATCGTATCATCATATTTTACTAGACGTTTCCATAAAATTTATATTCCAACGGTTTAAATGTTTGAAATCCTGTTCCTAGAAGGGAAATTATTTTAAACGGCATGAAGGCTCTAAATTTAAAACAAATTTAATCCTTAATGAATTTGTCCAGACTAGCATTCTAGCTTTGTTGATTTTCATTAGATTTCAAAGTGAAGTTTACGCTAAAAATTAATTTCCTTAATATTACTCAATTATGTTATGTTGTGCGACCAATTCCCAATATAAAGAGTCGAGGAAACTGTAAATATTTAAGAATGAATTTAAGCCTCACAAATATTTCATTCTTCTCAACGTCCCGTAACACTTCCTTCATTTTAAATTTATTTTAACAGGAAACTAATTAAAAATCAAATTCAAAAAGTCGTAAATTGCAATCGCTGGAGCAACACAGCAATAAGCGAAGGGTTTTACTTCTTGGAGAATTTTGTTGGAGGGTATATCAATGTGAATGTTAAGACTTGAATTTTCGTTAATAAAATAGTAAAGATAAAAATTTCATCGCTTTTCAAAAATTGGAAGACGGATCTAGAAAGACAGGTGTGGTATTGTTTTAAACTCGAAAACTTTGGTGACCTGTCCTAAGAGAACGGGGCAAACTGCACTCGTGTTACATGAGTTTTGAAAGACACTAGGGAAGTACTAAAATATGTGCTATGTTTTGCTCAGTGCTCGCCACGGGTATGGGTAATACTCGGGTAAACGGGTACGGATATGGGTAATACTCGGGTAAACGGGTATGGGTAATACTCGGGTAAACGGGTATGGGTAATACTCGGGTAAACGGGTACGGGTATGGGTACTACTCGGGTAAACGGGTACGGGTATGGGTACTACTCGGGTAAACGGGTACGGGTATGGGTACTACTCGGGTAAACGGGTACGGGTATGGGTACTACTCGGGTAAACGGGTATGGGTACTACTCGGGTACCGATTTTGTGTATACCCGATCAATTTTGGGTACTACCCGGGTACACTTTGGTCGGCTCAAAATTTCGGGTACGGATACGGGTATGGGTACGGGTACAAGGATTTCAAAATGGGTATGCACCCACCGGGTACGGGTATAATGGGGCCATTTACTCGTACCCACGACAATTTTCCCCGAGTATTTGAATACGTTGAGAATTGAGACGTTTTGATGAATTTTTATGTAAGGATGCCCGTACGTTGGAAGCTTCTGTCCGTATTTTTAGTTTTTCTGAATACATATTGGTGTTAATACCCTATTAACCTTACAACATACAGTAGATGTATTTTAGACTGCGTAGCTAAAATATACGCATTAGGGAAACGTATTTTAGGAAGTATAAACAAATAAACAGAAACGATAAATAATAACAAAATAGAAGTGGAAAATTGGATTCATCGAATTTTGTACGGTTGGTAATATTTTTATGAACCTGCAAGTATGCAAGTTAATTTTGTTTCTAAGCAAAAACGTTTATAGTTTATCTACTCGTCAATGAAAATATACAATTTCAAATACAGCTCCAGCTAGTAAAAATTATACACTAAGGAGTCATACACTATTATACGTAACGTACTAGGTACTACATTTAGAGAAATCTGGATGTATAGTACCCGAGTACGAGTACGGGTACGACGCTGAGACACCCTAGTATGGCTGAAATTTTCGAGTATTTCGGGTGCAGGTTTTTGAGTTTACATTACGGGTATGGTTATAAAAAATTTGTACCCGGATACTCGGGTATGGTTACGGGTATAGATACCAGATATTGCGATACCCGCACTTAGGGTTCGGAAACGGGTACGGGTATCAAATTTTCGTACCCGTGCCGAGTACTGGTTTTGTTTGAATCCGCTTGTACCATCCCAAAATGTTACCTCGTAAGATGAATAGAATGCAAGCCTTGACGCCCAATATTATTTTTAGTTGGTTGCAGGAGAAGAGCTTGATTTCAGTGACAAAAACTCAATTTATACTCAAGTTTTATTCAAGTACTTCCATTCAGTGTACTTGAACTTGACTTGATTTTGCAATCAAGTAATGAATTATTAACTTGAACTTGATGGAACTTGTACATGAAAATTCAAGTAGAAATTATAATTTCACTTGAACTTGATGTTCAAGTTTCAAGTTATGAAATTTTCCTTGACTTGAACTTGATACGCAAGCTGTTCAAGTTATACTTGAACTGGAACGCAGCTCTGTTCAATAGAATTCCAGGCTTTGTTTCACGGCAGTGCTCAGCAAGGGTTCGCATTTTCTGAAATCTATACCAGCACCCATATCTGAATATTCGGGTACAAATTTTTCACATCCGTACCCACAATGCAATCTGAATCTTTTCTTCTTATTTTATTAAATATTTTGTCACATACCAATTAATCTCCTTTACATTTCCCCATAAATAATTTTCTTTTTAATAATCACTAGCTACAAGAAAATCAAGTTTGACACCTTTTAATTTTATCCACTCACAGTCAGTACAGACAGCTGTTTCTATGCGTTTGACACACACAATTAATCTGAAAAACAACTTCTAAACAGAAGCTGAATTTCTTTACAGTTTTGGGTCATTTTTCCAAATGTGCACTGTCAGATCTTTATTTTAAATAAACTTAGACTATTTATAGCTATTTTATAGCTTTCTAGCTATTTTAGCTATTTATAACTCATTGTTTTACCTACTGAATGTTTCATGTGTCATAGGAATGGGACTGTTCCGGAATGTTCCAGGATTTCTTGGAATGGTCTGGTCCTTGAGCCTGGACCAGACCATTTGATCTGTTCTCCGTGTAGGACCAGGACCATATGGTCTTTTAGACTGTAGGACCGGAACCATCTGGTCCGTACAAATTGCTGGAACAGAAACATATGTTCTGTTCCTAAAAATAACTCGGACCAGACCGGAACAGAACAGACCAGACCACTAGGACCGAATAGGTTTATAATATGATCACAACACGCAAGCATTTGACAATTTAGATACTGTTTTGAATAATCGATCGTATCATGCTGTACAATCTAGCAATGCTATTCTATTCGCGGGAATTGGAAATACTTAATGGTCACCTATTGACTCTGGTCCGACCAGTTGAAATACATGCTGGAACGTTCCAAATGGTCTGGGCCAAACAAAGGACCAAACATTCTGGTCTGTTCTTTGAGCTGGACCAGGTCTATCAAGGTTCTTGGACCAGGTACATTTGGTCCTTTCGTAACCAGGGAACAGACCGGAACAGACCATGGAACAGACCAGAACGGACCAAAATTTCTGGTCCGGACCAGAACAGTCCCATTCCTAAGTGTCATGTGGTCTTAATGTTAAAGTATTTAAATTTGAGTTTATATTATTTAATTATTTCTATTTTTATTATTATCATTATTATTTATAATTCATTATTTCTGAGACAAAATAAGTGCCGCATATCAATATTCTGTATAAAACTATAACTGTTTTTAAAATATTTTAAAAATAATAGTGAAAATAAATTATAACGTATGTTAAGAGTAAAACTTGATTTGAATGATGCTCAACTAAAAAAAATAAAAAGGAATCAATTTAAAATCAGTTCTCCGGACCTAAAACCCACGTTTTTGCAGTTACAAAAATTTTACGGTTGTTTTTAAAAGTTTGACACCTTAAAAGATTTTGGCTTTGCTTTTCCTTTCCAAAGAATTTGCGGAAACTTCCTCTTGTACTTCAGAATTGCAAAGTGAAACATATGATATATCTCTGGAATTCAGATTTGGGCATTTGCAATCTATAAATTAAGAAAGCTTGTAATTATCACATTTTAGTTTCTTTTTACATTGATGATTCAAAATGGACAGGTGTTTATTTATGTTCGTTTCACAAACACAATTTACCTACGACACACCAACTTCTACGATTTCAGACTCTCACGGAGTTATCAATATTTGAGGTGGCGTAAAAGCTGTAAATCCTTAAACAACAATTGAGTTAAAGTTGGTGTTAAGAAAAACCGTTTTTATCCCAATTTCATATCTTTCCCTTGTATTTGTAGGTTCTGTAAATATACCTTCCCGGAAATATCTATGAACGCCGGACTATCCATGAAAAATTGAATATAAGAAATTCTATCATTATGCATATTTCTCGCTTCTGCTTCTGAAGCTGAATTGCTTTAAAATTTTTGGTCATGTTCATATTTGTTTCCTTACAGTCCTAATCCTAAGTCACCGCAGCCTAAAAAATCCATGAAATGTTTTACAAATTAGGCTCCTCTTATTCCCTTGACCTCTGTGAAAATTCTGAGGGTTTCTAGGGAAAGCATGTTGAGGATTTTTACCCTGAGAATTGTGGCCACGAGTCTGAATTATATTAAACAAGCTTAAAACAAGTGTTTAACCCCAGGGGGGAAACTAAACATCTGTGAAAAATCTGATTTGTATTTTTTCTGAAGACTTAGATCTCAAGAATAGACAAATAAAACAAACTCTACTGGAAAATAATTTCCTGGAAAATTGGGGAATCAAATATTTTGTGAGTTAATTCCTTATATCGTCGGCGAAACTTGCTAACCGGCTAAAATAAAAAATGCTTAGAATGCAGACCGGCTATTTAGCGTTGTTGCTTAATACTGAAACCAGCCATAATTCCCCCATACACTAATCCCCACGTACTACCCTTCTATACTCTCCATCCCATTATTTCACCTCCACTACCACTCCACTACCCCTCCACTTCCCCTCCACCTCCAGTCCACTTCCAGCACACTTCTTTCCCCTCCATTTCCACACCAATTCCCCTCCCCTCCAACTCACATTCAATTACATTCCCCTCCACTTCCCCTGCCACTAACCCTTCAATTACATTCCCCTGCCACTAACCCTTCAATTACATTCCCCTGCCACTAACCCTTCAATTACATTCCCCTGCCACTAACCCTTCAATTACATTCCCCTGCCACTAACCCTTCAATTACATTCCCCTCAACTTCCCCTGCCACTAACCCTTCAATTACATTCCCCTGCCACTAACCCTTCAATTACATTCCCCTCAACTTCCCCTGCCACTAACCCTTCAATTACATTCCCCTGCCACTAACCCTTCAATTACATTCCCCTGCCACTAACCCTTCAATTACATTCCCCTCAACTTCCCCTGCCACTAACCCTTCAATTACATTCCCCTGCCACTAACCCTTCAATTACATTCCCCTCAACTTCCCCTGCCACTAACCCTTCAATTACATTCCCCTCCACTTTCCCTCAACTTCCCACCACTTCCATTTCAATAAAATTTCCCTCCACTTCCCCTCCACTTCCATTTCAATTACATTCCCCTCCACTTTCCCTCCACTTCCCCTCCATTCAACCTACAAAATTTAACCCCTCCACTTTCCCTCCACTTAACCTACAATTCAATACCCCTCCACTTTCCCTCCACTTAACCTACAATTCAATACCCCCCACTTAACCTACAATTCAATACCCCTCCACTTTCCCTCCACTTAACCAACAATTCAATACCCCTCCACTTAACCAACTATTCAATACCCCTCCACTTACCCTCCACTTTAGCTACAATTCAATATCCCTCCACTTACCCTCCACTTTAGCTAGAATTCAATACCCCTCCACTTACCCTCCACTTCCCCTTCAATTAAATACTGAGAGGAGAAGTGGAGGGGAAGTGGATGGGAGGTAGGGAGGAAGTGCAGGGTAATGTAATTGAAATGGAAGTGGAGGGGAGGTGGAGAGGAACTGAAGAGGAAGTGGTGGGTAATGTAATTGATATGTAAGTGGAGGGGAATGGAATTGGAGGGGAATGTAATTGAAATGGAAGTGGAGGGGAATGGAAGTGGAGGGGAATGGAAGTGGAGGGGAATGGAAGTGGAGGGGAAGTGGGGGAATGGAAGTGGAGGGGAAGTGGGGGAATGGAAGTGGAGGGGAAGTGGGGGAATGGAAGTGGAGGGGAAGTGGGGGAATGGAAGTGGAGGGGAAGTGGATGGGAATGTAAATGAAATGGTAGTGGAGGGGAATGGAAGTGGAGGAGAAGTGGAGGGAAAGTGAAAGGGAAGTGGAGGGGAAATGGAGGGAAAGTGGATGGGTATGTAATTGAAGGGGACTTGGAGGGAAAGTGGCGGGGTATGTAATTGAATGTGAAGTGGAGGAGAAGTGGAGGGGTAGTGGATTGTAAGTGGACGGGAAGAGGAGGGGAATTGTGGAAAAGTGGGAGTGTACTTCATTCCACTTGCATGATATACTGCTAATGTGAATTATGGCCGGGTTTCACTTTAGAGTTTGAAGCGAAAACAAAATAGCCGGTCTTCATTCTAAGCATTTTTTATTTTAGCCGGTTAGCAAGTTTTGCCGACGATATCGTTGGCTAAATTCTAAAAAGTACCATTTTCATTTGCGAGCCCATTTAAAAAGCATAGGTTATGAAATGAAAATGGTACTTTTTAGAATTTAGCCAACGATATGGTCTAATTGGGGGGCAATTATTATATTTATTATTCAGGATCACTGAGATAAGATCTGACATTATTCCCACGTCCAAAATTTTTTATTTTATGCCTGAAATCAACTTATTTTTGTTTCATGGAAAAATATTCAGTTGGTGACACAATAATAATTTACCACGTGACTTCTTTTCCATTTAATTTGCTGTAAATACAGTTGGAAGTCCCTCCAAATTTAAAGTTACTTCCAAAAATTTTTACTAGCCCCTTTTATACGGCTGGGGTCAAAACAGGGTATAGTTGAAGTAAATGCTAAAATGTAAAAAATGTTTGAGGTAACTTTCACGAATGTGTTGTAAGATTCTTGCATTCAGGCAGAATTGTAAGTCAACATGTCAACATGAAATAAACGTGTGGTATTGTTGAGACTCCATTGTAGTAATATCCAAAAATGAATTTCCAATGAAGTCCCATGTTGTTGAGGAGCAAGAAATAGTTACGTGGCGTGAAAGTGAAGCCTTAAATATTCTAAGTAATTCTCATTTTCCAAATCAGCATCGTTTGTTTGGTATACCTATTTTATTTCCTATAGGAAATGTGTTTGACCCGGCGTGTTTCTAACTGTCTGCTGCATATGCGTAATTTATTGCAATTTTATTTAGCTTCAAAGTTAAATTTTGTTGATTTTGATCATCTGTGATTCTGGGTAGATTGATTTGAAATAACGATAATAAATATCTATTGCTGGTATTTAAGTTATATTGGCTATTAATTTTAATTGTCCTTACTCCCGTTACATTTTAAGAGTAAACTGAAACTGATACTTTTTCGGATGGGAAAGTCATATCGGATCCGTCCAAGAATAAAATGAGTAAATACAAATCATAGTGCAAGAAGTCAATAAAATGTTTTTACCGAACCGCAAAGTTTGGAACGCTGATTTTGATAATTTAAAATAATGATGATTTACATCACTTCAATAATTACTTCCAATGGATAATTATCTGGATTTCAAACTGATTTACTCAAATTAAAGTGTACGAAAATAAATACGACTACCAGAGGGTTATATAGTTCAATACAAATATGTAATTGTTTTAATCGTTATAAGGAAATTCTAGTGGAAATTATGCTGGAAATTTGAAATTAAAATTGCAAAGTTCACTCACATAATTTAATTTTAAACTGTTTATACGAATGTTGGCCCAGTTTATGAACTTTATTTTCAAACTGTGCTTTATTTAATGGTGTACATTTTGAAAGGGGGTCACCGGGGGCACCAACGTGAATAAAATGTGTTTGTGAATTATGAGTTTTTTAAGTATCGTTTGTTTGTTATACGTTTTTTGCTGGCAATTTTGCCAGCTTTCTAGGAATCTAGCCGAATGGTCCTAACCCCGAGAGTATTAACTTCCAAATATTATTTTTAATTTTTGTTTATTTTTCAAATACAATATTGGCAGGAATCCCAGGGTTGCTGTAATTTGACAATTGGCTATTTGTTTTAAAGTTTGGACACACATTATCGTTTAAAATAGCGTAAAAATCGAAACGTTCTTTTTGTAACAATCAGACAACAGAAGCTAGGGATTTTTCCTTACTAAATATAGTCAAGCCGCACAATTTAAAAAATAAATTTGAATTCGCAACAATAATTGGCTTTCGAAAAATTTGATTTCTTTGGAAAAATTCTGGCTTGGCTCCACGTCTTTGCGAGACTTATATCAAGAGTTTTTGAGTTATCGGAATGAGACGAATTTCCAAATATTTGGAACGAATTGCGGGCATGAAATGCGCAAAATTAATGTTTCCGGACTAGTTACTCTCCTAAGGGACATTTACCTTTGGATATAGAAACAGAATTGACAGATTGTTAGAAATTCGGCTGTCACTTGTTAAACGTTTTTATGAAGTAGTAAAAAAATGCATTACAATCTCATCCATGGCAGCTGAAGAGAATTCTGGATAATGGCTACAGTGGCGTCAAAGAAAAAGAATTTTAAAGTTTTGATACATATTTTATTTCGACTAACCAAATTTCGTTCAAGGTTACTGATTTGCAGGATATATTACTTAGTGTGAACATACGAATGTTTAAAAAAAATTTAATTATCAAAAGACAATTTGAATAAGCAAATGCATTGCCTTTGTCACAGCGGACAAATTGAATTCAGCTGGGCGTCATAACCGGACGTTGTTCGGACCAATTGACGTTGCAATTTACAGCTGATATATCGACTCGTTCAAACATTACATAATTTTATTTAACATTTTCAAGCATGAATTCCATACAACATATCTGGTTCGGCATGAATACTAAAAAATTTAAGAAATATCTAAGCAACAATTGTAAAGATTAATTTGTTATTTGATTGATATGTACATATAATAAACGAAGTTGCACAACATATGTTAGTTGTGAACAGAGTATTAAAAATGTCAAAAATCGTCAAAACAACTCTAAACGCATGCGATTGCATTTGTCAAAACATGAATATTTTTTAAAATCTGGGAAGAAATTGCTGAACAATTTGGAATTATTTACATCTACCCTTATAGGAACTAGTGACTCAAAAACATGTGAGATAGTACCTGATATTATGCCGTAAATTAAAGTGTCTACTTCTGAAGCGTAGTTTAATTTTTAATTAAAGTTGACATAGAAATTAATTATCATTTGGTAGGATTCACACTTCCCATGATGTCCGCGTACTACCTTTACATCGAATGAAATCATGCGGATTGTAAAATATTCAAATTTACCTCAAAATTTACAATAATAATTACTCATGCTCTTGAATTTTTTGAAATTTCAACTAGTTCCGCATTTAGGAGCAAGGTGTAAACAAACGTTCCTTCCTGTAACTGATAAATAAGAAAGTTCATCAAAAATATTGAGTTGCCCATATTGCAGAAAAATAATTATTATGTTTTTTAAATCTATATTCGAATTACGATTCCTTAAAATTTTCTCAATTAAACTCAAAAATATTCTTCCTAAATGGAAACTCGAGGCCTCTGGAATTCAAAACGTGAACCTAAATTTAAGCAGTTTCTGAATGTTGGAATTATTAGTCCAATTTCGTCCTGGTGTATTGTATTTTAAACAATTAATTTGATGGTGTACCCAAGAAATAAATCTTGGCAAATTATTTCATGTGGGTAAGTCCCGTAACTCGAACCTAAATCTAAAGCCAATAACATAAAATCACACAATATATTTAAAAAATAATATTGCAAAATATTATAGAAACTTAAGATAGGAGTATAAATCACGGCGTGTGATACTCAACAAAAAACCCTGAAATTAGAAAGTTTGTAATTATTACATTTTAGTTTCTTTTTATATAGATTCACTGATTCACATAGTAAAGAAAATTATTTATATTCGTTTCACAAACCCATTTAAGCAGGGGTCGGATTTAAGTAGGAAGACGGAAAGAATCTTCCCAGGGAAAAATGTTTTCAGCAGGGAAATTTTCATTTTCTTTTTTTGGGCAGGGATTTTCGAAACTGTTGAGGTGATTTGCGCAAATCAGTTATTGTCAACAGGGATTTTTAAATTTGTTGACCTTTTTTTGGACAGGTATTTTCGAAACTGTTGAAGTGTTTTACGGAAAGCAAATTTTGTCAACAGGGTTTTTCAAATTGGTTGACCTATTTTTCAGCAGGGATTTTTGAATTTGTTGAGGTGTATTACCGAAATTATTTTGTCAACAGGGATTTTTTAATTTTCTTCGAACAGGGATATCACAACCAGCAGGGAAAATAAAAAAAATCTTCCAGGGAGATTTAAAAAAATCCAACCCCTGCATTTAAGCCACAACGAAACTTTATTGTTTACAAATTTAAGGCAGGTAAAATTATTCAGGTGATGTAAAAGCTGTAAATCCATAAAAAGCAATTGAGGCAAGATTCAGAAATGTTTTACAAATTGGACTCAAGACCGTGTTTAAAATAATTTTGTACTTAATATTTAAACAAACTACCAACTTTGCTTGACACTTCTCAACACTGCGAGCTCTGCATCATATGCGTAATTTCGTAATAAGTTAACAAGTTAACTTCTAATATGAAATCGTAAAATTTATAAAAAAAACTATTATTATGTATTCTTATCTTCTCATTTTGATTCCCACAGTAAAGCCATTTATTTATTGTCGTTTCTTAAACCTATGTAGGATGCGACAACGAAACACACTTTAGGCACACAACCAGGAGCTAAAATTATTTGAGTTGGCGTGAAAGCTACACATTCCTAAAAATCAATTGAGGTAAGATTGATGTTAAGGAAAACCGTTTTTATGGTAATTCAAAAACCTTCCCTTATATTTGCAGGTTTTAAAACCGAATTTTTTCACGTAGATAGATAGGGCGAGACTCAACGGAATCCCCAGTAAATTTTCTGCAAATATGCTTCCCGAAAAAATCCGTGATCGCCGAACTATCCCTGAAAAATTGAATATCAGAAACTCCGTCATTCTGCATCTTTCTCACTTTTACTCCTAAAACTGAATTTATTCACAGTTTTTCATCATGTCCGCATTTCTTACATTACAGTTCTATGTAATGGCAGCTTAGGAAATCCATGACATATTTTATAATTTAGGCTCAAAACTGTCTGAAAATAACTTTCAAATTAACATTTTGAAAAACACCAACGTTGATTGACACTTCTTGACAATAAGAGCTCAAAGTTGACCCAGGTGAATAGAAAGAATTCTAAAAAATCTAATGAAATTTGCTACAACCTAAGGACATGCACCTTCGCGGACTTGAGGTAGACAAAATAATTATTGCCTTGCATGTATGTATGTATGTCCGATTCTATTTTTCCAAATATGCACTGTCGCTTCTATCATTTTAAATACATTTGGATATGAAGTGTACGTTCAAATTCCAAAGAATCTAATAAATAAAGTTTCCCACACTTAAAAATGCTTCTTAAAAGAGTTAAAAAAGCTAAAGCTAAAAAGTCTATGAAAATCCTTCAAGTAAGAAATGAGTAAGTCGATAAAGTGTCTTTGTACAATACAAAAATGTTTCAGTTAGTGACACAATTATAACTCTAATAATTTATCAAATGAGTCTTTTTCAATTTCAATTGCCAAAAATCCAGTTGGAAGTAAATCTAAATTTAAAGTTACTTCCAAATGTTTATTACTGACCCCTTTAATAAGACAAGGGCAAAACAAGGTTTAGTTGAACTGTATACTACATTGTACACTTTTTTGAGCTAATTTTACCGACAGTTTTGTAAATTTCTTCAGTTTGTAAAGGAATGTAATTTAACATCAAATTAGCGTCTGCTATTGTTGAGACGCCAGTGAAATAAAGAAAACAGTTATTAAAAACAGACTTTAAAAATTTCAAACACTCCAGGAGCATAAAATCTGGCGTTAAAGCGCAGTCTTAAATATACGGGGTCTATAAAGGGTTTTTCCCAACTGAATCTGATGTTACATGAAATTCTGAAGAACCTATACATTGTGGAACGGAATTTGAAAAAAGTTTGCTGGTGATGTTTTACAGATTCTCACAGAAATGTAAGGAATACTAAACCGGGCTTATTGTTAGACTCAATGATTTCAGTAATGAAATTTTATTGGTGAAAGATCACTAATATATTTTATAAACGTGCATATGTCATCAATTAATTAAAATCTCTATGTTAACCACGAGCAATCCGATAGCTCTTGCCTTATTCAGGAATGGACACAAAATAATGTACATTCATCTCACTACGTTTTGCAAATAATTCATTGTCATGATCCGAGTTACTGTCGTCCTTGGCGAAGCAACTTGGACAAATTTTTAATATCGAAGTTTTCCCGGCTCCGGTGCTCTTTAAGCAGGATATTTCTGGAATTAGAACTTATCTGTAACCCCGGACGATTCAACTGCCTTGGCGGTTTGTCGCATTGTGTATTGTTATAACTTATAAGCAGTTGACAAAAAACTTGAAACTATCCTCTATGTCTACAACTGCCATAGTATTCAAGACAACTTTAAAAGCCAAACTTGTTAAATTTTTAGTCACTGTTTTGTTAGCAAAATTGCATATAAATCTCACAACGGAACTAAATAGAGGAGTTTGTTAGAAAGCATCTCGAAAAGCATTGTATCAGTTGTTCAAAGTTATCAAATGCAGTTGTTCACAGCATCTGTTGCGGAGGAATCGTCGGACTCACCGATAAAAGTGACTGGAAATGTGCCTGGCACAGGACAGTAGTGAATGAATCTGAAACTGTGGCGGCACAATCATAACACAAATCGTATTGTTTCAGTTGTTTCTGTCTCGTGTGGCGTTAATGTTAAAATATTTAATGTTGAGTTTAAATCATTTAAATTATTTTTGCGGAGATTTCAAAGCCGTTACAAAATCAGTACCGCTTGTCAATAGTTGACCTTAAGCATGGAAAAAACATTCTAGCTTTTATACTTTTTTGTAACCAGGTGCTTATTGGGGTTGCTGCCATTTGAAATGTTTTAAGCACAGCACTGTATGCATATATTATAATGGTTTAAAAACTAGTATTTTTTGCTATAAAATGTTTTGTTACTAGGAAAAAAACGAAATAATGTCTTTGGCATGTTCTGCAAATATCTTGTGCAGGGTGGAAATTCAGCAAATTTATACAATATTTTAAAAGAATTATTTCCCCAATGCGAGCAATACAAAATACTTTGACTGCCCCCTAAATGAATGCCGGAAAAAGTCAAAATACGTCTTATGTGTAGAATGAAAAATAAAATTTAACAAAAAATCAAAATTTCGGAAGGTAAATGCAAATTAGTGCTTAAGTAATGAAATTTAAGTGCAAAACGCAATATTTTATATTTTATAAAAACAACTTGCTTTTGCTTAAATCTAAGTTCTATGAATCCTATCCCATTTTTATATTATCATAGGTATAATTTTTAGGTAAAAACTACAAAAGATTTAGTTTCCTATATCTTTTGCGGGAACTTCCTCACATAAAGCTTAATGGGTCTATTATCCTTATAAATTACCATGGATTGGCATGGAGTTGCTGGCTATTTAAATTTCGGCGCTCATTTCACTGTATAGCAAGTCACTATGTAGTGTACTACTTCACTATATAGCCAAGCAAGCCGGTGATATATACAGCCAGAGAAGCACAGCGAGCTGAGCGAGCTGAAACTCTGTTGCAGAGGTGAGCTTTTTCAGCTCGATGCGCTTCTCGGCTAGCTTGCTTGCTGTATATATCACCGGCATGATTAGATATATAGTGAAGTAGTATAATATATAGGGCGGCTTGGTAGCCATTGGAATGAGAGCGCCAAACTTTAAATTATCACTCTCCTGCATCGTGCATCGCACTATCGCACATCGTACTCAAATATGTAGCTTTGGCTTGATGTATATATCACGGGCTTATCCTCTCTACTAATTTGAAATTGTGGCCCGTCTTCGTCTTGGTATAATAAGGATTTAAGAGAGAACAAGACGGCCGTCCCACTCTTTCAAATTAGAAGAGAGAATCGTTTTTTAGTTTAAAAAATTAATTATTAAATCATTATACAATAATGATGGCGGCGACATTGTCACGGGCAGCCATTCACCACCAAGACGGCCCATTCTTTTAAATTAGAAGAGGAGATTATTGAAAAAATATACAGAAAAATTATTAAAGCATTATACAGTAGAAATACGTAAGTGCAGATGCAGTTGATAGTCCAAAAGAAAATGACATACATAATTATCCTGTGGAATACTTGAACTCCATTAGTCCTAATGAAATGCCAGCTGATTTTTTTTAAATTTAAAAAGAAGTGATTATTATGGTACTCCGAAATGTAAATACTTAAAGAGGTAAACGGAATTATACACGACTGATAAATTACAGAATTCAAGCAGAAAATTATATTCGCAAAGGTTTTAACAATAGGGCGATCTACGGGTCAAAGATGGGGCAAGGACAGGGACTTGATGGGAAGTTTCCAAGTGCGCTCAATCCTGATAGTTTGTTTGAAGTAATCTAATATTTCAAGTCTTAATTTTCACTATAGATATTTCTAGTGTCTATGTAAGAGTATCCCAAACCTATAAGTAATTATCCCTGCTGAGCAGGGCTTTCTACTAGTTAGTAATTATTAGCCTCTTACATTCCTCTTGCACAAAACTTCATCAAAGAATAAAAATTGATTGCACCCCGTAAATATTTAAATTTTATAATTATATTAAGAAATCTGAGAATATATACAAGTAATTTATGCCCCACAAAACTTTAAGAAAGTCCCATATTACTTGCTTAATTTTTAATGTATTTTAAGATGAAGCTATTTAAACCTTAAATTTGAAAGAAAATGAGTCAAGAATTTATTGCAGTTAAAATTGTGATGGTCAATTTGATAATTCGCATTTTAGTAATAAATTTAAATTCTCAAGTATTTTCAAATTTTGTTTTTACTCTGTTTTGATAAAATAAATTTTGCCTCAGGGCTAATAATTTTCAGGACGTAATACTTAGTGTGACTAGAATTTTGAAACATTTTTAAAATATCAAAAAACAATTCGAATGAACATTTAGTATTTCAAGAGGATTAAACTTACTTGACCTTAGATTACTTTGACCCGGGATATTTCCGAATCCCGTCGTCAGAATTTTTCGGGGCAATTATTAAAAATGATCTACGCATCAACAGTACTTTTTTCGGTAAAATCGAACAGAGGGCATTTTCTCGTAAGGATTGTGCGGTGTCCTTTGCGGAATTTTTCTGGTGTACTTTTGAAATGAGCTGAAGAGCGTACGCTATATTTCTGGAAGTTAGATTTTCCTTAATCGTTTCCTATGGATTAACCACCCAATTATGACTCCTCCCATCACCTATCATATTTATAACCCAAGCTGAACGTCTCCATTTCTCATTTTTCTTTCAACGGTTAATTAAGGTAGACCTTTTCCAACACCTGGTCCACATCATTGTGTAGTATTGGTCAATTTTATTTTCCACAACTAACGGAGCCACTGTGGTTTTGGATCAACAGCATTAATAGACAAATACAGTGTTTTTCTCATCTCTCACTTACATGGGACTACTAATCTCGACCAGATGCCAAGTGTCCAGTGCGAAGAAATATGCTAAGTGGCGTCAAGACAGTAATTAATTAACCCATTTTTCAAATCTCTAAGGCATGGAGTGGATTCTCTTGGGATTAATTTCGTATTTTCACAGTCTATTCTGTCGAATAATTGTGTCTTATCAATATGGTTAGCTACAGCAGATCGCCTACGAAAGTAATATGTTTCTCCTACGTATTAATAAATACAAGGACCACACTTAAGCTTATAAATTTCCTATGTTCAGGTCTTCATAGAATTTGATAGTTTTTAGCCAATTCTTGAAGTTGATGCAAAAAATAATTGTTCGTTTCCAAATGAAAAGTAAATTTGTAATATTATTAGAAGTGGTGACATTGAAAAGAATAGACGCCCATATTTGTTCTTCTATTTGGAAATCTTACATGGTCACATTATTGGCTGCTTAGCTAATTTGCCTGTTTCCGTTAGTAGCTTCGATATCTGGATTATTGGTTTGAATTTTTAGAACAGAAATGATTTGCTCCGGTGAATTTGGTTTGCAATCTCGCAATTCTTCTTTCAATAAATGTTTTGGGCATCTATTTCTCATTAATGTCATGCGTAATTGCTTCAATTATTTATCGGTGTATTTTTCATTACATGTACTAACAATAAATGCTACGTAAGTGCATTGACTACTGCCTTTTTGTTTAAAAAAAAGTATTTCTGTAGAAAATCCTGAGTTGCAATTTTTAAAGACAAATAGCTCCGTCAATTCGGAGTATTTTCTTCTCCAATCTGAAGCACGCAATGAATTACCGAATGCAATTTTAAAATAAAATCAAACTGCTGCCCTCTAAATTGCAGATAAATTCCATTGAGCTGTTCAAATCGTCTGTTTGTTTTAATCCTTTGACAGAGAAATACGGGCTGGCGTTAAAGTTTAATATAATTAATAAATAATTTTTATTCCAATAATCCCTCAATATCATTTACCAGAGATGGCCACACTACTCTACTTTTTAGTAGTGGTAGTGGAATAGTGGCAAAAAGTAGAGTATTTGTTGAAAATGAAATAAAATAATATTTATTGCTAGTGTAGGACGAAAGGAGACATCAGCAGGTAAGTAAATAGTAGTAACTACCAGTACCCGTTCACCATTGTCCCTAAAATGTAGTGTAGAATAGTGGAACCGATTTTAGATTGGATGTAGTGGAGAAGTAGTTTACCTGCATACTCAAAGTCCAATAAAAAGTAGTGCTACCCGACTATGCACTATGCTTAAGCATGGAATGTGTGATTATGTCTTTTCATAACTTTCTATATCTTGCACCGTTACACCGCGTTTCAATACTCGAAATATTATTATGCGATTGCATGGACGGGTATAGTAACATCTTTTATTTGTATTGGAGCATTGCACATTCTAATTTGTGATACTTTTTCGCAGTATTTGAACTTGCAAAAAGCAAAATCTTAGTATTGATTTCTTTATTTAAGTGCTTTAATCCTCCGTTAATTAACAGTTCTGAAATTCAAGTCAAATCCAGAGTAAGGCAGATTTCTTGGTTCTCGTTCTCATGTATGTACTTGAGTTATACACGCATGTGAATTTTGTCTAAACCAATAAATTAGTTTTTCAAAACGCCGAACCTACAATTGATTCTTGTAAAGATCTGTCCTGCACGCCTCTAATTTAGCATAAACGTCTAGCTTCATCTTCAAATGATAAACTGTATTTACATACGATGAAACGGGATTTTTTCGCTAGGAATCATATCTTAGAAAATAGAAGCCTTTTTAGGGTTATATTAAAATTATATGATTTTAGGCTGAGATTAAATTGCACAGCTATTCAGTGAACAGGTAGTATGTTCCATAGTGTGACGTTTTAGAAAGTGAAACTTTCTTATAGACGAGTCTGTTCCGTCAGTCCGTCTACAAAATCTTGTGAGTCGCACAACTCAACAACGGAAGGACGTACGGACATGGGACTTTTCCCAAAAAATCGGGCATACATTCTAGATGTGCCTTTTGATATTTTCCCTGACCTAGGGTCAACCGTTTGACCTCTGAAAATTGTTTTCTGGATACAATTATCAAAAAATCTTGCATTTGCTATACCTTTCCAACGGATTGACGTATGGACATGCGTCCTTTACAGATAACAATCAAACTCTATTTCTCTACCCTAATCAAAATCTTTAAATATAAGTTTCACTTTCCTGCACATACAAACAAATTTTCCCCAAATCAGTGCAGTGCACGGATTGTTTTACTGCGTAGAGTAGTGTGATAGTTGTAGTGTAGAGTAACGCTAATTTTTAGCTTCCGGTAAGTAGTGGTAGAGTAGAGTAAAGGTGCTCTCCGAAAGTAAAACTACTGGAAAATAATGTAGTGGTAGTCTTGATTATCGATAAAATAGAGTATTAGTAGAGTAGTTGTCAAAGATCATTCTTGTTGGTAGTGTAGTGGTAACTAGTGGCATTTACCCTCAATAAGTTTTTAGAGTAGTGAGTGTAGTGGAAAATTGAATGGTCACCTCTGTTCCACATAATTGATTTAAAATAGAATTACTCTATGTTTGGTAAAAAAAATATGGAGGAGTTTATTTATGTTAGTTTAAGTAAGTGTAGACCATAATTTATTGAAATTTGCTTACCGCCACCACCGAGAGTCCGGTCGCATCCAAATTGAAAATGGTTTCAGCTTTGAACCCTTTTTCAGCGATGATGGTCTCAAGGATGTCAAAAATCCTGTAGACATTCTGTTTTGTAAAGGACTGCACTCGGATAAGACTCAGTGGAGTTCCAGTTCTCAAAGAAAGTGTATCCTTGTGCCATAGGAGAAACGAGGCCACCCAATCACATCCTGCCACACCATTCTTAAATTTGTGCGGTAGGCTATTTTCTTCAGCCAATGTGTAGGCCAACTCAGCAAGAGACCTGCGTGTCATTGCATAAAACCTGAAAAAATTGTGATTAAAATGCGAATTAATAATTTCTAGAACTCTCTTTGTTTCGTTGTTTAAGATTGAAAATGTGAAATTTACTTCTCTGCTAATTCAAAAATAAACTGTAGGATGAGATTCTCCTGAGCATTAAAAATTCGTTTAATGCTTCCTTGAGACAGAACAGCCGGAATTTCTTCGACATTTCTTCGCTTCCACCGCTGTAAAACGGATCTTGTCAGTCCATAGACAGCCGCCGCCTCCCGCTCACTGTGCGAGCGCATGTACATAAGGGCTTGCCTCACAGTCTCACCATTTACCTTCTCGTGTTTACAAATATAGTCACGCACTATTTTAGGAATTTGCAAAACAAAGTTTATTACTATTTCCATTAATTTCAAGCTTTTATTTTCATCGTAATTAAATTATTAAGGGTACGTACTTACTAAGGTAGTGCAAAGTACTTACCCATATTGGAGACTCACATGAAAGGGACTCCGGAAACAAAGTACCTAATACTATTGTAAACAATTCGAAAAATATCTACCCGAATAAAGAATGAAATCCGTGTAATGACCCCAGTTGTTTGAAACAATCCTGAAAAGCATCCAGGATGTGGCAGCATACCCTTAAATTTACGCTTCATAAAATTCCTAATTTATCTGAAGACAACAGTAGGCGACAATGAAAATCCAAAAAAGAAATGAAATCTGTGGAATGACCTATGAAACCATGAAAATAGATCTAGGGTATGTCCCCTCAAATTCTACCGAAATTCCCAAAAAATAAAATCTAATGCTCAACTAGAAGGAAAATTAAAGTGTAAGCTAACGAAAACAGCTGCTACAGCGTAACAGCTGTATAAGAGATTTGCAAGCACTCAAACTATTACCGTAGTTACCTAATGGTAACCAAATGTAATATTATTGGTCAGCACATGCTGTTCTATATGCAATCCATAGCGTTTGCACACGAATGCTAAGACAAAACTTACAGCTTTTACTACATATTGTAGAACCTACATATTAACTTGGCGTTATATGTCTCCGAGTTCACTGTCTGAAATCGCGTCTTTTCCAACAAAGATTTTCCTCCCATTGTTAAATCTATAACTTTTTTAACTTATTAATATTTCCACAATCACCTAAGATTTTCTGGAGTCTGGTGACATACCCCAGATCTATTTTGTTTTTTGGCATACACCCGGGGTCATTCCACAGATTTCATTTCTTTTTTGGTTTTTGGCACACACTCGGGGTCATTCCACACATTTCATTTCGTTTCGATTGTTGGACTACAACACGGGATTGATCATGTAAGTACCCATTCAGATTTTTGTGAGACCAAATGTATAGTATTGATTAAGACTAATATTATTTATGAAACAAGTGCTTACTTTATGATTGCAAGTTTTTAATTATGCAAATAACTTATTGTTATGACCCTGAATTGAAATTTTGGTCGCTGCGGATTTAATAGTAATCATTAATAATAGCCTCATCTGTTAAATGCAGGTCGTGTATTTTCACTCAAATGGCTGGTGCATTCAAAACGATGTGTAGTTATGTCTTATGCCAAGCCAAAATATTGTAACTGATTGTGCTGAACAAAAGATAAATGCTTGCAACTCTTCTCCAGATTTTTCGGATTGAAAAAAATCTAAAGCTTTTTTAATTTCAGCAGCTCCTTTCACTAGGTTTTTATGTTTGCAACTTTCCTTGTGAGATTTAACAGACCCAAATCCTTCATACTTCACAGCGAAAGTCTTTTTACACAATTAACACTTGGCAATATGTTCATCTTTGCCATTTTGACTTTACCAATTTTTGGTATTGTCATCCTCCTCCCATTTAAAATGGTAAAACGTAGACCTTTTTCATGATCTCCTCGGTGGAGTTCTATTCAAATCAGCTGAATGAATAGATTTTAGATTTCATTGATTAAAAATATCTACATGTGAAATATTTATTAAAGATTAATCAGTACCACACCAAACCAAAAGACTGCATGTATTTCCTTCACATTCTTCACCACTTCTTTCACGAGAACTAGAACGTTCCATGACAATCGATGAGGCACGGACAACCCAATGTATTATAGTATTCCAACAATACGTGTGAATGTAATTATGACTGATTTATTACAAACAAACTATATTTAAATTAATTATTGTTTACAAAGCTCTTTATATTTTGTCGGCAAAAGCAATGATTTCCTGCTGCTTAAACGAGTTTATTGTTATTGTAATCGCATTTTTATGGTTTTTTTATTAGTTTTATGTAGATGATGCTCTCGTTTGAATTCTGTAGAAAGAAATATTTTATTTTTCTTAAAAACTCATAATTTTCATAACTTTTTCAGCTTGAAATTTCCAGGACATTTACGTGTCCCGGAATACACTCTTCCGGGACATGGGACAAGGAGTGTCATTCCGGGACGTCTGGGAACCCTAGTTGGCAAGGGTTGTCACTATTTTAATACTTAATAAAAAAATAACAAATCAGTTACAGTCAATTTTCGCCAAAATCTTGAAATTCTGTCTATAGACAGAATATCTGTCCAAAGGAACATGTCAATTTAAATTCAATGCAGATTTATAAATTGGTAGTAAAATTTATATTGCCGTTTTTCAAAATATTAATTTACTAATTTTGCGATCATCATAGAAAATTATTTTCACCTTTTTAAAACCTACTTAATACAAGGGAAAGTTTTTGAACAGTTATAAAAAGAGTTTTTCTTGAAACCAATCTCATCGGAATTGTTTTTTATGAATTTATAGCTTTCACGCCATCTAAAATAATTTTAGTAGTCTCTGAATTAGCCCTTCGAGATGACTAAATTTTCTACTAATTTCGCAGCAAAAATGTATCTGTGAAACGAACATGAACAAAAGGCCGTACTGTGTAAATAAGAATGCAAAATACTAAAATGTTATAATTGTCAGCTTTTTTTACTGATTTTACGGTTACGTTTTCGTACAAATGCCAAATCTGAACTCCAGAGATATCGCATGCTCGTTTACTCTTCTGATAGAATGCATTTAGGCCGGTTTTGTCGATTTCCGCCATTTTTACCACTACGGTCACAGCAAATATTTTCTGATACTTTTTTTGAAATTTGGAATTGAAGATTGCAAACCAGAATAAATCATTTGAATTTCCAAAAAAAACTTACTAGACAAAATTTGAGTTGAAAATAAAAATATAATACAGTGTAATAATTACCAGCTTTTTTACTGATATTAGGATTTTGTACCATTTCCCAAATCTGAATTACCACAATATTTTTGTAATTACAAAAATTGGGGTTTTAAGTTCGGGGAACTGAGTTTAAATTGATTCGCTTTTAATTTGTTGCTAGTTGAGCATCATACAAGGCAAATTTAGTCCTAAATATATACACTATATATTTATTTTACAGGGTTATTTTTAAAATATTTAAAAACATTTGTAGTTTTCGAGAAATTGCTTTTAAAGATTACGCGTCCAGAATCCCTAGAAAGCAACCTCTGTGCTTTCACCCATATCTCAAAAACTAATTTTCCTGGTTATCTCCTGAACAACTTGATGTAATTCTGCCATCAAAAGCTCATGATCCCTTATATCGGGAAATCCCTTATACGGGCATCCCTTATAGCGAGAATTGATTGTACGTCAATGCTAAACAAGTTACCAAATCTTTCACCTTGGAATTTGAATGATTAATTCGACTTAACACTTTTTGTGCACGCCTTTGAATATTTAGTACACTGTGACTAATTTGATTCCTCATTAACTTTTAACCACCACGATTAAATTCTACCTTTGGGTAAGAGTAGAAGCACAGTATAAGATTAACTTTGGGTTCCATTAAAACATATCCGACATTAATTAAAATGATGCAGCTATTGATATCGCTCTGGATGGTTCAAATTTGAATTTTCCACGTTAACAAAATTTCCAAAAATTAGCGAACAATTACGTGCATCCACTTCACTGGCAAAAGTCATTATTGTCTGACATATTTTTACTAGGCTATGCAGTAGCTTTACGTCCAAAAGGTCGAAATAAATTAATAGCTTAAAAAGCTTAGAAAAAGAACTTGCTTTTGCGCCCTCAAAAGTGGTAGATACTGTCAGAAGAGTAAATCCCACTAGTTTATTGAAAATGGTGAAAACTCTTGAAATGATGAAAAGCAACGGCACGACATTATTATCAAGGTTGCAGAAATATCTGTAGCTGTGAAAAAAATTGGTTTGCAATGAATACTGAAATTATCAATTTTGATATGTAATAGTTGGACATTGTTAATTATTTAAACTATCGAAACAGAGTTTTCATCTACCTATTGTCCTGAGTCCTACGAAATAAAATAATTTGAAGTATTAATTTGAAATTAAAATTTGAAATATTTTATTAAATAAGTCCAAAATGCTGTATTAAAATACTCAAGACATCTTTGCATTTCAAATGACCAACACCAGACTGGAAATATGTGCAAAATTTTCTCTCCTCGTGTATCTGGACCGGACTCATCCTTAAAATCGAAAATGTCTCTTCGTGTACGAAATATTTATGCAAAATAATAATTTTTAACAGACTGTTCAATTACTCTCATGATTGTAGAGATTACCGGTGCATGCTTTACTGGAAACTTGCTTTGAGATACTACGCGCCCGTACTTAAACAACAGTCTTAAGCGGCGTGGAAACTCAACATTTCGAAAAAAAAACACGCGTTTCACAATGTTACTTGGAATTTGAAATCAGGCTTAAAGTTTAAAAACTAAATCAGTTTTTTTATTGTAAAACAAGGAACCGGAATATGGTAAGTCTCCCTCGTAGTTTCTTTTTTATTTTCCCTGCTGAAATTGATATCTTTGCTGGGAAGTTCACAACTCCTTCCACTGTCCTGGCAGTAAAATTCTGAAATAAATGTCGATATTGGTTGAGAGATAACAATTAAATATTTCATATTTTAATTTCTAGAGCTTCCACGCAAGGTGACTGCTTTTTGTGGATATGATCTCTTCAGAAATTATTGCTTGTGTCCTAACTATTGTCCTAGGAGACCCGAAATGGTATGGGCTGGATGTTGTACACGACTTGCTATGTTTCTGGAAGGATTTTTTGATGAAATTTTAACGCTTACAGAAAAATAGTTGCCGAATTCTTTTTCACAGCAAACTCGTTTTGTAAATTCCAAACCATTTTAGAACGTTTGTGATTGCCGGTCCCGATTTCCATAACATTTCCTTCCTCATTTGACCAGGAAAAGGGAAACCCTCTTACAAAAATTAAATTTCCCCTTCGATAGCAAATTCTCTGTGAGATTTTCGAAATTGATTTGCTTTGGAACGGTAGATTTTGAAGCCATTTAAATCGTTTGTATTTTTGCAAAAACTTACTAGACGGAATTTGAGTTTTCAATTTTCTAGTTTCAGTTTCTCGTTTGTTTTGTCGGAAATATAATTCCCTAATAAATCCTGATGCTGATTTAGAAAATGAGACTACCTTGCTTCGCTTTCAAGCCACATTAGTAATTCTCGCTCCTCGACGGATTATAGTATCAGAAATCAAAAAACACCTTGTTATGAACGTAAGATATTTGGAAAAAACCCAGGAAAACTACCCGAAAAAATTGGCACATTTTAGTACAGGGTTCAACCAAAACCTGCTTTACGCCTAACCTTATAAAACGGGTCCGAAACAAAAATTGGAAGCAACTTTAAATTTGGAGTGACTTCCAACTGGATTTGCAGGAAATGAAATTGAAAACAATTCAATTGGTAAATTAATATAAATTACAATGGTGTCACCAACTGGGATATTTTTCGTGGTTACAGAAGTACATAGTTTGACAACATATATAAAATAAACATCCTTGGATGTGGAAATAGTTACAGGTCTTATAAATGAGCTCCTGAATTTTTCCTCATAATTTGGGATTTCTTCACAACTCCACAATTAATATCCGCTTCAAAACAAATTCGATAATCCGACAATAAGCATAATTTTAGAAAATCTGCGAAGGGTTTTTCTACAAAGTGGGAAAATTATAGGATTTCACTCTCTTAAGGTTAATATAAGTTCAAAATAATTTGAGCTTTGACTCCACTGACTGCCTTTTGTCATGAATTACGGAACTTACCATTTAAACTTGATTGCTGAAGAAATAAGTTAAATCATAAACTTAAAATAGATCGAGGAAAAATTGCACATTCTGATTTCCTATTAAAATCTATTATATTATGACCGAAACCTGTAAGAACCTCCCTCTTGAAATTCTTCGTTGATGATCTTCTCTATTTAAGTCGATAAACAGATGATTTTACTGACTCTACGCTCTATTTCTTTATTAGATTCCTGGGAAGAATTATTAGAAGCGTTAGACCACGTAATCATAAATGAGACGAAGCCACTTGGCTCTGTCACTAACGCAAGTATCTGTATACAAAGAAATAAGCAACTCCACGGTTGGTAGGACTTATTGTTAGCGATAGTAATCCATCCCATCAGGAATCCTTGAAGTACCCAAAAATACTCGGGTACAGCACCCACGGGTACAGGCATTATACATAGTGATACCCGTACCCATTGGGTACTACCCGATTGCCACTGAGTGAGTACCCGTACCCGTACCTGTACCCACTTTATTGCCTAAACTCAAGAGTACCCGGGTAGTACCCGCGTACTTGCGAGTACGCAACTTCTGTACCCGGGTAGTACCCATACCTGTACCCGTACCCATTTACCCGAGTATTACACGTACCCAGTCCGAGCACTGCAATTAACATGAGAATTTTTTTGCAGCCTATATTTTGCCTACTGGTAGGCCCTACATGTAGGGGAGGCGCCCACCTTTATTTATAAAATAATCGCACCTCTTCAAAGTGCGCCACGCGCGTTTGTGCAACAGGGTATGGGACACACTGGGGCACTGGTATGGGGCACATAGTATGGACCAGAGATGTTCACCCATCGACGGGTACCCTTCAAAGAAGGCTTCCTTCAGGGAAGGATGTGCTTCTTTCGAAAGAAATCAAGGGAAGGGAAGGAAGGGTGAAAAAAATTACAAAGGAACAAGTAAGGGAAATGCCACAAATGACGTCATGCATTTATTCAGTCAGTCATATTGTCCGTGCATGATTTAACATGACATACACAGTCAGTCCCTTCTTCCTAATGTGACGTCATTTTTCTACACCTATTTAACCCAGACCCTTTGTTACTGTTACATAAAATCCCGTGCGAATTCGTCAGTTTAAATAACAACTTCAGCATCCATCTGTTATATTATTATAAAATTATTGACCGAACGAGTGACCAACTTCAAATTACCTTTGATCTATAGAATTTTACCCATGAATTAGTACAAGTACCTGATAATTTTTGTTTCTCGCTTGTTCACAGTAGAAGTCGTTGTTAATCTTCTACTTTTATTATGGTTATTACCGATGGCTAATAACAAAATCTCGACGATAAAAACGAGGTAAACGTAAACAATGCCGGTTAATTGTTGCTAATTAATCATTTTTTTTGCAAACAAGCGCAGTTTTGAATCGTAAAGCACCCTGTGGCATTACACTATACCATGTATACATACACATATGACGTCATATACAGTCAGTCAGCTTTTGTTGTGACAACGAATGATCATCCAGTCAGTCAGTCGTAATTTGAAAGATTTTTGGATGACGTCATTTGTGGCACATCCCTAAGGCTTCAGCGCATTGATGAAAAAATTGAAGTTGACGGAAGAGTGCTTCCCAATCACTCTTCGCGGACCGAATGTACCTTTCATGACAACTAACTCTAACGCTGTCAATACGCGCTTTCATTCACATGTAACGTACCACGATACATATAATACGATGGAAAGACGGTTTCTGGCGGGTACTGTAATTTTTCGTATCTTGACTTTGTCGTCTCATATATGACAATAAAATATTACGGAAGATGGAATTTGGTGAGGGAAGGATATTAATTATTACTGAAGGCTTAAGGAAGGATCTCAACAAAACAACTTCGAAGGAAGGGTGAAGGAAGGAATTTTGTTTTCAAGCCTTCAATCTGAAGAGGTCTGAAAGAAGGAAATGAATCTATTTTTTTGCATTCGAAGGATTGAAGGAAGGAAAAATCATTTGAAAATCTCTGGTATGGACTGGTGGCATTAAACATCTTTCGTCTCCAAAACCAGACGTTTCTTGAACACAGTTCTTTCAGATTTGTCATCCACGACCTCAATTTCCCCTTTCCATCAAGTTTCATCCAAACTGCACAATGTTAAATTTGCGTATTGTTACTTTTGGTGTAGATTCCTGAATATCAACAGTTTAATTTTTTATCAATTTTTAGAAAGTACATTGTAAACTTGGGCTGAGTTCTACTTTCCCGGCCACAAAATTACTTCCACCTACCACTCACCCATTTATTAACACTATAATACATACGTAACTTCCACCAGAATTCCACCTTCCACCAAACTTCCATTTGACCTTTCACTTAAACTTCCACCAGACTTTCCACTTGACCTTCCACCTCACCTTCTATTTGACCTTCCACTTGACCTTCCACCAGTTTGTACACTTTAGGAGTACAAAATAGAACTCTGTAGCCTCGCCTGTGTACTATAAAGGGCAACTTTGCAAAGATACTTCAATGCCCTTTTTAGTATTACTACCTGCTGCCAGTATATGTTTTGCTTCGATTTGAATCTATTCATGTGAAAATGTCTATTGAATTCTTATTTTCTCTGCCAATTATTTTCTCTGTAAAATTAAACATTAAATTACCATAAAACGTGCTGACAAAATAAGGCTAAAATAGCAAGTAGCAATTGTATTAACTATAAATACTGACCTGTTCACAGCTTCACTTTGCTCTCCCCATCCAGCAAGAATGAAACTGCAAATTCCGTAACGACTACATGAACCACCAACTATAAGGCACGAATCGTAGTGCGGCTTAATCACGTTTTTATTGAAGCATTTTAGCGTTTCAGTTTGAAAAGCTACATTCAGGGGACAATGCAGTAACTATCTTCAGTTCGCACCTTGTAATTCGGAAACTAGACTATAGATGGCTATGTTGCTTATGGTGGAAAGTGTTGTCGGATTTAGGTGAAAGGTCAAGTAGGAGGTCAAGTGGAAGGTGGAAGATATATTCAAAATTTGTGTAAGATCAGGATGCAGATCAAGTGGCAGGTTAAGTGGCCGGTGGAAGGTAATTTTGTGGTCGGGAAAGTAGAACTCAGCCTAACCTTGTTATAAGACCAGAGGACTGGAGTGGAAGGTTTTTCGACACCATGTATGTAATTATATACTTTTTATTATTCACAAAATCATGCTTATATTGATGATTGAACAAAATTGATATTCACACGTTTGAAATTTGCATTTTGATTGTTTTACATATATTGCGGTTTATAAGAATGAACTCTTAAATATCCACAGGTAGAGTGAGAGGTGGTCAAGCCTCAGAGAGACAGATATCAGGACGAAAGTTTACTGAATTTTAATTTCCCGCTAAAATGCGAACAAATATTTTGAAATTTTGGTTAGGTTTATTTCAGCTTGTAAAGCGTAACAGTAGCTTTTAAATCAATATCAGTGAAATCGAAAAAGCATCTGACAATGAGTCAAAACTTGTGTTTTTTTCGAATCTTCAGTGGCCCCAAAATCTGTATTTTTCAAAATGATTACCACCAGTGGACACGGATTTTAAACTTTTAGATTCATTCAAAAATATCTTGAAACACAATTTTTATTTTCTTTAGGAAAATGTGAATGTCCTAGTCAAAATTTTGTGGGCATTTTCAAATTCATAAATTAGATCAAAATCTGACGATTCTTTTCGCTAAGAAGGAATCATCTGAGAATTGGCCCTCCCTTCTTAGAAGAAATTGTCACTCGATCAAGTTCTTGAATTAAAAATTATATTCTTGTTTAAATGTCTTCAAAATTGCGATTTAGACATTTGAAAAACTCCAATGGATTTTGAACTATATGTCGAATCCGGGTTAATAATATCTGTTTAAAAAGTTTTGTTAAATTGCATTAAAATCTAATTTCAATAAAAAGATCATAGTAAAAAAAAATTTAAATTCTAGTAAAAACTTTCTATTCAATTTCACGGATTTTTTACACAATTTCTCCTTTTTGTGCCGGGGAGAAATTATCTGAATCTTGGCCACCCTCATGCAACGTGCGGTTAGTTAAGAGCTCAGTTGAAATAAATTGAATTGCAAAACAATGAATGTTAAAAATTTTGTATCGTAGTTACATTTTGACGGGTTATTCAAAAACATAGACAACTCGAAAATATTCCCAGAATCTGAAGTCTAGTCTAGTGTAGAAATCGAGCCACCAAGAGGCTTGTAATTTGTTAATTCTGATTTCTTTTCTTCCGTTTTCCAAGTTTATTTTCCATTTCAATGCACTAATTAAAAATTTGTTTTAGGAATTTGGATAAGAAACCATTTGAATTCCTAATTGTGTGCATTTTGTATAACCATTTTTGTCTATTCCCTAGCAATAGGCCAACATTTGTTTGTTGTACAAAGGCGGTATGAAAAGTAAGTTCTGAATAAATGAGAACGAACGAAATGCGCCACTGAAGTCAACGAATTAGGCGAGCCACGAGAAAAATATCTAGAACAGTTATGAAACATTGCTCGTAAGAAATGACACATATTTGATTAAATCCATAGAAATTGGAGCCATTTTGAGGATTATCTGACCCAAGTGAGCCATACCCTTAATTTCCCGAACAAATTTTACGTGCTCGGATATGTATATTTGTTAATTACGGTTTGACTACACACCCATCCCTCTACCATCTTGGGATTTTCGCCCCTTTATGACTTTGCGTTCTGGTCCCCGTCACCGGTGATCTGTGAAAACACTGAATGTCTCATAGGAATCCTTTAATTTTAAATTTGAATTTATTCAATTTCTTTTTCTAATTCTTTACGTGGTCAGCACAATGTTGATTCGTCTTCATTGGAAAAACTTCGGAAAATAATTTATTCTACAATATCGGACACTCTCTGTCTGCAAGAATACCAAAATTTTAGTCTCAAAATGAGTTCGGCGTGGTGGTGGAAATTTTTTTATATTTTATAATTATATTTTATATAGTATTTAATGAGAAGTTCCCGTGTTTTTACCCAAACAGAGAAAATGCTCTCAAAAGTGATATCTAATGTTGGGACCGTACTTTAATAATTCCGAACGTTGCAGCTTCTGCAGAATTCAAGGACACAACGTGAAATTGGTGAAGGTTTCTGCTGACATGCGTGAGTTTACGCTGAGTACGGACGCTTTCAAAGTGCCCTTTCACTTTTTCCACACAACGCTTCCGTATTCTGTACCTTCCAAGTCTCATTGTCAGTTTACTTTTTCCTCTGGGACAGTTTGTATATGTATTGATCGTTCCTATAAAAGACTGCGTGTTTCAGTGCTATGTTTCAAACGTATTGGTAGCCCTACCAAATGAATGGAATGGCTGGAAACGGGACCCCCTGCAACACTCTGAAGCTCTTCTACAACCCAAAGTCACCATTCAGCTCATTGTCAATGTAAGTTTTGTTCGTCCTTCCAGGATATCATGAGTGAGCAGAATAAAGTCACAACTCTCCGAACCATTTGCCCTGTCGAATTGGTCTGCAAAATATTTTATTGGATCAAATTTTATCGAACAAATCCTATGCGTGATGTTCATCATGACAGTTACGAGTTACAAGGTCAACTTTGGTTGGCCTGAGGTGGTGGGACTACTTTAAACCACTGAGTTCTACATGAGGTCATTGTAACGAACTGTGAGTTTAGTTTCCTCTTTGTTTCGGCTTTGTTTTCCAAATAAAAAATACCCGTTTTACAAAATGCAGATTATAAAAACAAAGAATACCGACTTGCAGAAACAAACTTGTTTACCAAAGAATTAAGACCAGAGGACTGAAGTGCCAGGAATTTAGAAATTTAGAAAAACTACACCAGCTACCAACTGTTTTACAAAAAAGGATTCAGAGAATGACAATATTTTAACCAACGTGTGGGTTTCACAACCCCTAGAGCTTACGTTCAGATTTTGAAAAAATTCGGGAAGACCTCCTTGTTTTGAATATTTTGCAAACTTTAACTACGATTTGAGATTTAAGTTTTGCTTGTTTAGCAATTAATACGTTTTTAAAACAATCCGTTTTAAACGTATCCGTGGTCGAGGTGGAGATACAACATCTGAGTTAACACTCGCTAAGATTTTTCGAGTCTTCAGGAGGCCCAAAATCTGGTTTTTTTCAAATCACTTAAAACACCAGAATTTTATTTAGATTTGAATTATATTTCCCAGTTACCATTTTAGCCTCAGAATTTATGCCACAGGAACTAAATGATTGTCAGAATTTTATATTTTGCAGTGTTTTGAGAAACGGACGTAGTTTTGACAGGTATTCGTGAACACTAGGAAAATTTCAACTATTGATGTCGTTGCCACTCAACTGAAAGCAATGAAATTATGGCACTTCAGAAATTAAAAACCCATCCGCCATTTTAAAGAATGCTCTTCCGTTTTTTTAATGCTGTGGCCGAGCAATACAGTTGAGCGAAATTCTGATGCAAGTTTTCATATGGATTCTGACGGAAATCTAAATCCAAATAGGGGCCGGATTCAATAACGAACTGAAGCAGTGCTTAACGCTGGTAGAGTGCTAATTGTAGGACATTATTGTCAGACTTAATTCATATTCAATAAACAACTTAAGTTCTTCCTCGAAATTTTAAGACATCAGTCAAATCGTAAGTCACCTGCAGTCAAGTCAGTTGCTTTTACTGCAAATTATAAGTTTAAGCGTTAATAACTAATTAATTATATTAATTATAAGTATTATTATAACAATCCTTGCAACCGACAATAATTGTACCTACAGATAAAACTTATTACCATTAAATATATTAATTTTAATTTAACGTCATAAGTACTTTAATATTAAGATTAAATAGGATGCGTAACAACAAAATAGGGTGATGGTAGAAGCCAAAATTACCCAAATACTAACTTCAATCAGGGTTGCTGATTTTTTTGATTTTTTTGATTTTTTTGAAAAAAAGAACAAAATAATCGCATTAATTTGATTTAAATCGGATTTTCTGATTTAAATTTAAAATTTTACCGTACGATAGAATTACCATACAAATTTTTGGATTTTAATTTTCCTAATAATATTGTACACTGTTGGCACCAGCGAAACTTCAACAATTAGTCAAATATATTGAGAGAAAATTACAAAGGCAAGCCAGCTACCTAATGAAATAAAAAGCTGGCTACATGCCAATTCCAAATACAAATGGTATTTTTTTAAATTGTAACAATTTAGAATTGAGTTTTGTCTTTAAATTCAAACGCTGTGTAGGAAAAATACCAGCTGTCTCACTTGGATTTTTATTGATATATATATATGTATGTACACATTTTATAAAATGTGCATAGCGTGTACATATACTATAAAGTTTCGGGACGGGATGGTAGAGTATGTCGTGGCAGAAAAATTATATGCAAATTGGGAATATTCCTTTTAAACAAGTGGGAATATCCGTGCAAAATTTAAATAATGTATAACGTTTATGAAATCTAGAGTATAACATTTAAAAAATGCAAAATTCACTGTCAAGGTTTGCAACTTTATATGGCATTCTTTTAGAAAGATTTGTTGTTGGGATTTTTTTTGTAGATACTGAGTTTCTGTTAGGGAGGAGACAATTTTTGGACAGAAATATTGTCCCGTGTTATTTCGGGACGGGGTCGGATTACTTATTTTTATCCTTGAATTTCGGAACATAGCATTTGTGGGACAACAATTGCCAATCATAAAATATACAATATTTCAAAACTCCGTAATATGCAAATTTTACGACATTGCGACAGCTTGACAGATAATCAATAAGGCAACGTACCCAAATTATCCTGAAAATTATGAAAATCCAAAATGGTTTCATACCCAAATTCCACAAAAACACATGTTTTACAACGTTTCGAGACATAAAATTAAATTTTACCTAACCGCGAAAGTTAAAGAGAGAACTTTGATTTAAATCAATGATTTATTTGAAAAAAATCAAGTGATTTAAATCAAGATTTAAATCAACGGGATTTAAATCAAGCCACCCTGATTTCAATTAATTAATTCTAGCTAATTTCTCTCCTTTTTTTCAAATTATTGCAACAGTAAAACGTATAACCACAAATGACTGTAAGGGCTTATGCTGAATCGGTCAATAAACATCGTATTATTATTATAAGTTGAGGAAATATTTTAAAGGTGATTGTTAATTATGTACGTGTCTGCAGAACACATAACGGCGAATGGAATATACTTACAAAGATGAGGATAAATACATGCATTGATGCATTACAATTTATGTGGCAAAATTAGGGAAAAATAAAATGTTATTCCAAGTAGAAAAATAAATATTACTTGGGGCAGTGTAATATTTCAGCAATATTCAATTATTCTGTTCTTATTCTTCATTTTTGGTTTACAAATTTATTCTTATGATTTATGATTCTGCGTAATGGAATCTAATGTAGCTACAAGGAAAAATTTACGAGCAAAAAGATTCAGATGTATTTTGGATTAAACTACAAATTATCTACATAAATCCTGGTCCCTAAGTAAAAATCATCTTCACGTATAGTTGAGTAAATTCAAAGGGATCTAATTCACATGTATCATATGAGTGAAGACATGGTTAAATGATGATCTCAGTCAAACAATCTTTTGGATCATTTTACCTCTTCACAATACAGTTATTCCTACTCTCCTACTTCACATGAGGAGATAATAGAAATGTTCAAATCGAAGTTGGAAAATCGGCAATTCTTTAAATAATCACAATTATTTTTCAAACCTAGATAATTGTATGAAATAATTTGTAATTTTTTGTAAACTTAAGGCAAGGGTAGATTCCATCGTAAATTACGAATGTGAAAGAATTGTTGTGGCTCCTTGTGTAGTTTCGGAGATTTTTTTAAACATATTTTATATGCGAAATGTGCCGCAAGATAGTTCCGAATTCAAATTTTCGTTATTCTTTGGTTGTGGGTCAACTTATGACCCCAAAAGTGTATATTAGGTCACGTACCCATTTGTGATGCGTTCAGGTCAATAGGAGGTGATGTGTGACTATGCGTTCTAACTACCATGGGTCTGAGACTCATTTGGGTTCGCCCCAAATTATTTCACCAATAAACAAAGTAATCTTGAATTGAAAATATTTGCCGAATCAGTAACTTCATAATCAACGTTGGGTGTCCTCATCCTCACATGACAATTGCTACCTCTGCATTTTTTCTGCAAAACCGTGTGTGCTGAGGGGTGACCATGTTTTAATTATTTCTTTGTACGTAGTGTAGTGCTGTATTATTGTTCACGTCTAGTTTCATCTTGGGTGTGGTTTTGATTTTCGAACAACAAATACCCGTTTTAGAACATGTAAAATTAAACAAAAGGAACTGCCACTTCGACAAACAAAAGTTAAGTACAGAATTAGGATCAGAGGACAGAAGTGGGAGGTTTTGCGACACATACTTGTTTATTATTCACAAAATAATTTGACTTGGACTTTTGAAATTGAGAGAATCTGAACGCACATGTACCATATGAGTGAAGACATGATTAAATCCTGATCCCATTAAACATTTCTCCTCTTCGCAATACTTTTATAAGACATTCCTACTCTCCTGCCCCACATGAGGAAATGTATGAGGGAATTCTTACAAAATAATGAAAATCAGCAATTGTTTATACAATCACAGTTTTTGTCGAAACTGTAGGTTTTCATCTGTTTTACTGTTTTAGGGTTTTTCCACCCAAACATCCTATCAATATCTGCCTTAGGAATTTTGGTGTTCATCTCAAAGTTACGGAGTGAGTTATGTACAAGGAAATTAATTTTGCGAAGGTTTTGTTTATGTTAATATTTTGGAAATCCTTTCTCCTGCTCCCATAATTTTTATAAAGTACCCGAAATAAAGACAACAAACAAATATAAAATTGTCTGCATATCAAAAGTTCAGATTCTTTTTGTGATAGATAAAGCAGAAAGAAGGAAATAATTCTAACCTTGGAATTTCCTCCTCCACATTCCATAAAGGATTACAATTTAAAGAATGTGGTTCAATTTGACTCCAGTCGGCAGGATAACTGAAAAAACATGCATACAAATAAACGAACAAGAAAGCACTTGCATTGTTACTCGTAGCTGCGTCGCTACCAAAACAAAACATTTCCTGATACAAGGCGACAATGCCAAACATAAATAGTCAGAAAATTAAAAATAAATTGTTTGTGGAGGAAACATGAAAATGAAGGACTTCGCAAAGAAAGCGAAGTTTCACGAGGTTTTTTCCACCCCTTCGTATTTCACTCAGTGTTACTGTTTGGACTCCTTTGGATTCCCCACAATGTTAATTGTCTAACGAGTCCTCTTCATGCTGTGCGTTGTCACGAGGAACGTGCTCTGCAATGGAAGTTCTAAGGTCAAAAGTGAGAACAAATTCGCATTACATTTTGTAGCTTCCACAATGAAATTGTAATCCTCAAAATCTACTTCTGCTCCCCTCATATTTGTTCACTCAGCTGAATCCGTGATTAAATATAAATGTGTATTATAATGTATTGATAAAATGTTATCTAAATGTGAAAATGTCTCTACTACCACCAAACACAGTCATTCACATTCAAGTCTCTCACGAATTCCTATTCTTCTGGGGGGAATATTTATTCCAAACGAATCGCTAAGGTCATGTCATTGACTTTTAACGAGTCAACAGGTAATAATTAAATAACTTGAATTCAAACAAACGTTGAAGAACTGGTGCCCACACTTTTTCTCTGTGGCCATTTTCTATAAACTATTGTGGAAAAAATTGTTTTAAATTCCTTCACGAAAACATTGCAGGTCATCATTTTGTGATAAGCAGAGTACGAATAGGATTCCGCAGAAAATTAACGTTATGTGGAATGGAAAGTAGTTTCAAAAAATACTATTGAAGGGAATGGGACGTTGTCTAAAAAATTGCTTGAAAATAAATAATGAATAAAAATAAATAAAAATTGGACCAAGCAAGAGGAGGCATTTCTTTCTTCTACACAAGTTTTTTTAGACTACATCAAATGCCACTCAATGGGGATTTTTGGACGAGTTCCTATTCCTCACAATGTTATATTTCTGACAATCCTATCTGCGTTTGCAGAAGCATTAACTCTACAATTTTTTAACTTTGTTAGCTTATTTAAACCTTACTTACAGATAAATCTTAAATCAGGAAAAGGGACATGAGTATTATTAAAATCTAAAGAAGGATTAACTTGAAGTAGGAGTATTGTGGGCGTTGTGTAATAAATATGATTTTGAGATTTACTACGCCCCACCATTCTCTTGATAAAGTTAATAAATCCAGTTCCTTCTCCTCCTTTCCTCATATTTTTCCCTCAGCTAAATTTCTATAAATATGATATTTCTATTTCTATTAATATAAATGTGTAGCATAATGTATTGCTAAATGTTAGCTAAATGTCTAAATGTCTCTACTATCACCAAATACAGTCATTCACATTCAATTCTCTCACCAATTCCTATTCTTCTGAGGGGAATATTTATTGCAAACGAATCGCTAAGGTCACGTCAATGACTTTTAGGTAAAAATGAAAAACTTAAATTCAAACAAACTTTAAAGCGCCGGTGCCAATTACATTTTTTACACATATTACATCTTGCTTTACTCTTTTCCCATCTGTTTCTAATTGTAAGCTATTCAAGGAAGTGCAACCAGAGCCCCCTTTAACCAAAGTTTTTGAGCTAATGGAATAGAACACATTTTGAAAAATCTAAAATAAACTTTACTTTAAAGTACGAATTTTCTTTAATGGTAAATGCTATAATAATAGTTAATTAACCTAAAATCACTGATTTTAAACGAACAGGGGTAGCTTTCCAAAAACAAGCCACTTTCTGGCTTGCGTTGTTCTCTGGTGTAAAATTTCAGATGACGGAAGTATTTGCCACAATTATCAAATTATCCAGAAACCGGTGAAAATTGTGAGTAGCATTGCAATTCTATTTTTCAGTACCTTGTTTTCACATTTTTTTCGAAATCGGTCAGAATCAATTTGAAAATTGTAATTTTATTAATGAAAAACCTTGATCAAAGGCTACAATTAGTAATTAGAAAGGGAAGTCCAAATCAAAGATGCTTCCATCTTGTGGGCAGACGGTGAAATTTGGGCAAAAAAGAGATGCACCTGAATGCCCCGTGAAAACTTTGTGCAGAGTGGAAATTTCAATCGGATCCAAAATCTTTTGTAGACCATGCCACTTGTAAACCACTGTGGTGCGTTAAGATCAATTGGAGGTCTTGCAGCACTTTAGTCTCATCATGGGTAAGGAAACGGATTACCAAAATATATGGAGCCATTCTGAGGAGCATTTGACCCAAGTGAGCCATAATTTCTCAAAAATATTTAATCTGCTCGAATACGCATTTTAATTAATTATGATCTGTGAATAGTCGAATCCCCCTTTTTAGGGGCGAAGTGAAACGAACGTCTTTGTTGTGACGGTCCTGATGTCCACTTGACAGTAATCAGGATGACTGCCGAACCAAAATATTTAGTCAATTCAAGTTTTCTACGGCGGCATCCCTGATTAGTCAGAAATTCATTTATTTTATATTAGATTGGGTCATGTGTTTGATCTAAATCTTACAAATTAACCTTCACATATTACGCGCTGAAACAAAGTAGATCACTTCGCCCCTTTCTGACTTTCCAGTTTAGCGTTAATCACCCGTGATTTAGTTGAGTTGTCCAAACTAAAATCGTGTAAAAGCATTCAGGATTTGGCACAACATTAGACTCGTGTTTAGTAACGACAACGATAAATGATTCCACGAGTACCAGATTTTGAAATATTTATTGTAAAGCATGAATTAAGTTGACTAATAAATCTCCGCAGGGTATTCGAGCAAGAGTGAGCAAAACTTAACACGCAGTTACACAGTATTTTTGGAGGCTTCAAGTGCAACCAGGGTTGGCAAGTGGCAAGAATTGGCCTGGTCAATATTGGGTAAAATGCGGTACAAGCCGGCCTGGTCCGGTTGTATAGATTGGCATAAAATGGCTATAATTAATAGTATCCAAATAAATCCACCTTCCAATAAAACCGGTTTTAACCAAAAAGTACCACCGGCTTGGCTAATATATATTACGCATGCATCGACAGAAATGAATAAAAGCCACAATGGCTAAAGGAAAACACCTTTTTAACAATTTATTCAACCGCCAGTATTTATTAAATATTTGAAAAAAAATCATCTTCGATTTTAATGTTTGCAAGCCGTTATTCGGTAATGAAATGATTACGAGAAATAAAATAATAAAATAATCAAAAACCATCCCAGAAACGACACTCACTGAAGTGCGGAAAATCCTGCAGAGAACTACCGGTCTGCCACAATATTTAAATTGGGCTGCTAGGTAACTAACGAAAATCGTATTTATATAGGGAGTAAGTAGGTGCGGACGTAAAAGAAGCGGAGCTTTAATTTTTTATTTTTGGAGAACGTCGCGTGACCGGACACAATTGTTACCAATTATTACCACAAGCCAGAAGATGCCGGTAAAATCCAATATCAACCACTGGCCTGGACATTAGATTATTTAACTGGATAGTATTGGCGTTTATTATATTTTAACCAATAAAATCCACATCAAATAAAAACCGGTTGTTACCATTTCTTGCCACTGGATTGGCCTTTATTGATAAAAGCCGGTTTTTTCCAACCCTGAGTGCAACTAAACAAAACAGTTCAAACCGTAAATACATTTTCTAGAAAATTATTTAAGGTTGACAAGAATCTATACAAACGCACATTCTCTTTCTACCAGAACACAGAAATTTGACTCTGAAACTGAGATACCTAAGTCTAGAGGAAAATAAAAATGGTTTGTGATGCAGACATGTTTTTACACGTATAGAGAAAATCCTCTTAAAATGGCTACTATGGTGGGAATATACAAATGGAAGAATTGGAAAACATTGTTTTGTGAACTACTAATAATACGGTCAAATAGCATTTGATCATATTTTAGAATTGACAAAAACTGTACGTACGGCAGCTGCGAATTGTTTTACAAAGAACGCCTATATACATGTTTAGATAATGTCAGTGTTTTAGCTCATTTCATTAACAATAGATTTTTATAAATATTTCCTAATTTAAAAAGAAACAAGGCGCGAAGGGGCTTGTTTTCTACCCTCGAGCCAATGTTCGGATTAAGGAAATATTTGCCAGGACGTCCATGTTTTAAATGTTCAAGATTCAGATGAGGTGTATGATTCAAGACGTCAAACTTCACCTTTGCAATGGCATACAACTTACAAGCAAAGTCTTCCGATGTGACCTTCAGAATTAAATGAAAATTGGTGGAATTGTAGACACTACTAACAGTGCTCACACAAACCACAAACTTGATGCCATCTCCTCTGGGTTCGGGCAGTAGGATATTTGAAAGTTTGATTTTTTTTTTGAAAGTTTGACAGGGAAAAATTTCCTCGCTTGAATTTTTTAATGTTAAATCCCATAAGAAAAATCCATTTTCGCAACTCGAACAAAATCCAAACCAATGTTCAAAACATGTTCATACATAAAAATACTCTAGTCCCGTCTTCAAGGGTACACAATTAGAGCAGAAATAAGCCAATTCTCAACATTATAGGAATTATTTTATTCAATTCATCTATAATTTGTTTCACATAAATATTATTATTTTCGCTTTCACAACCGAAAAACAATGCAAATGTACCAACACGTACATACGTAAACCTTTTCAATGTAAAATTGCATTTGTATTTCATTAATTCATCATGTTTCCAGCATGTGTGAACATTGGTTTGGATTTTGTTCGAGTTGCGAAAATGGATTTTTCTTATGGGATTTAACATGAAAAAATTCAAGCGAGGAAATTTTTCCCTGTCAAACTTTCAAAAAAAATCAAACTTTCAAATATCCTACTGCCCGAACCCAGAGGAGATGACATCAAATTTGTGGTTTGTGTGAACACTGTTAGAAGTGTCTACAAATCCACCAATTTTCATTTAATTCTGAAGGTCACATCGGAAGACTTTGCTTGTTAGCTCAATATGCCAACACATTCCACTTTTTTGTGAACTCCCTTCTGCTGTTCAGCGTGGAGATTATTAATATAAAATTACTGATATCTTAGTCCCACCAAGCCGGACTTTACTATTTTAGTGAGCACACGTTAAAAAATAGAAAATCCCAGTAATTACAACCATAACAGGTTAATGATTTCCTTTACAGCACAATGCTTAAAATCTTGTTTAGCGCGGTGTTAAATTTGTTAAAAAATCCCATGCAATGTTCCTTTTGGCATAGATTCCTCTACAACTCTAGGTTAATTTTGGGATAAATTCTACAACACACAATGTAAAATTCGGGATAGATTGGAAAAGGGGCAATGTTAATTTTAAGATAAATTCGTAAACCGTGCAGCGTTCATTTTGTGATAAATTCCTGCACTGCGTAATGTTACTTTTGGCGTAGATTCCTAAACATCAACCGTTTAATTTTTGTTCAATTTTTAGAAAGTACAATGTAAACTTGTGATAAGACCAGAGGACTGGAGTGAAAGGCTTTGGACACCAAATATGTATATACTTGTTTATTTTTCACATAATTGATGATTGCACAAAATTGATATTCACAAGTTTGAAATTTGCATTTTGTTTGTTTCTCAATTATCACGTTTTTTTAGAATGAGCTCTTAAATAATCACAGTTAGAGGGAGAGGTGGCCAAGTCTAAGATAAATGTTTCTTCACGGAAAAAAATGGTGAAATTTTGGACGAAGGTTTAGTGAATTCTAATTTCCCGCTAAAATGTTAACAAATATTTGTGAAATTTTGGTTGACGTTATTTAAGCTTGTAGAGCATAACAATAGCTTTTAAATTAATACCGGTGAAAGAGATACAGCATTTGAGTCAAAACTTGTTGATATTCTTCGAGAGTCTCCAGTAGTCCCAAGATCCGTTTTTTTCAAAATAATAACCACCAGCGGACACGAGTTTTAAATTTTCAGATTTATTCAGAAAAGTCATAAAAACATTTTTTTGTTTACAAAAATTTGAATGTCCTCGTCGAATTTTTGTCGGCATATTCAAATTCATAAATTAGATCAAAATCTGGCGATTTTTTCTCTAAGAAGGAATCATCTGAGAATTGGTCCTCCCCTCTCAGAACGAATTGTCGTTCGATCAAGTTTTTCAATAAATCCTTATTTTTTGGTATTTCAAATGTACGCGAATTTACGAGTCTCAAGTGCCCCAAAATCTGTTTTTTCGAAATTATGACCCCAAATATCTTCGACAATACGAAAAAGAACATTTTTGATGGGATTTAGACATTCGAAAAACTCCAATGCATTTTGACGTACATATATTATCTGGGTCTATAATATGTGGTTACAAACTTGTTAAATTGCATTAAAATCTAATTTCAATAAAAAATATAATAAAAAAGATTTCAAAATCCTAGTCAAAATTTGGTAGGTGCATTCAAATTCACGGATTTTTAGCGAATTTCTCCTTTTTGTGCCGGGAAGAAATTATCTGACACTTGACCAACCTCATGCAATGTGTGGTTCGTGAAGAGCTCATTTAAAAAAAATTAATTGCGAAACAGTAAACATTCCAAATTTCATGTAGTTATATTTTGGTGGAATATTCAAAACATGGACGTCTAAACAAATATTTTCAATATCTGACCGTTGTGTTGGTTCAAGGGTTGAATATAAGTCACAAACGGTTTTGTGTTACATTATATGCTGTTGGTGAAATGTTTATGTAAACAATAATTTGGCTTTAAAATTAAATAAATGCTTACCAGGCATTTTTTGTGACACAATTCCCAGCTGGTCTGCGTAAACCTTTTTTCAATTCTTAAATAGTGTCATAATGCTCTCGTATTTTGGTTATTTTCGCTTCACGGCCTGCAGAATAGCGCATATTGGGCATTTTCATTCGAGGGTAAATTTTACAATTTTGACAAAAATTGTGGAATAAAATAGAACAATTTGGACGTTAGTTTGAAAAACTCGTGGCAATCTTCCTGGAAAACCGTTCGAAAATGCGCTGGCAGGTACTTTCGTTGTTGTGATTTTTGCGTTATATCGCAACATTTGCTATTGAAAAGAGTTATATAACTGTATGATATGTTACTTTTTATCGTTTGAATTGTAAATTCAATGCAGATGCACGTCGAGACTCTAAAAATTAGTCATACGGGTCAAAGTGGAATTGTGTACAAGCAACTCTGTTTTTAATAAATTTTACAATATTAGTGTCACCGTTTGTAGATGAAATGGATGTCGAATGTCATATTTTACGTTAGAATTTGTGAAACACTTGTGCATGATACGGCTATACTGAGATGAATTTCAAATGTTTTGCTTTATTTCCAAATATTGAAAGGACAATTTGCTGTGATGACGGTCAATTCTCAAATAATTCGTTCTTAGCAAAAATAATGGTGAAATTTTGGTAACGTTTATGAATCTTTCAAAATTGCTACTTCAAAATGCTCCCCTCAGGACAAATTGTCTTTCCATGAAATTTCTGAATAAATATAAAAATTTAAAATCCGTATCTATTGGTGCTGTGTCTCGTTCACTGATACCTCATTTAAAAGCTAATTATGTTATACAAGGTGAAACAACGCCAAGCAAGGTTTTGAAATCCTTGTGAAATTTTCAAAAATTCAAAAAGGAAATTCAAATTCACCAAACTTGCGGCCGAAATCGCATCATTTGTTTGTTCAAAGAAACAATTATCTGAGAATTGGCCACCCCTCATGCTATGTGTGGTTACTTAAAACTCAATATCTACAAAACGTAATAATTGTAAAACAAACAAAGCCAATTGTCAAACCGTATTTCAATTTTGGTAGAGTATTCGAAACATGGACGTTTTGACAAATATTTCCAAAATCTGACCGATGCGTTGGGTCTAGGGTAGAATACAAGCCACGAAGGGTTTTGTTTCCCTTTGTATGCTGTTGGTGAAATATTTATGCAAACCATTATTTGGCTTTAACATTATTTAAATTCTTAGCAGAGCAATTTTTGTTACACAATTCGCAGCTGGCGTACTTCAAGTTTTTGTAAATTCTTAAATACTGCCAATTGTAATTTGAGAATTATTGGAAATTCCAAAAACAATGTTTTAAATTCTAAATACGTAGCCAGGTTTGTCGGAGAAATGTTTTTGTCAATTTGTAAATTCTTGGTGAAATTATTTTGTGAATTCAGTTTCATTATTTGAAAGCGTCCATACGTTGAACTCACGCATGGCATCAGCAACTTTCACAAACTCCACTTAGTGCATTCGTTCTGCAGAAGCAGCAGCAAATGGAATATGTACAGTACTGCCCATCAATATCACTTTTTAAAACATTTCCTTGCTTAAGAGACAAAATGGTCTAACTGATGTACAAAAGCATGCGCACATAGACCATTTTGCATCTTCTGGGAACTGAAAAATATACTCTTTTTCAAATGTATATGTTTAAATATATGTGATGGAGACATCCGATCTATGTCGACTGAACCGAAAATTTCAATTCAATTAACAATTGAATGGGTCCAAGTACTAGTCTTATTCCCATCAATTTTATTTTTTGAACTCCTTCACATCCTCATACTGTTAATTTTCTGGCGGAGGTACAGGAATTTAAAACAATCTTCCCCACCCCAGTCTATAGAAAACGGATGATGTTAAAAAAATCTGAATACCGAAAAATTGTATGTGAATGACTGTATATGTTGATAGTAGACATTTAGCTAATATTTACAATAAATTATAATATACATTTACAATTAGTAAAAACATTAGCTGAGGGAGCAAATGTGAGAAAGCCAGGAGAAGGAAGTTCCGGGTTGACAGTGGAGAGCATGAAAACGATTCTTAAGAAAATTAACATTGTGGGGAATGGAAAGGAGTCCAAAGATTTACATTGAATGACATAGGAAGGAATCGACAAAATCTTCCAAGCAAGTTGATGCATTTTCTATCGATATTTCCTCCATACACGCTTTATTTTTTGGACTACGTCCTATAGACATGTTCATTTGGAGGAGGTTACCAAATCTTTGGAGCGCGGTTCAAGTTTGAACTTCAAAGCACATTGGTGCTTAGCTCATTTTTGTTTACATATGAAAAACCACTTAGTGTAAGTTTATAAAATTAAAAAAACTGATTTTGATGAGGTAAATAAACGCTAATCAGTTGAAAATGCCCACATGTATTATTTCTCGTTACAATAATACCGAAAAAATTCCCCTTGGAAATTCTGTCCCCTTCCAGTTAATGAAAAGGACGAATGAATGGACTCAGAGATTTTTAATTGTTAACACAAGCATACACATCAATGAATTGCAGGTCATATTACTATGGGTTCACATTAGATTCAGTACAAGATGTTGTTACGCACAGCATGTACTTATATATACATATACATAAGAGAGCATGAGAAGATGCTCTCCATACTTAGCTATTGTAAAGGAATGTGTCATATGAACAAAATGTTATAATTATGCTATGTACATATGTAAAGAACACATATAAGGATTGAACCTGCCGTTCAATCCTCAGTTCAGTTATGGCTCACAATTAGTAAACTCTTTCTCTCTCTAAATTATATTCATTTCCATATTATTATTAGATCACGTACTCATCTCACTCCAAGCTTGAGTCCCCAACACCCCTATCCCTAATATCAGTGTACATACATACATTATCTCATACTCATACCCAAATCATCCCTTCATCATCCCCTGCCCCAAATCCCCATCCCCCATTAATATTATCATTTAACAATGTATTTTAATGTTAATTTACCTCTACAATGTAAAATGGTAATTTTAACTTATTTTTCGTGGATCCTCTTCAAGGTTCAACATGCCCCGTAATGTTATTGCTCCCTTGGACCATTTTGGTAACGGTTATACAATTACTTTTTGTGGTCTTTTCCTCTAGTCGAAAATTCTAATCTATTTTAAAAAATTTAGCAATTTTCGAAGTTGAAAAAGCACTTATATTTTAGTTTTAATTTGGCAGTCCTATATGTTTCAATGATAATTGAAAATGAGCTAAGCACCAGTATCGGAATTCGCGGAAAATTATACACACTCCCTCCGTGTCATGCGCAGAGCAATCTGAACATGTCTATACCACACAATGTTAATTTTTTGTCAACTTCCGAATCGTGCTCGGCATCGTCGAATTTTATCAGGAAGTGTTGTCTTTTGGTAGCGACGTAACTACGAGTAACAATGCAAATGCTTCCGTCTTGGTTTATTTTTATGCACTTTTTTCCAGTGAGCCTACCCACTGACCCAAGTTCTTACGAAAAATTCTTTAATATTTTGGGGAGGAAGTTTCAACGTAACAATTATTTTATACAATTACCTCCTTTTAAAAAACATTGTGAGTACAAAAAAAATCCCCACATTTACATTTCTATTATTTCTCTTCGTTGAGTAGGAGAGTAAGAATAATAATTGTATTCGAAAGAGGAAAAATGATCCAAAGGATTTTGGGACTAAGATCATCATTTAATCATGTTCTTATTCATATGAGACATGTGAATTAGGTCCTTTTGAATTTACTCAACTGTGCAAAGATAATTTTGACTTAGGGAAACAGCATTTATGTACATATTTTTAATCCAAAATGCATCTGAATCATTTTGCTTGTAAATTTTAGCTTAGCTTACTTTAAATGTCTTCACTCATATGAAACAATTTCTGAGACTTCGCCACCCCTCACGTCTGGCTACTTAAGAGCTCAATGAGCTTGAAAATGTAATAATTGCAAACGAGCAAAATTCAAATTTTAAATCGGAGTTAAATTTTGGTGAAATATTTAAATAATGGAGGTTTCACAAATATTTCCAAAATCTAAACGTAAGGAGCTTGTGTCAGGTTATATGCGTTTGGTGAAATATTTATGAGAACCATAAATTGGCCTCAAACACTTCGACATTATCAGAATACTTTTTTGTAAAACAATTGTGTAAAGTCTTCATGAATTTTTAAATCCCTGGTCAAATTACTGGCACTTCAGTCCTCTGGTCTTAATTCTTTGGTAAACTTTTGTTGGCTGAAATTCGCCGTTGTTTTTGTTTAATTTACATTTTCTAAAACGGGTATTTTTTATTTGAAAAACGAAGCCGAAACAAAGAGGAAACTAAATGCGAATGAGAAAGGGACGAAGTGATCTATTCTGTTCCACTGCGTAATATGTCAAGTGTAATTTGCAAGATTTAGGTCAAACACATGACCCAATTTATTATAAAATAAATGAACTTCTGATTGATTAGGGATGCCGCAGTTGAAAATTTGAATTTTCTGGTGATATACTCGTTTATAATTCGACTACTATCACGACGATCACTACAAGGATATTTGTTTCACTTCGCCCCTAAAAACAGGAATAAGTATATAGGCAAATTGTAATTAATTCTTATACATTTATGAGCTGCTCGAGAAATTGAAGAAATTCCAATCTAAATGCACAACTATTAAAGTACACGTCCAATTACAGTGAAACGGGTACCATCTGATTCAGAGGTCAAGTTCTTGTGATTCACATCAACAAAACTGCTGATTATTTCCTCTGTGGAAAATTCTCTGCCCTGTTTATTCATTGGCTCCAAATTGGATAAATTCCATTGTAACTGAATAACTTCTTTAGTACAAAAACAAATTCAATAAAAATGGTAACCACTGACCCGAGGGGTTGAATTGCCGTTGCTCCAATCTATAAATCTCTGGTTTTCAACCTTCCTATCCGGAAAAATAAATTATTATGAAAAAATGTTAATTTTGTCAACATTTTCTTTGCAGCACAATATTAATTTTGCCATAATTTCCTATACTGCACAATTTCAATTTATGGAAAACTTGCTATACAGCACAACACTAACTTTTAGAACATTTCCTACACAGCACAATGTTAATTTGTCATAATTTCCTTTACAGCACAATGCTAATTTTGGTATCATTTCGTGTACTGTGCAATTTTAATTTTGTAGTAAAATCTTGTTTAGCGTGGTTTTGAATTTGTGTAAAAATCCCATAGAGCACAGTTTTAGATTATGCATAGATTCCTCTACAGCTCTATTTTAATTTTGAGCTAAATTCTACACAGGACATTGTCGAATCCGGAATATATTGGAAAAAGGGCAATGCTAATTATATGATAAATTCCTGCACTGCGTAATGTTATTTTTTGCATAGATTTCTAAACAATAGGGTAATTTTCGATCAATTTTTAGAAAGTACATTGTAAACTTGTAATAAGACCAGAGGACTGGAGTGGTTTTTTCCAAAGGTGGTCCCATAATTCAAGGAAGGATTCATTGAGGAAACAAACATTAATGGAAACATACATGTTGTAGGGGTTACCTTTGGAGAAGATTTGATTCCATTTGTTCCCCAACTGTGGTTTCGTTTTAAATTTTGAAACTTTAGTGGCGTGTGCTAAGAGAACGGGGCAAAATGCACTCGAGTTACTTGAGTTTTGAAACATACAAGGGGAGTACTAAAACATGAGCTATGCTTTGTTTCAATCCACGTGTACCATCCCGAAATCTTACCTTGTTAGTAAAAACTTGGTAGAGGCATTCAAACGTACGGGTTTTTTACCAAATTCCTTTTTGTGCCGGGAAGAAAGTGTCTGAATCTTGGCCACCCTCATGCAACGTGCGGTTAGTTAAGAGCTCATTTGAAAAAAATCAATTTCAAAACAACAAATGTTGAAAAATTTTGGCAGTATATTCCCACAATCTGAAGTCTGAAGATTGGCTCTAGTGTAGAAACCCAGCCACGAAGGAGCTTGTTCTTAATAATTCTGATTTATTTTCTCCCGTTTTCCACGTGTATTTTCCATTTGAATGCACTGATTAAAAATCGTTTTTGGGAATTAGGCCAAAATACCATTTAAATTACTATGTACATTTTGTATAACCATTTTTGTCTATTCCTTAGCAGTGGGACAAAATTTGTTTGTTGCACAGATACGGTATGAAAAGTAAGCCCTTAAAAAATGAGAACGAACGAAATGTGCCACTGAAGTCAACGAATTTTAGCGAAGCATAAAAAAATATCTAGAACAGTTGTGAATATGACGGAATTTCTAGGAATAATTTGTAGACTGGCTATAATTGAAACAGATGTATTTTTTTTAATTCACAGAAATTGGTGTAAATATTTTTCCAGGTTTAGTGGAACTGGCTATAGGTTTGTGTTTTTGATTGATGAATTATCCGCTGAAATTAAACTTGAATGTGTTGACATAATTTAATTCCGTGTAGACGGATTTCTCCTTTTTCCGATCTCTGTACTAAATATTGAACGCAGGGATTTGGCCAGCATCTGCACATTTTTAAAAACTTCGACCACAATCAATAATTTGACAAAAATAATTAGTATTTATGAATAACAAAAATGTTGGTCATACATTTCGAAACTAACAACATGTTGCTAACTTCTTAATATATCAAAAACAAAATGGTCAATTATTTTGAAATTGGGGAAAACAAGCACTGATTTCGCATAAGTAACAAAAAAAATCGCGCCGCCTTTAATTAAGGGTTCCGTATAGGATGGCGTCAGTTACGACCATCTCCTGACTCCATTTATTTTATTGTTAAGTTCATTTCAAGAATTCCCGTTACAAATTTAAAAAAAATGAAGCATTTAAAAAAAGGTTATTAGTACGGACTTGTATGTGTATAAAAATTTCATTGAATTCGGTGGAACAGTTTGGGACGTGAACTGATGCCAACCAACAACAAACTGTTCACAGAAGTCGCCTAAACAATGTTCAAAAACATTCTGAACGAAATCGGTCGAGCAGATTCGGAGAAGAAGTGCGGGACATACAGACCCACGAACAACACTATTTTATAAGAGGGCTGGCACCGTCCTAAAACAGTTTTCATTACGATTGTTTGTTGTAATTGTCAAAAATATATCAACCCTAATGATTCATGCCCGCCATCTCGTAATTTTGATTTTTGAAATACAACTTTTATTATTATGAACCGTTATTTTAGAAATTTAGATTTTAGATATCACTAGATGACAAAAATTTCAGAACTCAAAAAAAATATTTTGCCAAGTCTGGCCTACTTTCTAATATTTATTTTGACTGATGTGGTAAATCATTTAGGATTAAAAATAATCTCTTCAGTTTTTTAATATTTCCTGTAATATTTATCAATTTATTTTAGAACTTGTCAAAATATTTTTAGCCGAGTGTTTCGTAACTGTAAAATATATTGTTACTTCGCCAGTTTCATAAAATTTGTAAAATATTTGCCAAGGATTTCACAGTTTAAAAATGTATTCAAAAACTCCTTAATATTTCAGAAAAGATTTGACAAAGTGTCTATATAGAAATTGGCAAACGTTTTTTCCCAGCAGATAATTTACATGTTTTTAGGAACTAACGACAAATATGTGAGAGACCCGTTAAAATGCTTATTCCAATATTAGCAGAGATTTTGCACAAAACCATCTAGTAAATTATTTAGTAATTATTATTGTCCAAGTATTAAGTAACTATTTCGCGGATTTTCTTGTTATATTTGGCCAAGTCAGATTTGGAAAATGTATTAAGACAAATACACAAGTATTTTCAAATGAGTAAGGTGCATTGCTGGGGAATGAAGAAGCCATTTGGCGAACTACCAGCTCACAGAATATTGAATATACTGTATTCTGCCAAGTACATAGGAATTGTCATAAAGGGTTCACTTGGAATTGAGAAAATAATTCACCAAACGCATAATAATTGAGAAAAACATTTGTTCAACTGCTATAAAATATTGCCCTCCCCGAAACCTTCTGTTCACTTACCTCGTGGGAATTTATAAAATAATTCACTATCGAAATAGAACGAAAGCAGTGATTCACTCTGGTAGAGTCATAATTGTATTTCAGCGTTGACAGACTTAAGTCTAGGAAGTTTTCGCGAAATTAACATTGTTCTGTATAGGAAATGTTCACAATACATATTATCATTACCCAGTATAGGAAATGTTCACAATACATATTATCATTACCCAGTATAGGAAAGTACAATACAATATACAAGTTCACAAAATTAACCTTGTCCAGTATAGGAAATCTATTGATCGTTCCTATAAAAGATTACATGTTTAAGTGTTACGTCTTACCAAATCAATAGAATGGCTAGAAACAGGACCTATCTGAATACCCTGAAGCTCATCTACAATCCGAATTCACCATTCAGCTCAACGTAAGTTTTTATTCGTTCTTCCAGGATCAAATTTCATTGAAAAAATCGGCTCGCCCCGCGATTATTTCATTCATAGACCAAAATAATCTTGAATTTAAAATATTTGTGCCCTTATTATCAACGTTGGGTAGGAAATTATTCCAGTTTCACTATTTACCTGGGAAGAAGCGGAACATCTACTTTAGTTGTGGAAGTTTTCGGAATGACATTCCAACAGAATTTCTCGGAGAAATATCCGGTAACTTCTCGGCGCGGTTTGGAATTGCAAAGGTCAACCTCACTAAAACCAAATATTACAATGTTCAAGGTAGGGGCAAAATATCCTAAGAGAAATTCACACCCAGTTGTAAGTTGCGATACGAAATTGTAAAAGTACAAGCGATTGCAGTTCAGGTAATCGTGAACCGATTTTCCTGGAACCTTGAGCCACTCATTCTGACTACTGAAAATTCCAGTTTTATTTTCAGTGACTTGGCTCCACTTCCAATATTTATATCCCGAAATTGTCTCATCCCTAACAGAAACTGAGCAACTACAAAAGCAGCCCAATATCCAATCTTTCTAAAACAGTACCGTTTAAAGTGGCAAGATTTGACTGTGTGAATTTTGCATTTTTTAAATGTTATACATACTTTTGTACGGAGAGATATTCACACTTGTTTAAAAAGTATATTCCCAATTTGCAAATAATTTTTCTGTCCCAACATACTCTACCATCCCGTCCCGAAACACTGTATACGTACACACTATGTACATTTTATATAATTATATATAAACATATTTATGTATATATATAATGTGTATCGTGTATACATAAATCAATAAAAATACTAATGCCACACCTGGTATCTGTCCTACACTGCGTTTGGCTTCAAAGACAAAACTTAATTCGAAAATGTAACAATATAAGTTGATATTTGGAATTGGCCTTTAACCATCTTTTTATTTCATATTAGGTAATCGACTTGCCTTTGTAATTTTCTCTCAGTACATTTTATTCATTTTTCAAGTTGCGTCGGTGCCAACAGTGTACAATATTATTGGGAAAATTAAAACCCTAATATTTGTATGGAAATTCTATCGTACGATAAAATTTTGAATTTAAATCATAAAATTGATTTAAATCTAAAAAATCCGATTTAAATCCAAAAATCCGATTTAAATCAAAAAATCCGATTTAATTCAAAAAATCCGATTTAAATCAAATAAATCCGATTTAAATCAAAAAATCCGATTTAAATCAAAAAATCCGATTTAAATCAAAAAATCCGATTTAAATCAAAAAATCCGATTTAAATCAAAAAATCCGATTTAAATCAAATAAATCCGATTTTTTTGATCTTTTTGAAAAAAAGCAAAAAAAATTAGCAACCCTGGTAGAGGTAAACAAAACCTGTATATTAACTTAATTGTAAGAAGTATTAATGCAATGCACATCGATATTACAATCACCGTAAACTAGAATTCGGATAAATTTAATATGAATACCAAAAATGATAGTAAGGACAAGGACTCATGTTGTGTCGGTCAATAAGCACCAATCTATCTTTTAACTGAAATCCTTTGTAAGTGCATTCCTTATAGCTGGGTTGTTTCTCTTTCGGAATTTGATAATTTCCTTTATGCGTAAGTTTATCATTTTGTATAAGTAACGTTTTCGTTGAAAAAACAGTAGATAATGCAACAGTGTGGTTGGAATAAATTCCCAAGATATTCATGATTTTACAAATGTCGTTAGAATTTATAGAAAATAGAACAAGACATAATACAGTGCTCGGCACAGGTATGGGTAATACTCGGGTAAACGGGTATGGGTACGGGTATGGGTACTACCCGAGTACGGATGTTGTGTACCCGAACAATTCCGGGTACTACCCGGGTACACTTTGGTCGGCTCAAAATCTCGGGTACGGATACGGGTATGGGTACGGGTACAAGGATTTCAAAATGGGTATATACCCACCGGGTGCGGGTATAATGGAGTCATTTACTCGTACCCACGACCATTGTACCCGAGTATTTGGATATGTTGAGATTTGAGACATTTTGATGAATTTTATGAAAATAATGGAACTTCCGTTGGAAAATTCTGTCGGTATTTTTAGTAATTCTGAATACATATAGCTTATTGTTAATACCCTTTTAACCTTACAACACGCAGTAACTGTATTTCAGACTGTGTTGCTAAAATATATATTTATATCTATAATATATATTTTTATGGAAACATATTTTAGGAAGAATAATTAATAAACAGACGAGGAATAATATCAAAATAGAAGTGGAGAATAGGATTCAACGAAATTTTATACAAAACGTCTTCATAATGTAGTATTTTGTCACTAATTGCATAAATAGTCTGATTGACACGTATGCACACGATACTTCATTAGCCACAATGAATACAATTTAAAAATTAGAGTTCCGATGAGTTGGATGGCAAGATATTTTTTGTAATTGGTAGTTGATTAGGAAAAGGCGGATATTTGTAACAAGATATTAATGAGTTACATGTACACAGAGCTACTGAGATGAGAAAATTAATGTAAAAGGCCGAATAAATCAAAAAGTGAAAAATCGAGTAGCCAAGTCCCAAGCCAAAAATGCATGTACATATGGACTGGGTGCTATAAAATACTTCTCCCATCAGCCCATAAACAATCAAATGGGGATAATTTTACTTCTAATCAAAAACGCTTATAGTTTTCTACTCTTCAATAAAAATATACAATGTCAAATACCTCTCTAGCTAGTCAAAATTACCCACTCAGGTGTCATACATTATTACATATAACGTACTATGTATTACATTAAAACAAATCTGGATAAAGTACCCGGGTACGAGTACGGGTACGACACTGAGATACCCGAGTATGGGTACAATTTTCGCGTATTTTCGGGTACGGGTACAATACGGGTACAGGTACATGGATTGAGATTACATTACGGGTACGGGTACGAAAAATTTGTTCCCGGATACTCGGGTATGGGTACGGTTATAGATACCAGTTATTGAAATACCCGCACTTCGGGTACGGATACGGGTACGGGTACCGATTTTTTGTACCCGTGCCGAGCACTGACATAATACATCCCCTTCCTGAGACACACCCGAATGCAGTTTATATTTTTAGGAGACGAAGTCAAGTACGATTTATTACAATCATAGATGTCATACATGCAACCATTCAATCTTAAAGAAATGCTTGAAAATAATATTTTATTGATATTGACTGAAATTTATTGAGTAAGATAACTTGGGTCTATACTGTAGTCAAAATTTGAACTCCTAGCCCAAGTTAATGCACTAGTTCACACGGCTTCTGAAAATTCAAAGCAATGCTTCCAATTAGAAAATCTCCAGTAAATATAGCATTAAAATGTAGTCACTAATTGTACGGGGCGAAGGAAGACACAGATTGCGATATCTATACGATAAGTACCACCTGCCGGAGACGTGGTGTACAGGGGACCACATACGTATGTATATGCATGTGAGCATAAGTTTGAACATCTGACCGCTTTTAATTTTCAGAGGTACAACAGGTGAGCCTATATGCTTCACAAGATGAAATCACGACGATCTTAATGTCACGTCAATCGTGCAAAAGCTAAAGGAAATTATGGGGGATAAAATGCCGGCCGTAATTGGATTTGTCGTAGCATCTTTTGACGGAACCCACATCGGATTCGGTCTAGAGTTTAGACCATTAATGAGGCCAATCTTCCTCACAATCTTCCATACGTATACCTCGTTTCAAAACTTTCAAAATCATTTCACATTTCCCCCCTAAAAATAGACGCTTTACCCATTCCATTCACATAAATTTCCAGTTTTTTTAATTAATAGGCTCGGAGATATTTGACCGCGAAGTTATTGATTAAATTAGAAGCTTACCAAAAGACTCCTGAAACGACATCTCTCAGGATTGATTTTAATAATTTCTGTTTCCTATTCTTAGTTATATTATTATACCCCAAATAATGTACTTACATGTTTCAGCTAATTAAAATTTTTAGAGACCTTAAAGGTCAAAATATACTTTTATTCAGAAGTGGTGAATCCAGATTTTTTAAATTACGACATTCGTGCCGCTTCAAATTAATTCCTGACGCACTAGGTTGTAATAATAATTACAATAATAATCAAATTTAATAGTTCAAAATAGTTTTTGTATTGGAAAAATAAAAATTGTCATTATATTATTTTTAAAATATTTCGACATCGACGCCACACAAGATGTTGTATAAAAAAATGATGAGTATTATACGAAGCTCTAATTTTCGCAACTTTTGATATTAAAAGATGCAATAAGCTATAATCTAAATACAAGTTAAATTCTAGCGTCTGTTCCCTTTGATTATTTTCTGGAATTTAAGCCTTAAATCTGCAAATGTTTAACATGAATAGAAAATTCAGTTTACTATTTTGATTAACTTTTGTCCTAATGTGGAATTCTGCCTTAATTTTTTGATTTTTGACATAATTTTAAAATCAAGGATAGAAAGTGTTATAATAATAAAAAAATTGATTTTTAAACTTGTCAACTTTACTCAGGGTATCAAAATTTGCATACCTTTTAAAATTTGTCTGGGAAAATATTCCAATTAGTTTGAGCTCAATAGGAAGAAGGAAATAAATGCTTAACGATGCGGTTAAAGATGTGTGACAGACAAGTGAAAGGGAAGTTCGGGGAGTTGTGAGTGATTTGGGGAAGCGGAGGAAGAATTTCTCCTCAAGTCCCTCCTTTCAGCTCGCTGTCTCAACACAGAGTGCAAATAAATTCGAGTCTGGTGAATTTTAAGAGCAATTAAAACTCTCTCAGGTTAAACTTATCGCTCCCTCAAAACACACAACTTTATCTCATCCCACAGTTTACCAGCTCCAATTTATTTACTCCCACAAGGAACAATACTCCGCCATCTCAGCAGTCAATCCAGCCCACGCGAACACTCCTAAATCTTTATCTTTTAACTTCAAATTTCAATCAACTATTCAGACAGAAATTTTCATATAAAAATTTCACTTCAAATTTCGATATAAAAATGTAACTTCCAATTTCGATATAAAAATGTAACTTCAAATTTTGATATAAAAATGTAACTTCAAATTTCGATATAAAAATGTAGCGTCAAATTTCGATATAAAAATGTAACTTCAAATTTCGATATAAAAATATAACTTCAAATTTCGATATAAAAATTTAATTTCAAATTTCATATAATTTCAAATTTCATATAATTTCAAATTTGATATAATTTGAAATTGTCATATAAAAATGTAACTTCAAATTTCGATATAAAAATGTAACTTCAAATTTCGATATAAAAATGTAACTTCAAATTTCGATATAAAAATGTAACTTCAAATTTCGATATAAAAATGTAACTTCAAATTTCGATATAAAAATTTAATTTCAAATTTCGATATAAAAATGTAACTTCAAATTTCGATATAAAAATGTAACTTCAAATTTCGGTATAAAAATGTAACTTCAAATTTCGATATAAAAATTTAATTTCAAATTTGATATAAAAATTTAATTTCAAATTTCGATATAAAAATTTAATTTCAAATTTGATATAAAAATTGAACTTAAAATCTCGAAAGAGCCCGAGCCTTTGGAATGGTGTGGATGATGAGGCTTTCTTGCGAATGAAGAAATGCTTGTCTCTTGAAGACCCTCCCTCCTCTCCGCATTCTTATGAGAAGTCCCTTGTGAGCCCTAAAATGTAAACTGGGATCAATATTTTTGCATTAGGAAGCACTTGTTCCCTAATCTATGAGGTCTCGGTAAATATCTCCATCACGTCACTCTCTTCCCAAAGTCAAACTACACTTACGCTAATGCTCTACAACACACTTGAGTACCCAGTCATATAAATTCCACAACACAACACCAATCTCCTCACGCATTCCACAACACTCGCCATAAGTACAGTCAAGTCTCGCTCCAACGGAGCCCCTATAAATTCATGATTTCCCCTGCACCAAGCATAGTGGAACACATTCCCATTCAACATAACATTAATTTTCTCAAACTTGACTATAAATTGTCCTTAAATTGATTCAACAATTATTAACGAACTTGACCATAATTTGACCCATGACTTGACCTGAACTTGACCTTATTTATTCTTATTTATTTATTTCCTTTATTATTTATTTTTTAGTTACATGTATGTATCAATACTGAATAACTATAGTCTGACCTTAAATTGACCCAAGATCTGGCCTCAACTGGAATACACTTTGACCAGACATTGACCCTACTATGGTAGTTGACCCTAGTTGACCTGTAATCTGACCATAAGTTGACCCAAAAGTTGACATAAACTGCCGTATAATTTGATCTAAAATTTACCCAAGAATGACCCTAAACTTGACCTGTAATCTGACCATAAGTTGACCCAAAAGTTGACCTAAACTTCCGTTAAATTTGATGTAAAATTGATCCAAGAATTGACCTAAACTAAATGAATGACCCCGACTTTGCCCTACTTTGACCTCAAATTTACAATCTCGTTTGAACCGATATTTGCATTGTCTTGACCCGAATTTTACTTTTACTTAATTGATTGACACCTGTGTGACCCAATTATGAACTCAGGGGCCCAATTGCGACCGCAGTGTAATTTAATTTTGACCCTGAGTTGATATGAACTTGACCAAAAATAGGGATAAAAGGTTGACCCAACTTGACTTTCTGTTGACCTGACTATGACTGGAAGCTGACCGGGAGGTCGGTGATGGAGCTAACCCCTCTCTCTTGGCGGGGCTTTCTAGTATGGTTAAGGAATTAGGTTTGGGATTTAGTGGGAACTGGGAGCGTATTAGAGATGACATTGTGGATGTGTTGTGGGATAAGTGGAGGACGTATGAAGTCATACTTTAGATTGATATTGCATTATGAAGTACATTGGGAAAGTATAGGAGAGGGAATTCCGTAGTCTCTTCTCTTCCTCGTGTTTAAAAGAAAGTCAAGGATTTCCCCTTGTTTTCCATAAAAATAGTTACGACTTCTCACGGCTCACAGATGCTCCTTCAACTTTCGCCTCATTTAATGGTAAAAATTGCAAGATTGCACTTCTACCCAATGACCCTTATAGCATTTCCCTTACACTGGCTCTTCTTTTAGACTCTTCCCCACATTTAAACCTCCCTTGAGCGCACATTACGGACCAATTCCACATTTCATTCTTTTTCACTCACCGGAAACGTATCTCAGGACTCAGTCAAACGTTTATTCCTTTATTTACTACATTCCAATCCTTTCAGCTCTCATTCAACTTCTCTTTCAAGTTTAAGGGCAAATTCTTTCGGGTTAATTACAAGTTTTACTTTGGTTACATTTAAATTTCAAGTTCAAGCACATTTCAAGCTTACTTTCGAGGAGATTTCAAGTTCAAGTCTAGTTGAATTTCAGGCGTAAGTTTAGATACATTTCAAGTTCAAGTCTAGTAAATTTCTAGTTCACTTTGGGGTAGATTTCAAGTTCAAGTTTATTTAAAATTCCAGTTAAATTTAGTTAAATTTCAAGTTCACTTTGGGGTGGATTTCAAGTTCAAGTTTAGTTAAAATTCTTGTATAAATTTAGTTAAATTTCAAGATCACTTTGGGGTAGATTTCAAGTTCAAGTTTAGGTTCATCTCAAGTTCACTTGGGATAGTTCATGTTCAATTAGATTTTAAGTTCAGGTTGAAATAGATTTTGAATTTTTCGAGTTCAGTTTAATTCCAGGTCCAAGTTTAGGTAAATTTCAAGTTCAGGTCAATGTTGAGCCGATTTCAAGTTTAAGTTCTGGCGATGTTCAGGTGAATTTCAAGTTAAAGTTAGGGTGTTTTATTAAAAGAAAATTCAAATAGTAATTTTAAACGGAATCCAGCTTGCAGTGATAGTGGGAATAAGGAGAAAGTTGTGAAATGAGTTGACAGTGTAAAAGGGCAATGCTGAAAAGTATAATTTTGATGACACAGCTGAATGGATTGGAGTCAAGTGCGAAAAGTGGGATGAAATAGCTGGAAGGAGTAATAAATGTCAGATGGAAGTCTAGAAGGGGCAGTTTTTGAGATTAAAATTAAAGTGGGAAAGGGCCAAAGGGGTGTGCTTTAGCTGGAGATAAAAATGGAAGCGGGAGGAAAGCGCTCGTTGCAATGAAATGAAATTACCCAAAATATTTTACCAAGTCCAAGTCTAGAATTGCATTAGCAAACACCTAAGGAAGAGCACGTGGCCCTATTGCGTGCAAATAGTGTTTCATCTAGAACTAAAATCAACATAAAATCTCCTACCCGAAATTAAGCTGGACCGTACTTGAATGTCCGATTGCCAGATTTTGTATGTAAGTTTGAGAACTTGGGAATCGTAGTCTGGTAAAATATTCGTTCAAGTTAATTTTGTATCCCTTGCCGATTTTACTAAGTGCAGTTTTAAATGCCCTACTTGACCCACTTGACCCATACCGAATTTAAAATTTTACGAACGTTTCTGGTCTTTATAAACTTCAACCCAAGGAAAACTGAGGTTGCAAAACTTGACCGGAAACTTCCCTCAACCAACTTTGACCTTAACTTTCCTTATCAAACTTTGACCTTAAACTTTCCTTATCGAACTTTGAACTTAAACTTTCCTTTTCCAACTTTGACCTTAAACTTTCCTTAACCCACTTTGACCTTAAACTTCCCTCGATCAACTTTGGCTTTAAACTTCCCCCAACTAACTTACCCGACCACCGTAGTAGCCCTGAAAAAATTATGTAATATATATAAAAATATGTATAAGTATATATATGTATATGTATAAGGCGCCCAAAGGCCTAATACTGCTACTCATACCTTTGCGAGGCCAGTGTTTCTTAAGCCACTGAGGCTTATGGAAGTGACAGAGCTAGTGTGAGTGTTGTCATCAGACTGCACCTCACGTTTGTAACCTAATTAAGGAGACTGTCAAGGCCCAAAATGAAGACAAGTGGCTCCAGTTTCCTTTCCCCAACTTTTCTGCCAAAGCAAACTCATCCTCAACACATACACTGGCAACTCTCGTTGTCTTAAACAAGGATTTTTCCGCCTAATTCCAATCATTTTTCCCACCCTCTTTTTTCCTATTGATTGCCTTTTCTCCCCCTCAATTTCAAACCCCCCATTTGAACACACACTAATACATATAATTTTTCATCCCACGAATTTAACACCAGTTTTTAAACTTCCCTCCAAAATCTCATAAAATTTTCTCCCCGGAAAAAGCTCGAATAATTTTTTAAAAATTCCAAGGAAAATTTAAGCGTAATTTTTAAATTCCCAAAGGCATCAGACCACAGCCTTGGCGCCATAAGAAATGCTATCGTGGAAGTGTACAGATAAATATCCTTGTGCCTATGTTTTGCATGGCATGTACATACGTACATATTTTAAGTCCTAGAATAGGTGCATGCTTAAGCATCCCTGTACATATGTGTAGGTGCGAGTGTCGTGGAGTGTCCACACAAGAGATATGATTTTTGGGCCCAGAGAGCCTGACACTGATCTGAAGTGTAAGATGAAGTTGTCTTGTAATTTGTACAAGAGTGTGTGTATGAATTTCCTGTGGAGAAAGCCACGGAGATGGGGGAGAAGACGAAGAGGAAAAACATGCTATTTTTATGGACTTGCAGGAAAATATCGGAGCTTTTTGCGGGGACCGAACAAACGTGACCTTAATGGGTCACGGGAAAGGAGGGGTTTTTGTCAACTTCCTCATGATATCTAGTGCCGTGCCAACGGGTGAGTGTCATTTATTACTTCCTTCTCCTATCTCTCCTATTATTGCTATAATTTCCCTAAGCTTTAGTAACTACAAGGCCCAAATGTCCCTCTCGCATGTAGGGTATGTCGATTTGAAAATGCCCGGCATTTTGGGCAACTCGCCCGCCCAAAATGCCAGGGCATTTCGGGCATTTTCATTTTAGGGCCAGGGCGGCATAATAGGGCATATTGGGCAAGGGCATTTTGGGCATTTTCATCGAGGAAAAATTGGGCATTTTGGGCAGAATCGTGGAATATAATAGAACAATCTATACAATTTGACAATGAATTTGAAAATTTCTTTGTAATTTTGGAGAAAAAGCGTTCGAAATTATCTTGAAAATTTTATTTTGTATGTCATTATTTTGACGAAGTTAATTCAACCGGTGATGAAATACGTTTGGATACCATAGGTCATATTGAACATTACAATTTGTGAAACACCTGTACAGTACACGATACGGCTATAAATTAAAATATTCTAGGAATCATTTTTCCAAACTGCAGACGATGTAAAATTAACTTCCACCATCCTGGGAATATTCACATACCAGGTGACCATGTGATCAGAAATGTCTTTCCGGTTAAAATTTGAACCCATACGGTAATGGTAATAACGGTAATTGTTTTATACACCAAAAAACTACAAACAACAATATTTGGGGAACCCGGTTGGAGGATGTATATTGGTTTCTATTTGAGCCATTTTTGGCTGATCGTTGCAAACTGCAGACAATAGTGATGTAGAATAAAATGAGTATAAAATTCAGCTACATCACGCATTAAAATTTTGACTGATCCCTTACCATCAGATTTTTACTTTAGGAGTTCGTACTTCAAAAGAAAATCGAACTTCTGCCCGCCCGTCAGTGACGCATATGTGAATTTATTTCATATTATTGTTTACATAGAAATTTATTTTAATAGGAGTGATAAATGATATCACCTCATGTCAATGAAATTAAATTGATTTGACTGTTTTTGCCATTAAAATATACGCGCATAAACGAATAACCAGACATTCACATTTGCAACTTTTTCTTGGCTGCGCTTTCATGCATTTGGATGGATACTCCGAATATATGCTAGTAATCCAATTTTGGTGCCATGAAAATGCCCAAAATGCCCAACTTGCCCTGCCCAAAATGCCCAACATCATGGCATTTTCAAAAGCTGCCCACATGCCCAGTTTTTGGGCATGTGGGCAGGCATTTTGGGCATTTTCAGCTGGGCGGGCAAATACTGCAGGGCATTTTCAATCGACATACCCTACTCGCATGCATCATTTTCCCCTACCATCCCAACTTCCCTTTAATACACTGCTCCTCCATCCAGCTCCTTCAAATATTACTTCACGTCCCCACTTCTTCGGGGGATACTCGCTGACAACGTCACTGAAACCCTGAAAAATTTAGGGCCTCATTGCAATCCAATTCTTTAAGACCGATTTTAAAAAGCCACTTGAGTAAGGACTCAAAAGTTTTTTATGATTAGAAATTATGTGTTTATTAGAAAAAAACTTGAAAGAAAAAAGGCCTGTAACGGTTTTGAAGTTAGAAATAGTTTGTTTACAAAAAACCTATGGAGAAAATAAGGCCTCACAGGGTTTTGTGAAGACAAAATTATTCTGATTGAAAAAGATTGGTGAAAATAAGGTCTCACAGGGGGTTAAAGTAGAAATTAAGCGATCGCAAAAGGCTATAGAGAAAAAGGCCTTAAATAGTTTTTTAAACGTAGGCCTCAAAAGTTTTCTTAAACGTTGGTCTCAAAAAAATAATTTAAATGTATGCCTCAAAAGGTTATTTTAAACGTAGGCTTCAAAAGGATTTTTTAATGTAGGCTTCAAAAGGTTTTTTATATATAGACCTCAAAATGTTTTTCAAGTTGTAACTAGAAGAGGCCCAGAGAAAAGAGAATAGGCTTGCAATGATATTCCCGGAGGATTTTTGTCCATGAAAACAAAAAGTATTCACCATGAGGCCTGCAAAGGGTTTTTGAATAAAATTTGAGAGGGCCCCTTACCCTTAATTATTAGTAAAAGCCTAACTTCCGCCTTAAATCATATGCATTCTATTACCATAGACATGATTCACCATGCCCTTCGATACAAATATCGTCATACATTTTCAAAACCTCTTCATTTACATTTATAAGTATGTAAAACGATACGATAAGATTTGACATACCTGGATCAATGCGACCATGTATATACCAAGTGAATAAGCATTGGCTTTTACAATGGTTTTTAAGGTTTTGACACACCGGCGCTTTTCTACATTAAAGGACGATCTCCTGGGACATTTGTGAATTGGATTAGAATAGGAAATCAATAAGGCGAAATTTGAGAAAATAAATTAAATTTTCCCTGCTATACTAAAAGAACCTACGATTTTCTCCTCTTGGATTTTTTTTATATTTTTGGGAGAGTCGTGAAGGATTTTTAGAAGACTTGTTTTCCCCTTGTTACCATTATTCTAGAGTTCAATTCTCTACTCACATGCTACACGAGAGTTTTTTTCCTCGTGTGGTTTTACTCTTTCGGGGAGTTTTTAGTTTCTCCTTTCTTCTGTCAATTGTTTTTTCCCCGAGTTTGGGTAGCTGCTGTTGCAGAGGATGGTAGTAAAAATTATTTTCTTTTGCCTATATGGTTGGAGCAATAAAGGACGTTGATATTCATGGGCGATGGAGGATGATTCTGAGGGCTGCTAACAGCTCATAAATCCCCAGTGGAGAGATTATTAGTCAGTGGATATGTCTTTACGAGATTTCCATCTGCTAGGGGCTCTGTACATACATGCAAGTCTGCAAGGTGCCTCTTAATATTTTAGCGGTTTATTTAAAAATACTCAGCCGGGAACTTACAATTTAACCCTCCATCTTTAAAGGACCTAGGTCCCTGTTTTGGTCAACTCGGGTCAAAAGAGTTACCAACTTTGAAAATGGTCTAAAAGCAAGTAGTGGAGTGACCTAGTTCAAAATTTTGGTAAATGTGGTCAAAATTATTCAGAAATTAAAATTTATTGAAGGGACCTATATAGGTCAATAATTGTGACAACTACGATCAAAATGGTTTAGAATTATTTTACCAATGTAGGTGCAAATCTTGTCGGTGAAAGTAGCGATGTTTTGGCCAAACCGAACTGAGAGTTTGATGTAAAATTTTGACAATAATTTTTTTGGGGAAATATTAAAATTAGGAAAGCTTTTAGAGATTTTTTTGGGGATTTCGAGGGTAAATTTTTGGAGGGTACGTCGGACATATGGTACTGTGCGAGGATTGTTTTTAAAGTTTGGGGCTCCTGACAGTTGTTGGGAAGGAGGATTATTACTATTGTGCGAGAAGAGTCGCTGTGGAAGTAATCATGAGCTGAGGCTTTATAGTTGCTCCTACACTTGCACATTCTCTTATTGTTATTACTCTCGCTCCTGCTTCTCCTTTAAGACTCTGTCATAGTTCCTGATTGAGGCATTTATTCTTCACTCACAGCACCCAAGGATATTTCCAATGAGCACGTTTCTTTCCTTTCTCTCATCAACTCACTTTCATATATTGTTATGATTGGGGGATGGGGATGATATGAAGATGTAGGGATGAGGGATGATGTGTGTGTGTAACTATGTATGTATGTATGTATGTATGTATAAGGGGGAATGGATGGGGACTCGCAGGGTGTGAGAGTGTACGTGATCAATAAATATATGGGAAGAGTATAATTTAGAGAGAAGAGAGAGTTTACTAATTGTGAGTTAAGAGATAAATCAGAACTGAGGATTGAACGGAGGTTCAATCCTTATATGTACACTCATGTTTACATTATTCATTACCATAATAATAACAATTGATTCTTATTACTTATGTATCGCATTCCTTATAACTGACATAATGGGGAGAGAGTCATCACATGCTCTCTCTGCTATATGTATGTACATACACGTAACAATATCTACTCAAATCTACTCCTTTACAATATACAGGAAATTAGCGCAAGCCTTTTAAGGCTATTTATTTAAGCTTACACTTTCAGGGCTTATATTTTTACCATATGAATTTCATAGATGACAATATATGAACAATGTAAGCAATTGACTTTAACTTGACCCGAAATTGACTACGTGTGAATTCATATTTGACCTAATTTCGACCCTAATTCGAAATCTGCCTTAAATTTGATCAAAATGTACTAAAAATTTGCCCAAAATTTACTTCAAATTTGCCCAAAATTTACTACAAATTTTCCCAAAATTTACCCAAGATGTACTCAAAATTGACTAAATATTTCCTCAAAGTTTACCCAAAGTTTACCCAAGGTTTACCCAAAGTTTACCCAAAGTTTACCCAAAGTTTACCCAAAGTTTACCCAAAGTTTACCCAAAGTTTACCCAAAGTTTACCCAAAGTTTACCCAAAAGTTACCCGAAATGTTCCCAAAAGTTACCCAAAGTTTACCCAAAAGTTACCCAAAATGTTCCCAAAAGTTACCCGAAATGTTCCCAAAATTTACCCAAAATTTGCACACAATTTATTTAATTTAAGAAAATGAAATGACCGAGATTGATCATTTCTTACTTTAGATCGAATTTTACCAAATTTTGAGCATATATATAATTACATATATCCGTTTTTGACAACATGTAGATCCAATTATCTTCAATGTTTGAAAAAATTTACTACGTAAATCCAAATATTTGAACTTTTTAGATTGACCCAGCAGTACGACATAAGCTTGGGCATTAAACGTTGAAAGAAATTTTCGTTGAGAAATATGTGTGAATAGAAAAATTAAAAATATTGAGTGGGCTTGAAAAGGACGGTAGTGTTGGAGGTAATACTGTAGTTTGGGAGGAAATGAGAAATGAGTTGAATTGAATGAAAGGAGGGATAAATAAGGCGTCTAGTACCTTTCACCTTCCGTGGATTTGTGGAGCTGGGGAAAAGGCGAGTGAGAGAGTTGAAGGTTTTGAGATAGACAGGGACTCTTTTGTGCGTCTGGATGCTCAAGTGGGGCTTATTGGGAGCGACTGATGATTAATTTGGAATTAATACTGCACCTTTGTCCATCCTCACGTTCACACCTTCTCGTAACAGTCCGAACTGAGGCTCTCATATCTTTCTGGATTTCTCACTTTCACCGCCGCATTTCCTTGTACAGCAAAAATAAATAAAGCCGAGTCTGCGGTTGTTCCACTTCAAATTCACCAACTCTTCAGTCAGACTTGACTCCAACTTGGAACTTACTTGACTCAAACTTGACTCCAACTTGGAACTTACTTGACTCAAACTTGACTCCAACTTGGAACTTACTTGACTCAAACTTGACTCCAACTTGGAACTTACTTGACTCAAACTTGACTCCAACTTGGAACTTACTTGACTCAAACTTGACTCCAACTTGGAACTTACTTGACTCAAACTTGACTCAAACTTGGAACTTACTTGACTCAAACTTGACTCAAACTTGGAACTTACTTGACTCAAACTTGACTCAAACTTGGAACTTACTTGACTCAAACTTGACTCAAACTTGGAACTTACTTGACTCAAACTTGGAACTTACTTGACTCAAACTTGGAACTTACTTGACTCAAACTTGGAACTTACTTGACTCAAACTTGACTCTAACTTGGAACTTACTTGACCAACTTGGAACTTACTTGACCAACTTGGAACTTACTTGACCAACTTGGAACTTACTTGACCAACTTGGAACTTACTTGACCAACTTGGAACTTACTTGACTCAAACTTGACCCACACTTGACTCCAACTTGACTCTAACTTCACTCCAACTTGACTCTAACTTCACTCCAACTTGACTCTAACTTCACTCCAACTTGACTCTAACTTCACTCCAACTTGACTCTAACTTGGCCCATACTTGACTCTAACTTGATTCACACTTGACTGGTAAAACTGGACTAGAATTTGACCCCATTTGTCGGGAAATGTTATACTTTGCCCTAGATTTTGACAGTGGCTGGTGGATTGAGTTGGTTGTGTGTGTGGGTGAGTGAAAGGGTTTGGTGCGGAAGAGATCAATAGAGGATAAGGTCTATAAAAAGTAAGTGTGTGTTATTATTAGTGTAGTGTTGGGAAGAAGGAGAAAGGAAAATAAAAGACATGAAAGAAATATAATGAAAGGAGAGTCCGTGCCCGGGTCGGTTTGATAAACGGCAGATTAAAGGGGAATAATAGGCGCTATGGGTGACGCTTCTCAATATGAATAAAGGGAAAACATTTAATTTCCTTTCACAACTTTTTCCTCATTATGGTCTCAAAGGCAACCACAACTCCGGCTACGTACATTAAATTGATTATGACTGTTATTGAAATAATAGTTGTCTGTTTGATGACAAAGTCACCACACGTCGAATGAATAAATATATTATCACTTAATGGCAACTCATCCTTCCGCCTCACTCCACACCAAAACCCAACACTAAATGTCTCCTAGCAGGCAAAGGTCCAGGCAATGTCCTACACCCGCACAAATGTCCCCAAAACTAATCCCTAACTCATTTTTAACAACTTTCCCCATTCCACACTATTCTTACCTTATTTCCCACTCCCCATCCATTACCAGTCCTCTGTACGCTACGTAACCTAACCTAAAACACTATTTACTCCTCCCAACCAAGTCAAGTAGACCTAGTGGCGGACTTCAATGTATACTAACTCAAGTGTACTCGAACTTTAATTTGATCAACACTTGAACTTGAGGCATGCTTCATCTTCCCGCTCAGGACATTTTCACTAAAATATACTTCAGCTTGAACTTCAACCAGAACTTGAACTTCAACCAGAACTTGAACTTCAACCTGAACTTAAGCTTGAACTTCAACCAGAACTTGAACTTCAACCTGAACTTAAGCTTGAACTTCAACCAGAACTTGAACTTAAACTTGAACTTCAACCTGAACTTCAACTTGAACTTCAACTTCAACCTGAACTTCAACCTTAACTTCAACCTGAACTCGAACTTCAACTTAACTTCAACCTGAACTTCAACTTCAAATTAAGTTACAAATTGAAGTGTAAAGATTGTAAGGTCAAGTTCGAGTCATTTTTAATAAGATATGTATATTTGAGGAAGGAAAAATTTAAAAAAGTAAATTCTATAGTAACTTGACTCCCTCGGAATAGTCTTTCACAGTTTGGAAATGCTGGCGAGTTTTGAGGATCACAAACAAGCTCCTTTTGACTGCATTGTTCGGGTGTGGAATTGTGAAGGACAAAGTTGAGAGCACTTGAGAGCGTTTTGCACCTTGGAGAGATTCCCCTGCCGCGAAATAAAAGAGTGGGGAGAGGGGAACATGGAGTAATTGACTACGAAGGCCCATTAATTAAGCGGAAGTTACAGCTCCATTGGAGTCCATTATGAGTACTGTTTGGACCAAAGTGGGAATTGATTCGTGTCAAAACCAATTTCACCAATCAGTCAATTCTTAAAAATCCCACTCACAAGCCCAAAAACAAGTCGGAGCCTGAGACATTGGAAAATTCATTTGCTATTTAACCAACCCTTTCACATTCAAAATTTCCTCCTTTAAGGTACCTCCACTCAACCTCACCTCCCATTTGAGCTGTCATTACTAGAAATAAACTTCCTCAGTGTATTCTTCTCGAGAATTGACCCAACCTTTCCAAACTTGAACTCGCATTTTCAAGTCACTTTTCTAAACTTGACCTCGGATTTTCAAAAGTATCTTTTCCAAGCCTGAACTTCAACTTAATTGAGCAATCATATTAAATTGTTCAAAATTATTTTCGAAGCTGGACTTGAAATTAAAGATGCCTTTCTGAAACTTGACCTTGATCTTGTAAACTTGTTGACCTCATAATTTAGACAAGTTATTTAGAACCTAATCTTGAAGCTTGACCTTGAATAATAAAATTATACCCTGAATTTGTGAAATTGGAGCACACTTGACTTCAATTTTACGTAGCATGGTTTTAACTTGACCCTGAATTTTAACATCAGGCTATCAACGACCTCGAAATAACCCTGAATTTTTGAAGTATGGTCTAAACTTGACCTTAAAATGACCCTGATTTTTAACAGCATGTTACAAACTTGACCTTGAAATGACCCTGAATTTTAACAGCACGTATAAACTTGACCTGAAATTTTTGGAGCATTGTTTAAACTTGACCTTGATATGAAACTGAGTTTTACCAGCATGGTCAAAATTTGACTTTGAAATGACCCTGGATTCTCAGAGTATAGTATCAACTTGACCTTGAATAAAATTTTAATAGAATTGTACAAACTTGATGCTCTCTTTGAGCTCGTAATCTGTAAGGAAAGGATGCCCTAAGGGTGGAAAAGTGACACACAAAGTGTTTCATTATTTGAATGGAAGTTGTTCAAAGGAAGGTGAAGTTTCAGAGACAAGGAAACAGGGGATGTCTGCAACGTGGCATTTCCACTTGGCGGTCTTGATCACCGAAGAGTTCCCATTTGCAAGGATGGAAAAGGAGGTTGAATTGATAAGGGCAAGTGAAAAGATTCAGATTGAGAGAGATATTTGAAACGATTATTATTGATTTCATGTCCAAGTGGAGTTGATAATCATGCTCAGTGGTCGCAAACAACCTGGGGTTCTTAATGTACCAAATTTACTCTGTCCCATTCAATTAACTTCTCCCTTTCCTTATAGTTCCAGAGCTTCTAGAAGAAAACAGAGTTTCAAGTCCAAGTCACCCGCATGTTTTTCTACAGGGCGCCTCCCAACTTTCCCCTTCCGAGCTGTGAGCACGAAAATTAACATTGTGATAAATGAGAATGTCTTCAAATATTTGGCGTGCATATGTACAGACGTTTTAAACGCTTTTAAAAACTGCCATACTTTTTGGCTTATGAATGAGCTGGAAGAATAGGAACAATGTTTTGGGAACCTTGTATAGGAAAAAGATGGTATTTAAACCATGTGTCAACTCCTGGAGCCGTCATTGAGGCGGTATTGGAAAAGGCGACCTTTTCAGCTCTCATAAAATTGAATGGAAATCCAATTGGCTATGAGTAGTGTGCTGGCCTCCTGGATATATATAGTGGTATAGCTGGTGAGGGAATTCCAAAACTTGCAACATCATTTGTTTTCTTTACGTTACTATTTCCAAGTGTGTAAGAATACCCTGGAAACTATTCGAATATTTTGAAGGTGCTCCTTTGTATTTTCATTAGGAAACTTGCTCTATGCACAAATTCGTCTTTCTTACAATTAGTTACAGCGTATTTTAAAGTTTTTTTTATCATGCTGCTCACTCGTGAAAATTATCATTCTCTGAGAACATTCACAGTCGTCTGGTAAAATTGACATTATGCTATCAAAGACCATTTTAGGGTAAAATTTGCCTTTTTAGCATAAAATTTTACCATTTTAGGGAAAAATTTGCCTTTTTAGCATAAAATTTTACCATTTTAGGGTAAAGTTTGCCTTTTTAGCATAAAATTTAACCATTTTAGGGTAAAATTTGCCTTTTTAGCATAAAATTTTACCATTTTAGGGAAAAATTTGCCTTTTTAGCATAAAATTTTACCATTTTAGGGTAAAGTTTGCCTTTTTAGCATAAAATTTAACCATTTTAGGGTAAAATTTGCCTTTTTAGCAAAATTTTACCATTTTAGGGTAAAATTTGCCTTTTCAGCATAAAATTTTACCATTTTAGGGTAAAATTTGCCTTTTTAGCATAAAATTTTACCATTTTAGGGTAAAATTTGCCTTTTTAGCATAAAATTTTACCATTTTAGGGTAAAATTTGCCTTTTCAGCATAAAATTTTACCATTTTAGGGTAAATTTTGCCTTTTCAGCATAAAATTTTACCATTTTAGGGTAAAATTTGCCTTTTCAGCATAAAATTTTACCATTTTAGGGTAAAATTTGCCATTTTTGGGTAATTTTGTCATTTTGGGGTATAATTTGCCATTTTTGGGCAATTTTGTCATTTTGGGGTAAAATTTGCCATTTTTGGGTAATTTTGTCATTTTGGGGTAAAATTTGCCATTTTTGGGTAATTTTGTCATTTTGGGGTAAAATTTGCCATTTTTGGGTAATTTTGTCATTTTGGGGTAAAATTTGCCATTTTTGGGTAATTTTGTCATTTTGGGGTATAATTTGCCATTTTTGGGCAATTTTGTCATTTTGGGGTAAAATTTGCCATTTTTGGGTAATTTTGTCATTTTGGGGTAAAATTTGCCATTTTTGGGTAATTTTGTCATTTTGGGGTAAAATTTGCCATTTTTGGGTAATTTTGTCATTTTGGGGTAAAATTTGCCATTTTTGGGTAATTTTGTCATTTTTGAGTAATTTTGTCATTTTGGGGTAAAATTTGTCATTTTTGGGTAATTTTGCCATTTTTGAGTAATTTTGCCATTTTTGAGTAATTTTGTCATTTTTGAATAATTTTGCCATTTTTGGGGATTTTGCCATTTCAGGGTAAAATCTGCCATTTAAGGTTAAAATTAAGTATTTTAGATTAAATTTTGGCTTTTAAGGTTAGAATTTGCCTTTTGAGGTTAGAATTTGCCTTTTGAGGTTAGAATTTGCCTTTTGAGGTTAGAATTTGCCTTTTGAGGTTAGATTTTGCCTTTTGAGGTTAATTTGCCATTTTAATGTAGAATGCACAATTCTAGTGTAAAATTGCAATTCTCTGAGAAAATTATCGTTTGCTGTTAAAATTACCATTTTAATGTAGTTACCATCTCTTGTAAAAATCCATGCTGTTGTAAAATTTCCAATTCTCTGGCAAAATTACATTCTTGCCGTATAATAAACCGTTCTCTATTGAAATTTACCACTCCCTAGTAAAATCCATGATGCTCGATAAAATACATAATCATATGAATTTTCTAGTGACGTCTACCATCCACTGTTTAAATTACTAATCGGGCGTAAAATCTATAAAAATTTGCCATATAAAATTTGCCATATATTTGTAAGATTTACCACCCATTGGAGCTGCTACCAGTGGCACCTGTTACCCTGGGCGTTCCTCCTCAGAAAAGTTACATTTGGATGGAAAAGTTGGATTTTCACCACCGGAATTATTCTCCTAAATGAATGAATTTAGGGCGGTAATAAAGTAAGGTAGAAATTAATTGACTTGGAATTTGTGATTATAAATTCCTGGAGAGTAGTGGGACAGTGACCAAAAACGGTCCAAAAGTTTAGTAATATGCTGCTGAGTTTTTTTTGCGTAAATCGTGTGGACTTGTTGGTAACTGGAGAGAATGACTAACTGGAAGAGTTGATTGGGGAGGAAGTGAGGGGGAAAAATCAAGTTGATTTCCATGTCTCGGGACTGTAACAGAGAGGAATTTTTGGGATGGAAATGATGCTGTGCATGAAGTAGGACTGTGGAATTAGGCGGGGAAGTTCTCCAGTGCACTTTATTCTATGTGGAGTTGGGGAGAAGAGCACTTGGCAAATCTGAGATATATATCGAGCTGTAACTCATACATTCATTCCTTGACAATAAACTCAAACACCCCTGGGCACAAGTTAAACGATCCAAATCCAAAGAATTTTCAAAACGTAAAACCATCAAATTCACAAAATTTATAAACCTCTTGAAAATCCCACAAAACTAGAGAAAATAAAGCCCAAAATTCGATAATTATTGGGAAATTAACCCAAGACTACCTGGAATCGATCCCTTGCCATGGAACCCAAATGCAAGATTTTACCCACTGAACCAGAACTTGCATAAATCAAGTAATAGCTCATTCGAAAGAGCTTGAAATTCTCTAAAAGATCGTTGCTTCCGAAAGAGTCATTTTGAAAATTGAAGGAGAAAGTTAACTTTCACCTTGAAAATCTTAAGAATCGAAAGGACTTTGTAATTAGGAATAGATACGTAGAAATAGGAAGCTAAAGGAAAAAGTGAGTCAACTATCAGTTAGACTTTAACATGAGTTGTACATATTCCATAACTGGAATTTATGTGTGAAGAAAGTAGTTGTTTGAGAATTGAGGGAAGAAGAGGATTGGGGAGAAAGCTGATTTTGATTTTCTTTTCTTGATTGCTTTCATCCGAAGCTCTTTCTCTCTCTTTGGTTTTTTGTGTGCGGAACTTTGCTGTGTAAAAAAATTTGACCATGGGATATATATAAGACAAAAAATAAAAATCTCGCTTCCCCATTTGTGATCATGAAGGAGAAAAAAAGTAATTTATGGGACTCATAAACCTGGACAGAATGCCTTGCGACATTTTGAATCGGGAAAATTCTCCGGCGTAAAAGTGCCGGTAATAGCAATTAGAAATTATCTAAGTTTGTGAAAGCCATGTTTGCTTTCTCTCTCTTTGGAAATGGATGGGGAGAAAAATGTGTGAGAGAGGAGAATGAGGGAATATAAAAGAGAGAAAATGTGAACCTGCCCAACATCTATTTTCCATGTAATGACCCAACCTCTTCCTTTTTCAAACAATCCCGCATTGTAAATTCTACAAAGACTCATCTCATCCAATTCAAATTACACAATGCACAAGGAAATGTTGATACATTGAAAGAGAAGAGGAAGAGAAAAGTCACTTGAATTCGTATAGGGGGAAAACCTAACACAAAATATCCTCCGAACATTATTACCCTAAATGGAACGTGTGTGCGCGGTTTACATTAGTCACAAGGAGCTGGGAAAGTACCACTCTCAATATGTACGCTCAGTGTACATTTTGTATATGACTTTTCATACAGACAAGTCAACTATTACAATTCTTACTCCCACTGCTCCTCTCGGTCTGGTTTTTCCTACTTTTTAAACGGAGCCTAACATTGGACCAACCTCAAATTTAATTGGAGGTTAACATAGAGTCGAACTAAATCTAAAGATTTCAGGTCAAGTTCGGTCAAGTTTAGATCGATGAGGTAACCAATTGGGTTTCCAGTATTTACTAAAATTGGGTCAAGTTTAGGTCCAATTCCAATTGATTTGAAGGAAAGTTTCTGGCTAAGGAACCGGTGGGATCTTGAATATCAAGTTTCAAGTCAAGTATTGGTTGATTCAATAATGAAGTGTGAGTTGTGGAGTCAAGTAGGATTTTTGAAATCAAGTAAGCTACAAGGGAAGGATCAATTTTAGAGTTAAGTTCAGGGTCAAGTTTAGGCTCAAGTTCAAGTGTAGGGTCGATTTCAAGTTTAGGGGCAAAAAAATGGGCTGTTTTAAGGCATTCTGAGGGTTAGCATCTGTGATGGTAAACAAAGTGAAGTCGAGTGCGAGTAAAGTTCAAAGTGAAGTGGTGGATAATTTACAAGTCAAAGGTCAAGTTTGGGTCAAGTATAGGTTAGGTTAAGGTGAATAAACGAAAGTTGATCTTGAGCAAAGCACTGGCTGAAGGGCTTGTGTATTCAATGGTAATAACCAGGGTTGGAAAAAACCGGATTTTATCAATAAAGGCCAAGCCAGTGGCAAGAAATGGCAACAATCGGTTTTTATTGGACAGTGGATTTATTTGGATAGTATTAATTATGACCATTTTATACCAACCTATACAATTGGTCCAGGCCGGTTAGAACAGGATTTTAACCAATAACGACCAGGGCATTTCTTGCCCCTTGGCAACCCCGTGTTCATGCATGCGTAATATTAGCCAATCCGGTGGTACGTTTTGGTTAAAACCGGTTTTTATTGGACAGTGGATTTATTTGGATAATATTAATTATGACTATTTTATACCAACCTATGCAACATGTCCAAACCGGTTAGAACCGGATTTTAACCAATAATGACCAGGCCAATTCTTGCCACTTGCCAACCCTGGTAATAACATTCTCTCACTCACGCGTTGTAATAAAATCTTTGGGATTTCTGTCCTTTTTTCTAGAACTGTGCATGTTCCAAGTGCTTTTCATACGATCTTTCTTACAGTCGTCCCAAGTCCCATACACACGTACGCTAATTATACCAGAGGTAAAATCAGGGAAATCTTACGCTTCTCTATAGCCCCCATTTGAACGTATGGATCCTCAGATGCGGGCTATATTTATACGGAGCAAGTGTTTTAAAAAACCTCGGGGAAAAAAGCATTTTCGTAGCCAAAAAATCTCAAGGACTTTTGCATTCAGAGAGTGCTTATTTCTGGGAGCAGGACTACTGTAATGTTTCGGAATAGGACTTTCTACAGAAATAACGTGTGAAAATACACAAAACATGCACATTTCAAACCCCTGCTTGAGTTTAACTCCCACCAACTTCCTCGCAATATAAATCCTAAGCTAGGAAATTAAACATTGTGTTTAATGAGTTATAGAGTCTAACTCCAGTTTCTCTTCCCGTCCTCATTTAAGCTTTATGAATAAACCCTAAGGATTACCGTCCTCTAATTACTTTCCCATTTCAGCCCTCTCTCATCTCCCACACATTCCAACTTCCTTCCAAACAACCAAAATCCCCGTAATCACAAACCAAAACAACTCTTCAAGTATCACTTCACTTTCAAGTCCATTTCAAGCTCTCCTAACAAAGTTCAAGTTCGCTTCGTTTTTAAATTCCAATTAGAATATTATTTATTTTAAGGTCAGACAAATTTTATAATCAACTGAAATTTTACCGTTAACTGACAATTTAAGGCCAACATGAATGTCAAGGTCAAGCAAACAGAGAATTTTAAGGCCACAAGGAACTTTAGGGTCAAAGGAATTTTAGAGCCACAAGGAATTTTAGGGCCAATAGGATTTTTAGGGTCAAAGGTCTTTTAGGATCACATAAACTTTTAGGGCCACAAGGAATTTTAGGGCCACTAGGATTTTAGGGTTACATGAAATTTTATAGTCATATGAAATTTTAGGATTATAAGGAATTTTAGGGTCATATGAAATTTTAGGGTCACATGGAATTTCAGGGTCACATGGAATTTTAGGGTCACATGGAATTTTAGGGTCACATGGAATTTTAGGGTTACATTGAATTTTACCATCAACTAAAATTGAAGGGTCAATTGTAATATTAGGATCAATTGAAATTTTAGGATCAACTAAAATTTAATGGTGAATTGAAATTTTAGGATCAACTAAAATTTAATGGCGAATTTCAATTTTAGGATCAACTAAAATTTAATGGTGAATTTCAATTTTAGGATCAACTAAAATTTAATGGTGAATTTCAATTTTAGGATCAACTAAAATTTAATGGTGAATTTCAATTTTAGGATCAACTAAAATTTAATGGTCAATTTCAATTTTAGGATCAACTAAAATTTAATGGTCAATTTCAATTTTAGGATCAAGTATTCAAGGGTCAATATTCGGATCAACTAAATTTTAAGTGTCAAATGGAAAGTTAGTGTTCGTGTAGATTAAGAAGCAGGTCAGGTTCGTAGGAAAATATAACCTCCGACTAACTCCACAGGGAAATTCCCATAATATTCCAGATTGTAGGGAATGTGAAAAGGAAGTGAAAGTCTATTTGAGGGAAAGTGTGGGAAATAAATGTAAAATGAAAGTAAATGCGGAGCTTTTTGATGAACATGCAGTTTATTTTTCCTCAGCTATTTGAGTAAATTTCTAAATTACAAGAAAGGGAGTTAGAGGAAAAGGAAGGAGGAAATATGCGAAGGGATTCGTAGCTCAAGCAAAAATAATAACATGGGTTTACATCCCATATTACATACATCCGATCCCATATAATTCTCCCCAACTTCAGGGATCGTCGGAGTTGATAAGAGATTTTCCACATGGAAATCATTTCAGACACTTATGTATTTGCATATGTATCAGTGCTCGGACTAGGTACAGAAACCGTGTACCCGTACCCAAACCCGTACCCGGGTAAATTATTTCAGTACCCGTACCCATATTTGAAACTACAATGTAGTACCTGTACCCACAATTTACCCGTACCCGTGATATACCCAAAACCTATACCCGTACCCGAGTACCTGTTGTTTGTACCCGGGTATTACTCGGGTACTGTAAGTTCGACCGATTTAAAATCCACAACGACATCTGCCTGCTCACCTGAAAATTTTGAATTTAACATCCATTAAAAATGCCTGGGATTTTGGGAATTTTTCCTAGGCGTTAAGGGTATCCTATTTCAATTTAAAAAAAATCATTTTAGGCTTTTTGGGATTTATTTTTAATAAAGTAGAATTTCCTTATCATGCCAGTTTTCCCAAGATCTCAAGAATTTTATCCTCAGTCAGTAAACCACTTTCCGAGTCTCAATAGACTTCGCGTATTTTTCAAGCTCTACATTATAAATGGGCCAAGAGTTAGGAGGAGTAAATATTTATTAAAAAAACTTTTGAATAGATATTTAGTCCATTTTGGATTTGATTGTACGCAGGGTTATCTATTGGGGTGGCAAAATTGGGCAGGGTCCTGTAAAAATTCAGGGGTTGAAATGGAATTGCATTGGAATTTTGAGCATTTTCTTGTGGAATTCTTCGTAGAAGTGATGCTTTCAGTGGGGTCTTTTAAAATGCGAGGAACTCTTTACAGCATTGAGACACAGTTGGGTGGAAATGAATAAAATGGTCTCTTTGTTCCTATAGGATAGATAGAGTGAGTTAAAAGTGAAAGGATGTTGCGTATGTAGAGGAAAAAGTTGAATTTCTATAGGTCTGTTTGTGTATGTACAATTGTGAAATATAGCACCTTTCTCCGCCTGGCCGGAGACAAGCTTTAGAAATATATTGGTAGTTTTAAGGCTTGTGTTTGAGAAACTGTGTTTCTTTCCGTGTGAAAAGGTGAGGGACTTTCAGTATTGTCAAATGTCAATGGACTAATGCATCCAATGGTAAGGACCCGTGAATTGGAGTTTGAGTGGAGTTTAGATTTTAGGTGAAGTTCAAGTCGTGTGTGAGGACAAGTATGAGAGTTAAGGGGTGAATTCCAGTTTTGCACTTGAGAAAGTTAGTTCTAAATTTGAGGTTGTTTTGGAGGTCAGGTTGTCAAATCTGAGTTGGAGTGTAATGGGTGTTAATTATGAGTGGGTTCAAGTATGGCCTTGAATATGAATTCAAGTGCAGCTAAATTCTTGTGCTAGTTACAGTTGAAAGGCAAAGTTGGTTGTCAAGATCGAGTGCAAATATAAAGTTGGGTTCAATTGTGACCTTAATTTTTCAAGACCCAGTTCAAGTAAAAAATTAATAGATTTGGGGGGAGCTATTTTGAGTTTGAATTCAAGTGCGGATTAGATTTCATTAGCATTTTGAGTTTCAAGTACATTTTGAATTTCAAGTGAATTTTGGATTTCAAGTGAATTTTGGGTTTCAAGTGAATTTTGGGTTTCAAGTGAATTTTGGGTTTCAAGTGAATTTTGGGTTTCAAGTGAATTTTGAGTTTCAAGTGCATTTTTAATTTTAAATTTCTAGTGCAAGTTGGAAGTTAAATTTCAGGTGCATTTTAGATTGCACTTAAAGTCCAAGTTGGATTTCAAGTGCGACTTGAATTTCAAGTGCAACTTGGATTTTAATCGTGCCTATAATGAAAGTGTATACCTAGGTTTGAAATGATTAGGAGCTGGATTTTGAGTTGAGATGGGAGTTCACGGTAGAAAGTATCCCGCAGATTTCGCCATTTCTTTTTAACCGTAGTAGCAATACAATTTAAAATTGATTTATTATAGTAACTGAATGTCCAATGTCAATGTAGTCAATGTACTGACAACCAATTACGGATCCTACGACAGCATATTGAATCATAATAAATAACAAGTAATTATTTAGAAATTATATAATTATAATATAATTATTCAAGAAAAATAAATTATTTCGAATGAAAAACTTACCATCAGACTTGAGTTTCGTTGCAACTTCCTTCCACATCCCTGCCACAAACTTTCGTTGCTTTTTTTCGGGATTATTTTTATCGTAAAGACATGGACGAAGGTATACTTCTTGAATCAATTGTTCTTCAAATGATGCCATATTGTAAAGGTTTTGAAAATGTATGCAAATAATATAAATTCTAATCAAAACACTGAAATTTTGAGACGTTCCGACGTGCCATGTACAATTTGTCGCAAAACCCATGTACTCGCGCCTTCGCAAAAGTTGAAAGAATTCAACTCATGCGATCGTGCGATTTTCGCATGAACTATTGGTCGTACGACCGCATCGTACGAAGATGTCGTACATCGGTTCTCATGAACACATACCTTGTCGTACGATCTTGTCGTACGAAACGTCAAATCGCATGCGAATCCGCATCCATGAGAACTGAACATTAGAGGAAGGAATTGGCCGTTGAGGAGCTCTGGAAGATATTAAATTGAAGCACGTTTGGAGATGAAAAGTCCTTACTGGGATTTGGATGGACTCCCAATTAATGACATGGAACCGTAGTGTATATGTCTCTGGTTGGGAAACAATAATTTGAACGCAATGCATGCTTTGATATCCGAGTTTATTTCGATGCAAGAGGATTTCACTCATGACTCGTCAATAGAAAATTTGATGGAAGTGAAATTGTAAAGAAAATAAGAGAGGTATAATAAAAATGTAGACATTGAAATGGATTTTGTGAAGACATTGGGGAGAGGGAGGAATCCCGACAATCCCGAGATGGGATCAAAAAGCAGTAGTGTGGAGCGTCACAAGTAATTTTCAACGTCTGCCTTTGGTTACGTCTATTTTCTTTCCAAAACGTTCCTTCGAGACAGTCTACTTCATAAAAGTCAATTCAAGCACACCAAATTATTCCTATCCAAAGCCCAACAAAAGTCACTTGATTTTTTACCAGGAATCTGCAAAAACGTGAATTTAAAAATCCAAAATGCTTTATCTATTGCCGTTACACGTGGCAACAGAGTTACGTACCAGTTCAAGGTCTACATGCAAATTTCCACGCAATCGTGAAGTTTAAGGTCAAGTTCATGTAAATTTAAGGTCAAGTGAAATTTAAGGTCAAGGTCAGGTGAATTTTACGGTCAATGTCAGATGAAGTTTGAGGCCAAGTTCAGATGAAGTTTGAGGCCAAGGTCAGGTGAAGTTTAAGGTCAAGTTCATGTAAATTTAATGTCAAGTTCAAGTAAAATTTAAGGTCAAGGTCAGGTGAATTTTAATGTCAAGTTCAAGTAAAATTTAAGGTCAAGTTCAAGTAAAACTTAAGGTCAAGTAAAATTTAAGGTCAAGTTCAAGTGAAATTTAAGGTCAAGTTCAAGTGAAATGTAAGGTCAAGGGAAGGAAAGTTGAAGGTTAAGTTTAAGCGTAAAGACCAAATCAATTTTAAGTATTGTTTAAGACGAGGTCAAGTACAAGTTGAGTTCAAGGTCAGGTCAAATTCAAATAGAGTTCAAGGTCAAGTTCATATTCGTATGAGAAGCTCTATAGTTCAAGTTCAAGGGTAATTTAGAAGGAATTGGCACTTGTATTGGAGTATTGGTAGTGGAAATATAATGAAATGGTTCGTTTACGTAGGTAATTAAAATAATTGTGGGGAGATCCATTTAAAGACTAAGACTCAATCATTACAAATGAAGGTCACTCTCTAAATACAGGACTTGAGTTCGGAAAGTTTTTTGGGGCTGAGGAAGTGTTGGTGGATGTCCAAGTGTTTGGAACTAGATTAATGGGAAATCGGTGTTAATGTTCTGTCAGGGCCTGAGTCACATAATGCACTTACCCACGTTCTTGCTCCTGTCCCTCAATTAAGCCTTCACTTCATCCCGAGACGAACACGTTCCTTCCAAATTTTCCGCCTTTCTCTCTCCAAATTTTCCACGCATACCTTCCCTTCAACTTTCTCCCCTTCATTCCTATATCCATTTCCAGTGCTCGGACTGGGTACGGGTAATACTGGGGTAAATGGGTACGGTTATGGGAACTACCCGGGTACAGAAGCTGCGTACTCGCAAGTACGTGGGCACTACTCGGGTACTCTGGATTTAAGACAATAAAGTGGGTACAGGTAGGGTATGTCGATTGAAAATGCCCTGCAGTATTTGCCCGCCCAGCTGAAAATGCCCAAAATGCCTGTTTTTGCCCAGTTTTTGGGCATGTGGGCAGCTTTTGAAAATGCCATGATGTTGGGCATTTTGGGCAGGGCAAGTTGGGCATTTTGGGCATTTTCATGGCACCAAAATTGGATTACTAGCATATATTCAGAATATCCATCCAAATGCATGGAAGCGCAGCTAAGGAAAAGTTACAAATATGGATGTCTGGTTATTGGCTTGTTCGTTTATATATTATAATGGCGAAAACAGTCAAATCAATTAAATTTCATTGACATGAGGTGATATCATTTATCACTCCTACAAAAATAAATTTCTATGTAAACAAATATATGAAATGAATTTGCATATGCGTCACTGACGGGCGGGCAGAAATACTATTTTCTTTTGAAATACGAACTCCTAACGTAAAAATCTGATGGTAAGGGATCAGTCAAAATTTTAATGCGTGATGTAGCTGAATTTTATACTCATTTTATTCTACATCACTATTGTCTACAGTTTGCAACGATTAGCCAAAAATTGCTCGAGTAGAAACCAATATACATCCTCCATACGGGTCCCCCAAATATTGTTGTTTGTAGTTTTATGGTGTATACAAAAATTACCGTATGGGTTCAAATTTTAACCGAAAAGACATTTCTGATAACAGTAATACATTCATATGGGTATGTGAATATTCCTAGTATGGTGGAAGTTCATTTTACATCATCTGCAGTTTGGAAAAATAGTTCCTAGAATATTTTTATTTATAGCCGTATCGTGTACTGTACAGGTGTTTCGCAAATCGTAATGTTCAATATGACTTATGGTATGCAAACGTATTTCGTCACCGGTTGAATTAACTTCGTCAAAATAATGACATACAGAATAAAATTTTCAAGATAATTTCGAACGCTTTTTCTCCAAAATTACAAAGAAATTTTCAAATTCATTGTCAAATTGTATAGATTGTTCTATTATATTCCACGATTCTGCCCAAAATGCCCAATTTTTCCTCGATGAAAATGCCCAAAATGCCCTATTATGCCGCCCTCGCCCTGAAATGAAAATGCCAAAATGCCGGGAATTTTCAAATCGACATACCCTAGGTACAGGTACGGGTACAGGTATGGGTACTCACTCAGTGACAATCGGGTAGTACCCAATAGATACGGGTATCACTATGTAAAATACCTGTACCCGAGTATTTTTGGGTACTTCAAGGATTTCTGCTGGGATGGACTACTATGGCTAACAATAAGACCTACCAGCCACGGAGTTGCTTATTTCTTTGTATACAGATACTTGCGTTAGTGACAGATCCAAGTAGCTTCGTCTCATTTATGATTACGTGGTAGTTGCAATCTAATGCTTCTATAATTTATTATTCTTCCCAGGAATCTAATAAAGAAATAGAGTTAGTCAAATCGCCTGTTTACCGACTTAAGCAGTGAAGCTCATCAAGGAAGAGTTTCAACGGGCAGGTTCTTGAGATTCAATTTAATTAGCTTCATTGGGAGCGTAACATTACAATTATTTAAATACGTATTACGAGATAAGTTCGGAATAAATATACATTTATTTGATACAATATTTGACTTGAAAAAATTATGATCAACTCAAATTTTCCCGTATAACATTTTCTGTACACATTGTTCAAATATATTGTTTTGTAATTACGTTATATCGTTGATGGAAAACTGGCATGATCAGGAAATTCTACTTTCCTCCTTTACTTTACTAACCTTGCGTCCTATTTGTAAGGTAATGCCAACAGTTCTTAACACCGGACTTGTGTTAAAAGATTTTTGAGAAAACGATTAGCCGGGAACACAATTGTTTCAAGTTGAAAAGCAAGATAGATGAGTTTAGTATTAAAGAATTCGTCCCAATTGTTTATGCTTACACCATACAAGAATTGTTTAATAACCAATTCGCGAGAACACATTTAATTTCATTCAGCAAGTTATTATTTTGGCGTAGTAGCATTTCAATTTCGTCAGTGTTTATTAAAAATAAATCGCAAAAGGCCTTAAACGATTTTTTTAAATTCAAATAGGATGCTTTTAACGCCTAGGGAAAATTCCCAAAATCCCGGATATTTTTAATGGAGGTCAAAAAATTGACATATTAAAATTTTTCAGCTGGGCAGGCAAATGTCGTCGGGGATTTTAAATCCGCCAAACTTCCAGTACCCGAGTAATACCCGGGTACAAACAATAAGTACTCGGGTACGGGTACAGATTTTGGGTACATTACGGGTACGGGTAAATTGTGGGTACAAGTACTACATTGTAGTTTCAGGTACGGGTACGGGTACTGAAATAGTTTACCCGGGTAATCGGGTATGGGTACGGGTGCACGGTTTTTGTACCCAGTCCGAGCACTGTCCATTTCTGTCTCCACTTGTAGCTTGCGAAATTCTACCCTTAGTCTCCATTATACTTACAATAATGGTCCTCGCATCACGTCCTTGGTCAATTCCTTGGAGAATTCCTCAGCACACGACATATGCTCCCGGAATATAATTTATCCCCAAAATCCTCACCTGCACCCTCTCCTTTAGTTTTTCTAATCCTCCCATTCCCCCCAAACTATTCGTCAGTGCCAATATTTTCAGCAATTTCCAACTTCTCAAGTGTAAGCATTTTCAAGTCAAATAATACTACATTCTAGGACAAGTTTCAATTTTTCACTTGAAATCCCAATTTCAAGTTTAATTTCAAGGTCAAGTATGAATTTCAGGGTCAAGTATGAATTTCAGGGTCAAGTATGAATTTCAGGGTCAAGTATGAATTTCAGGGTCAAATATGAAATTTATTTAAGGAATGTTACTTTTTCGAATTATTCTAGTTTCAAGTTTGAGTTTGAAATGGAAAGTCAATGTTGCAAGTCAAGTCTAAAACATTCTAGAACGAAGGTCAGTTTTAAGGTCAAGTTTAAAATTCTAGTTCAGGTTTCACAGCCAAATTTCATTTAAGTATGTCAAGTTTTGGTTTATTCAGCACAGATTCAAGGTCAGATTTAAAATTCAAGTTCAAGTTTCTACAAACGTCAAGTTTCAAGAATGAGCTTTGATTTTTAAGGTCAAGTTTCAAGTATGAGCTTTGATTTTTAGGGTCAAGGTTCAAGTGTGAGCTTTGATTTTTAGGGTCAAGGTTCAAGTGTGAGCTTTGATTTTTAGGATCAAGGTTCAAGTGTGAGCTTTGATTTTTAGGGTCAAGGTTCAAGTGTGAGCTTTGATTTTCAAGGTCAAGTTTCAAAAATGAGCTTTGATTTTCGGGTCACGTTTCAAGTGTAAGCTTTGATTTTTAAGATCGAGTTTCAAATTTAGCTACAAATTTTAAGGTCAAGTTTCAAATGTGAGTTTCAATTCTCAAAGTCGGTTTAAAAATTCAAGTTTTAAAATTCAGATTGAAGTTTCAAGTGAATTATGTTAGGGGCTGAAGTTAAACTTTTAGGTTAGAATTTGAAGTCAAGTTTGAAAATTGTACGTAAGTTGGATTTTTTATCCTTGACACGCGTGCGGTACTGAAGAGAAGTTTGCCATAAGTTATTTTGTTGAGATTATTGGCAGGATCAATAATTGAGTTGAAGAGGGAGACAAGGAAGCTGAAGTGAGGAGTTGAGTGTGTGAAGATTATGGGGAAGCGGAGAAAGTAAGGAAAGGGAGAAATGGGAAGAAAGTAAGAAGAGCTGGAGGTTATGAAGAAAAATGTTGTTCCCTGGAAATATGTATTTGGTTAAAAACAAAAGCAAGGAAACTTTGGTCTTCTCTTTTCATTTTGAGCACCTCCAACTCCCCGAATTCCCTATAACCCTCATTTTTTTCCATTAACCCTTGCGCAACTGACTGTACGTACAAGTACTTACACTTTTTACAGAGAGTCTCAAAATTATAATCCCATCTCAAAAATAATTATTACATTTTAATATTTTTTAAATTTGATTTACATAGTACAGATAGGCATATATATATATGTTCGTGTTACAAACCCATTCAAGCTGCAAGGACGAAACTTTAGTAGTTTTAAATAGTAAGCAGGTGAAATATTGTGGTTGCTGCCATTTGAAATATTCTAAGCACAACACTATATATTCTGATAGTTTAAAATCTTGCATCATTTACTCTGAAATTTTTGTTACTAGGAAATAATAATGCCTTTACATGAAGTTATAAAGTCGGTAAATATCTTCTGCATAGTGGGAATTCAGCAGATTTTTACAGTATTTTGGAAAAATTATTTCACCAATACGAGTAATGAAAAACAGCGAATATATGAAAATTGTATAACGGTAAAAAATCAAAATACGTTGTATCTGCCCCAGACCTGGATAACGTTATGGTATAGCGTTATGGAATAACGTTATTACCGGAAAAATGGCAATAACGGTTTTTGAAATCCAACCGAAAACCAAAAAAACAAATATTTACGATAAACGAAAACAAACGATAAATGTGTTTAAGTAAAAATGGAAACGGAAAAAGAAGGTTATTTTAGTTTTTTTAAACTGTAAAGGAGACCAGTACTCCAATTTCCAATTGTCGATTGAACTCAACGTGAACTAATGTCGTTTGAATACGTTCCTAATTCTAAACGTACTTTATATGTGTATGTAAGTACATGTCGGTACGTTGATTACTTACCTAGTACACATAAATTACTAGATTTATTAAATTTAAGCGTATTTCGACCTGTGTATTGTTATTTTCATACAAACATAGCTGCTTTTGCTAATTATTTTTCAATTTCAGCATATTTCTTTCTGCTAATAGTGCTAATTGTCAGTTCCACTTTATTAACAAGCTGTCGACCAGCCTGAAGCTAATGTTTCTGATGACGAGGAATACCCGGTTGAAGTATTTCTGTGGAATAAATGCATAAACAAAGAATCTGCATATACGGCTTGTTTCCAGTAGAACAGCATTGTTGGAAGGTTTAACCTAACATGAGAAAACAAATAATTAAGAACGAAATAAAAAAGTCGTAAAGTGTGATTAATTCGAATGGTGGGTCGAATTGAACGCCTGTTTTCGGCCTTAGCATTTATCCTATCTGTAAGACGAATGATGGTGAATGACGTTATGAAGTTCCGTGGATTTGAAAGGTATGCATTCCATCCGATCGGATGATCCGCGGACGGTCGGATCGGATAATAAGAAAATTTATTCGAAAATTTCGGTTCGGATCGGATTCGGATCGGATATTCGATTTATCCGGTCGGATGGAAGCCTTACGTATGCATAATACTTGTGTTATAAGTCTAATCAAACCAATTTAAAAATAGATCGATAAAAATTGTTGAATACCGTTATTAACCGTTTAACCGAATTCATTTTGATTAAAACCCGTTTTAACCGATAACGGTATTTTCAAATAACGAAAACAAAAACGGAAAAAAATTGACAATAACTTATGACGAACTAACGGAAACCTTATTTTTCGGTTACCCAGGTCTGATCTGTACAATGGAAAATACAATTTAGCAATAAACCAAAATACGGAATGCAAATGCAAATTAATGATTAAGTAGTAATATTTAAGTAAAAAATGTTAGAACATGGTATACGCAAATATGCATAAATTTTTTAAACCTATAGGAAAACTACAAATTGATCTTTAGCAAATTACGCAACACATTTTGGATAATATATACAGTGGCGTCGAAGCGAAAGTATTTTCATATTTTTTCATTTTACTGTATTTCGATAAAATAAATTTTACTCCAAGGCTAGTGTTTTTGAGGACGTAATACGTAATGTGTTTAGAATTTTTAAACATTTTAAAAATATCAAAAAACAATTCGAATGAGCATTTATCATTTCAAGAGGATTAAATATACCAACAAATTAAATAATTTCCTTTATCTATTGCTAGAACAAGCTCACTTCCGACTGAATGAGTACGAACTTACCGGAATTCATTTCTGATTATTAGTATAAAACATGTAACTTAAATTAACAAAATGCTAAAATATGTTTTCTGATTTTTGCTTACACCCCGAAAGTGTAATTTATAAACATTATTTTTAATATATTTTTATTTTTAAAATACAATATTGGCAGGACTCACAGGATTGTTGTATTGTGAAAATTAGCTACTTGTAATAAAGTTTGGACAAACGCTATCGTTTCAAATACAGTAAAAAATCAATTAAAATACAAATTTAGAAATATTTGGAACATATTATGCGCATAAAATGAGGAAATTTATTGTTTCTTGGCTGGATACTTGACTAAGGGACATTTACCTTTGGATATAGAATCAGAATTTCAAGATTATGCGAAAATCGAATGTGATTTGTTTAAACGTTTTTATAAAGTATTAAAAAGTGGCATCACTTGCAAAGTGAGATGATGTTGTGTTATTAACAGTAAAGATGTTGATACATAATTATGTAATCCAGGAATACCTGGATTTACTGACGAAACATGTTTTCCTCGGATTTCGATTTCGTCGTAATGTTATACTGTAGTAGCATTCCAATCTGACTTACGGGAACTTTTGAGGATGGAAAATAGATACAGTGGCGTTGAAGACAACGTATTTTCAAATTTTGATACGTATTTTATTTCGACAGAACCAAATTTTATTCAGTCCTAATTTGCAGGACGTAATACGTAAGGTGACATGAATGTTTATGCTTTCTAAATTATAAAAAGTCAATTGGAATGAGCAAAAATGTATATTGTCCTTGCCAAAGTGGACAAATTGTATTCAGCTGGGCGTCATGACTAGACGTTGTTCGAACCAAACGAAGTTACAATATAAAGCTGATACTTCGCTACAATCAAGCAGGCATAAATCCAAAACTTGTCTTTCTTTTCAATTTAGTAATCCCTGCTAACACATATTAAAATATCTAGGCAGCAATTACAATGGAATATTTGTTATGCGATTGTGATATTTGACAAGCGAAGCTGTAGAAACTATTTTCGCTGTGAAGTGAATAGTAATGGCGAAAATCCTCAAAAACAGCATTATTTGACTTATATTTCCAACGAAACAATTGAGACCTCTGGAGTTTAAAACTTGAACTTTAGTTATTTAGCATTGGAATTTTTTGTCAAAACTCGTTCTCCCTTATTGTATTTTTTATAATAGTGCACCCAAGAAATGAATCTTGGCTAACAAATCTAGTTCACATAATTCGAAACTAAGCCAGTGACTTAAAACTACACTTGTTTTGAAAATGTTTTACAAATATTAGGCCAAAATAAAATTATAAAAGAAAAGATAGATAAGATTAAAACTTGCCTTACACGATGCTCAACTAAAAAAATTAAAACTGAATCAATTTAAACTGAGTTCTCCGAACTTAAATCCGAAATATTTGGGGTTACAAAATTGTTATTGTTTTCAGAAAATTCCCACTTTAAGACATTTTAGCTTTGAGTACCCTTTTCAAGGAATTTTGAGGAAATTTCCTCTGGTGCTTTTGAATTGCATTGAAGAGCTGAAGAGCATACTATAATTATATATATCTGGAATTCAGATCTTCCTTAACCGTTTCCTATAGGTTAATCTCCCAATTATCACTCCTTCCATCACCTTTCATATTTATAACCCAATCTGAACGTCTGCATTTCTCATTTTCCTTTCAACGGCTAATTAAGGTACAGGTGTTCCAACAAATGCTTCCATACCGTTATGTAGTATTGGTCAATTTGATTTTCCACAACTTACGGATCTAATGTAGTAATGGATCTTCGGCAGTACGAGACGAATGAATTTTTTTCTTATCTTGCATTTCGTTCTCTTGTGATAATTAAACTGCAGAGAGTAAACATTAGTTGCAGGCAAGAAATATGCTAAGTGGCGTCAAGACAGTAATTGTTTTTATCTTTCGGTTATTTTTAAACGTTCATTAATAGTTCAATATATTCATGATATAAAATCCATTGTTTTCTTCCAGATACTCTTGGGATGCATTTCGTATTTTCCCAATCTGTTCTGTGGGATAATTGTATCTTATTAATATTGTTACCTCCAAGATGCCATCACCACCTACACCTGTACAGAAACGTGACAAGGGATAATGCTACGTGACTACAGATCGCGTTATTAGCACGTTGAGATTACAAGCACATCTGCAGATTCGAGAATTGAGAATCGTAGTTCTGCCTAAACAGCATGTCCAGCCAGCAGAATCTTATTATATGCCGGATGCAACAACAGGATGAAGAATAAACAAATAAAAAGAATGATGATTGTATTAATTTGTAAGTATGTAAATACAATGTAAGAAAATGGGTTAGCAAGAATCTTCAATTATTCAAGTGAGATTGTGAAATTAGAAGATTCCATATGAGACGATTTCAATTGAGAACTAGTTATTAAGATTTATCTTTGAGTTTGACTTCAATTACTTTCGTTTCATTTCATTCAGAATGAATAATTCGAAGATTGTTATACAGCATTCAATCTATTTTTATTCCGTATTATTTTACTCCAGCCAAAATTCAATATAATAACTTCTACTCAGGCACGAACCTAGGGGACGAGTAAACGACATTCAGGAATCCCGTTACAATATGATGCGAGGAGTATCATAGATATAGTGATTTAGGTGAACAGTATTGTAAGAAAATATGTAAATTCCTACATCTGTTGCTGGAACTTCCTAACGTAGTACTTAATTGGGATGAACTCTAGCAAAGGTCTTAATATATGTATGTATTTTAGGGATTCGCTCTCATCTCAAAGTATGAGAGAAAACTGCTCAGGCCAATCAGAGGGCCCATTACAGATTTCCCTGTATAATTTATTGTGGACTTACTATAAGTGTCTGGAATTTGTTTCTGGGTATTATGGTGTAACAAAATGCGGAGCTCAAATGAGCAGAATGATCATTTATATCTATTTAAAGACATATGTAAAAATCCCAATATATTATAACAACAAGGTATTAAGAGCTCGGACGAAATTATCGACCTAATTAAAGAATTAAATAATTAATATTTTAATATCCAATTTGTACCTTAACAGCAAAGACCTTTAAATCAATTAATTACCTCTTCCACTCCTCATATCTCAATTATTAATTTTGGGTATGACCTTGAAATATTTTAAGCGGCGTGAAATCTTAAAATATTTCAAAAGTAATGCCTGCCCTAGAAATGTAGAATTTTCGGAAAGTCACAAATCTCTTCTTTAAAATTCAATATATTTTGAGATAAAACTAATTAAAACTCAAATTTGAACGAAATTGCCACAATATGCAGCAAAAATTTGAATGCCTTATTGGACAACTCAATTTTTAAAATTTTCACACCAATGTCGCCACAAAAATCATGACAGACCTCAATATTGCCTAAAAAAGTGTCCAAACATGCTCTTGAAAAATTCTTCGTTAACATCAAGAATAATTTTTGAATTCCGTAAAAAGCCACATTTTTCTCGTGATAACGATAGAAATTGAGTGGGGACCAAAAACAAAAATTTTAACCAATTTAAAAACTTGCAATATTGTTAAGGGACTATCCCCGGGAATTGTAAGAGGTCATTGGCTTAATTTATTTTCTCAAACCGCATAACGCTCCTACGTCACCTAATCCTGGATTCCTTAACTTTTATGTGTTTTGTTTACTGTAGCACAAAATTTGTGTGTAATATGGGCTTAAATGGTAAGTATTATAAAAAAATGTTAATTAAAAATGTTATTGATTTGGAAGACGTGATTGTGAATTCGTCACAAAATTGTGCTACAAAACTTTGCTCATTGTGTTTACTAATTAGTCACCTTGAAACTTCAAAAGCGAATGGTTTGTTTTTGCTGAACCTTAAAATTTAGACAAGCAACACATTTGTTATAAAAATTTTAAATTCTGAGCATAATTTGTGTTTGCAAAGTTTTACTTCTTCAAAACAAATCCAGGCTTTGGTCCACTTCTTTGAGTTATATCAAGAGGTTTTCAGTTAACATAACGAGACAAATTTTGAAATAATTGAAAGAGATTGTGTAAGAAAATGGGAAGTGTGAATGTTTTTGGATATCTCACTTCCTCGGGTATGGAACGACTTATCCATTTTATACAACAAGATTTTGAAATTGGCACCCATTAGTACAAACTATTTAAGTTAAACTTGGACAGGTCTTGGAGAATAAATGCTGTGCCGTCAAGTATCGATACATTATTGAATTACATTTGATAATATTTTTACACCATTTATCAGAAATAGTGGGATCCCTGTCAAAATTAGAATTTCATGAAAAGATACTTTTAAGTAATAATTATTCAGTATCTATTATTTCAATGGGATTCAATTAACGAGCAAAATATTTAATTTCCTACACCTTTTGCAGGAACGTCCACATGTAATGTTAAATGGGAAAGAATTGTAGCGAATATCTTAGGATATGTGTCCGAATTTATTTCCGGAGATTTATTTTTATAAAATGAGGAATTAAAATTAGGAAACTGTTAAATAAAATTTTAAAAATACGCTCGAAATAAAAAACATTAATCCGGTTATTTTGAATTAAAACTATGGCATTCAATTCAGTTTGGCGAATAGTTTTAAAAAGGTTTAAGTGCATGCTGATTAGAAAAGAATTTTCGCTATTTGATCTGCATAAGGGAATAACTTTAGTCTAAGTTGGATGTACTCTTGTCAATTTATTTTGAAGTTAACAAAGTAGTACGGTCACTCGTAAACTCGTAAATACTATATTAATTATTTTTGAAATCATTGTAAAAACATACTGTGGCACCTAAACACAACAGGGGTTACATTAAACTTACACCGGGGAAAGTGAGAATGTATTTCTTAATATCCCAAGATTGGGGATACGGAATTTTTTTCCGCGTATTTCTACAAAAAATAAGAAAATTAAATCCGAGAATTGCTCAGAGGAATTACAATACGAGTTTCGTATTTGCGCAGGATCAACGTTTCTGAATGTTGTAAAACATTGACGTCACTCAAATCTCACTTTTTTGTATTACTTGTTATAATGAATCTGCAGCAGACTATAAATATATTGGGCATGGCGTGAAAGCCGTAAATATTTAGAAAGCAATTTATGTCGTACAGGTGTTTTATTTTTACCAATGTCCCATGTCTTTTTTAAAACTGTGTGGCTTAATTATAATTTAAAATTTTTTATAGGATATGGGGCCGTTCCCAGTTTAATGCTTGCATTTTAAATCCCTTTTCAATTTTAAAGAAATTTCACTTCTCGAATATCGAGATATGAACTTGAAATTGACTAAAATGTATCTCAATGGCTTCAATGACATTTAATTAACAAAATGTGTCACAAAAAGATTGCAAAAACTGATTTACGTTTGGTTTTCGTTTAATCGAATTACAACATTAGCATTTTCGTTGCCGTTATGAAAAACTCATTACACATTTTCCCCGTTGAAATAATTTTTCAAAAACGTTTTCCATCTTTGGTTTCAAAACAGAAGGCGTCAAACTTAATATTCTAATTGGTTTCTCCTAAAATATAATTTTCATATAAAATTATCAATTACTTTGGCCTTTCAAGGTTGGATTGTCAGAGAAGCACAGTGAGAAAAGTATCTATAAATCTTTAAACCAAACTGGCTCATAAGAAATATATTGAGTGGCGTCGAAACTACAGTTGTTTTTAATTTTTGTTTATTTTTAAAACAGATGATTGACAGTACTCCGAAGTGTTCTTCTGTAAAAAGTGTTTTTTTCCAAAGTTTCGACTACAAATAAAAATGTTATCGTTGGAATCCCTATTTTGATATTTCTCTTCCGATTATGTACTGTTTTTTAGATTTATTTCTCCGATTTGCCAAGGCTTTTAAAAAAATTCTGAATTAAAACACCTATTGATTTGTCAGGTGGGAGTGGGAATTTGTCATAAAGTAATTGGGCTACAAAATTTTGTTCGACTGTTCACTTTACCCCAAGGGGAAAATAATTGCAATTGAGTGTCACCAAACTTTCAGATTAAAATAATTCAAACATTTTCGTGGGGAAAATAAATTTCAAATGGCATCAAAATCAAAATGATGGCAACAGAATTTCAAGATTTTGACACAAATAGGGTCTGCTTGGTTGTTTTTATTGTAGATAATTTTTTTCATATTGTTTTGCAATAGTAGCATAACTGATTGTGAGATGAATAAAGTGGTATTAATTGTATCTTGCTATGATCCAACGAGTCAAGCCCACAATTCTTGACGTAGGAACGTAGGAAGCTTCAAAACATATTTTTGAAAACATTTCTGCTAAAATAAACCAGTGTTGAAATGAAAAATTAGTAATAACTTTAATAATTATTTTAGTACCACTATTTTCCCTGAGTGACCGCGTCAAGATATATGCATCAGCATCTTCATATAGTTAATAATATTTCCATAATTTTAGTTTGCGATGGATTACAATTTCAGTAATTTATAAATAAATGAGCATTGAATGGAAAATCTGGTTAACAAATGACGAATAGGATTTTTGGCAATATCTCCTAATCTTCTTACAACTGTACATACTTTGCCCCTTTAAGCATGGGGTTGAAAATTTTAGTTAAAAATTTGTCTTATTCCGTTATAATTCAGAATTGTGGATATAATTATACGTCAGGAAAGCAGAGCAAAGCCTGGATTAATTTTGAAGAAGTAAAGCTTTTAAAATCATTTTGTTTTGAATGAGAATTAAAATTTGTTAAAAAATATCTGTAATCTCAGTTGGTCAATAGTTTGCTGTAGGTTTAGAGAAAATAATTAAGTTTTTGCAATCTCGTTGTAACAAAAATTTTCAAATTTTGCCGTATCTGCCATTTGAAATATTTTAAACTGCGTTCTATATATTGAAATAGCTTCGAAATCTTTTATTGCTTAATTCAAAATATTTTCCTACTGTGGTACAATATGAACGAATTGTTTTTCAAGCGAAGGTGAGGTAGGAAAACTATTTTGTGTAGCTTGGACATTCAGCAAATTTATATAATTTTTTAAAATAATTATTTCCCCGATTCGAGCAATGCAAATATATTATGCTACAAAATTATTTTCGACTGTTCGCGTGAACCCAAAAGGAGTATATCTTGTATACCACAAATACATACGTTTAAACTTTCGTTATTTATGCTAAGCGTACACGAAAATATTTCAAACGGCTATAAAATCAAACAAATTCACCACCAAAGGCACCATTGGATTTGGAAGCACAATTTCGGGAAATTGGTATTAAATTTGAAAATCCAGTCCGAGATTGGTATTTATAATTTTCATACATTTTTAGCACTTCATCTTTTAGTTCGTGTTTACCATTAATACCAGAATTGTAATATACGTATATATTATAAAAATAGAATCAAAGTAACCAAGAATACATTTATTTTCTATATTTTTCAGATCCAATGAAATGTATAAAAGGAAATGGAAAAATCAAAACACATTTTATAATTAGTAATGTAATTATCAATAATATTAACCTAATTAATAATTGGAGTTTGTAATAATTTGACTCAATTGAGCCAATTTGAAATTCGACTTGAAGGACTTACTGGATTCTCGATCTCAAAGTCAGATTTTTTGAATTTAGTTTAAACTCTGCGTTTTCTGTAGAGCTTACTCCCTAGAAAATCCTGATGTACTATTGGTCCAAGGAAAATATTAGCACATTCAATTTTGATCAACGTTCCCTTCGCAAACTAAAATGACGGAACTGTTATTAACTGTGAAGAGTTGGATTTTACATTGTATTTCACTCGTTGTCGAAATTGTAATTATATTCCCCACTATACCTGTTCAACTAAAGTTGCAGAAGATCCTTGAAAATAGATCTAGTGGTATCGAAGCAAATGAATTTTCCATTTTTTGATTTGCTTTAAAAAAATGAATTTGGCGTCAAAACTATTGGAATTCATAAAGTAACATGTACTGTGTTTGAATGTTCAAACACTTTGAAAATATCAAGACACAATTTTAACAAGCACTTATTATTATTTTAATGGGAATAAATTAACGGGCAAAGTATTTAATTTTCTACATCCACGGAACTTCCGCATGTAATGCTGAATGGGGACGAACTGCAGCAAAAATCTTACGATATGTCTGAATTTATTTCCGGGTATTTCTTGTTATAAAATGGAAAATTAAAATCCGGAAATTGATAATTACAAACTAAAAACAGAATTGACGCTCGAATTCGGAAAAAAACTAGGCCGGCAAATTTGAATTAAAAGTGTGACGCTCAATTTGATAAGCGATTTAAGAAATTTGATGTGCATATTGATTCAAAATAAGTTATCGCCATGTAGCCTGGATAAGGGAGTAACTTATAAAATATTTATGATACTTTCTTTGTGGAAACCATTTTTAAAAAACTGATTTTATAAAACCTCCAACCCTAGAAATTGACCCAAGACAACATTTGGAACAATTTATATCCCCCAGTCTACTTGGAAAATTGTTCCATTTTTATACTTACAATTAGCATTTTCAATAAATGATGTACAAGACTCAGCTAGAGCACTCTTGCCCATGTATTTCTAAGTTATCAAAATAGTAATACCCCCCATAGATTAGATTTACAATTATTATAATAACTGTTTTAGTATCGCATTGGAATAGCACAGCTGATTTTTCCAGATGATTCCAGAGATTTTCTTAATGTCTCACTAAAGGGCAAACGAAATGTATTTTGCAATAAGAAACAGACATTTAAAAATTAGATAATACAAAATATTTTTAGGAGATGGGGGCCCGTCGAAGTTAAAAACTCGGCATTGGTTATAATTAAAATTTAATTTTAAATGTCACAGAAAAATGTGTTTTCCAGGGTATTTATACCCTGGAAATTGCAGTGATTCCCTAAAAGTATACTTTTAGTAGCTATAGCCACTATTGCAAATAGTGGTCCAAGGGGCTCCTAACCCCATTTAAACATAAGGGAATACATAATAAAAAGTATTCCTAAAATTAACCCAATAAATTTAGATTAGTAGGAACAAAGCCAACTAACTCGCACAACACATGCGAGTACATACTTACTCCGAGCCTCACAAAAAATGCAAAGTGAGAGATAGGGTAACAAAGGTAAATAAACATTACGCAAAACAATAAGAAAACGGAAATTAATATCCAACGCATGGACCAAGTGCTATACGGGCGGCACTGGTCATGCTAATCATAATACGTAAAGTACCGTACTATATCGTCGGTGAAGAGGCAAAATGATCTAGGTACATAATCGATTAGAATCAAAATGATCTACATGCAATTTTCCATAAAAGCAAAATGATCTAAGTACCAGTCTAATTTTTTGTGTGAGAAAAATATCATCTACACGTGGCTTATAACTGTGATTGACCTAGGGTTGAGTTAATATTGTCTGAAGGGTTTGCTATTACTAAGGATCATTCCGGCAACTAATGGTAATTTGACTTATTGCATCTAATATATTTTTAGTTATGATAACTGCAATATTTATTTATTTTAAAATTGCCGAATTAAAAGACGATTCAAAATCAGAGTTTACAGGTCTTGTGCTCATGTGTTAATGTGCACATTGAATTGGTTTTCCCTTATAATTCTCAACCTGGAGTTTCTTCAAATCGTATTTTACGATCATCACCATTATCATAACATTCGGAAATATTTTCAAATGTTAAATCATAATTGACAACATATTTTTTCAATGTTACTGAAAAAAAGAAATCGGGGCATTGGGGAATTGAATGCATATATAAAAGATTTTTAATGCCTCGCATATTTGTACACCGGCATTAGAATGTGTTTACTTATGTTGTTTTTATTATAATTTGTATCTAGATCATTTTGCTTTTAGGAAAAGCTGCATCTAGATCATTTTGCTTTTAAAATTCAATGCAAGTAGATCATTTTGCCTTTAGTGAAACTGCAAGTAGATCATTTTGATTCTAATCGATCATGCACCTAGATCATTTTGCCTCTTCACCGACGATATTGAGTGGCGTTAAAACAAAAGTTGGTTTTAATTTTCGTTTGTTTTTAATTTTAATTTTTTTTCTGTGAAAAGTGGCTATTTTTTTCAAAGTTTTGAATACAAATTAAAATGTTATCGATGGAATGTTTAAATACAATCGTAAATTCCTTTTTAGATATTTCTCTTCCTACCAACAAACAACATCAGACAACAGAGTTTAAAGTTTTTGACTAAAATCGGAAAATTAATTTGCTTTAGTTTGTTTTACATAAAGTTTCAAAACACACGCTAGCGTCAAATCAAAACTCTGGATATAATTACACCTCAGGAAAGCAGAGCAAAACCAGAATTTATTTTGAAGAAGTGAAACACTCAAAATCCATTTTTACTAAGAATTAAAAATTATTACAGAATTTTTGCTGATTGTGAGAATTCAAAATTATTACACAATTTTTACTGATTGTGAGAATTCAAAATTATTGCAAAATAGTGCTGCCTTCAATAGTTGGCTTTAAGCATCGAGATATATTTTAAGCACTGCCCTGTATATAGCGGAATAGTTCGAAACTGTTGTATTCTTGAAACTAAAATCTTTTTTATTGCAACACACAAGTAAACTTTCGATCTTCCATTACTGAGGTGGTAAATTATTTTGAAATTTTTATTATTATTATTATTATTTTTATTATTATGGGTGAAAATTCAGTAAATTCAAATTATTTTTTATACGAATTACTTCTCCAATTCTAGCAATGCAAAATACTTGTGTCACCTAAATACAAACCGGAAAAGGTCAAAATACAATGTACCATGAAAAATACAATTGAGAAAAAAATTAAAATACAGAATACACATGTAAACTAATGATTAAGTAGCAAAATTTAAGTAAAAACTATAATAATTATTATTATTTAAAAACAATACACTTTTGCTTCAAGCACATTTCATTGAATCCTGTCACATTTTTGTAATGATACATGACAACATGACACGTGCTATATCAAAGTTGTAGTGATTTAGATGATGAGTATGTATTGTGGGGAAAATATTTAAATTCCTATATCTTTTGCTGGAACTTCCTCACGTAGTACTAATGGGGTTGAACTCTGTCTTACTAAAGAACTTACTGTACGTGTATTGAGATAAAAGTTTAACAACCATAACCCCAATTTTTTCTCAGATTTTATACTTTAAAGTAACTTTTTTTTTGCGTCTCTAAAATAGGAAACAAAGCGTTTCCAGTTTTGTTGCGTATTTTTTAAACGAAGTGTCTAATCTTAATTTCAGCTTTAATTTGTTACAATAGAATTTTTTTAAATTTTCGTTACAATTCCATATCACTTTCCGAACCTAAACTTGATTCCATGACTTCTCGGTAGAATTTCGTTTGTGGTGTTATTGTTAAAATGTTAAAAAAATATCTATTGACAATTAATTACAATTTTTTTATTATAATTAAATTCTACAGCACTACATTTCAAATCTTGCATTTTCCAGGCATTTGTTATTTACTACTAAATTGTAGGGAATCTGGTGAAATTAGAGTAGTTTCGGGGTATTTGTCAACGCATTCTCCAGAAATTTAAACCAGGAAATTTACAAATCCAAGGTTTGTAAATACAGCCCAAACGTAATTACTCGTTGCAAACATATCATTTCAGTGATTTACTACCAACTGAAATTATACTTTAAAAAATTGGTTTTGTTGAAAGTGTTTTTTAAATTTTGTATTATTGATCCAAAATATTTTTTTGATAATACGCATATTTGCTTAGTACCTTATTTGTATAAAAGCTATAGCTTGATATAAATCTTAGTAATCCGGTGGATCCATACTTCGAGAGTTATGAGCATGATCTGTAAAAACAGAGAACAAATTTATTGGAATTTTATATTCAGAAACAGCACTAAAAAAAATTGTGACAACCTGGAGTTCAAAAAATATTCAGAACACCGTAGCTGAAGCAACATTTCTGGCGATTCTTTTGAATGCAAATTTTCTCAACTTTGCTGAGTTCCAATAAGTCATGTCCACAACTTTCGCCGTAAGAAGCTTCAAAACATATTCCTAAAACAATGTGTGCTAAATTAAACCAGTGTTGAATTGAAAATGTTGCAAAAACTCAAGTATTTTAGTCTCATTATTTTTCCTTAGTGACTGCGTCTACTGTAGACAATAGGAATCAACATCTTTAGAGTTAAAAGCACTTCCAATATTTTGTTTTGCGGGGGATGTTATTTAACCCTTAACCTCCCATGCTTTTTATGGTCCGTAGTCTCCCAACGTATTACCAGCGTGTCCATGGAATTTTCCATGAACAGGGGCCACAAGCATATTGCATTAGGTTTTGAAAAAATGAAATACACTGATACTTATATAAAAAATCTGAATTATCGTAAAAATCAATGAATTTTTTGTAAGGGCTACTGAAAGGGTTACTGAAATTCATGTGGCACACCCCTGAATGAGGGGTACCAAAATTAAAGGGTAAGCTTTCGTATATATCCAGTATCTATGATCAGAATATTAGCAGACTAAATATTCAGATTCCTAAAATAGTTTTTGAGAGATTTGTACGGAAAAATTCAGAAATTCGGGGTTTTTGGGTTTACCCCGGTATCAGAAGCGGGTACCATGATGCCCGGAATGGCCAAGCGTTTCAAATGTATACCAAATCAATACATTTTTTATTTTGAAGTATGGTTTCCAAATACATCTGTTATTATCGATGCGCCAATATGGCTGTACCCGGGTAGCACAATACCCGGGTCTTGAAAAAAACATCCAAAATCTCCAACCAATGACAAAAGGGAATTCTCGCGTTGCTAGATGGGTTTAGCTGCCATTCTGATGGACGACACATACCGGGTAACGTAATACCCGGCATAGCTAAGTGGTACAACGCGGTCAGCGAACTTTGTTGTTCAAGTGCTTTGTTCAAAGGATTTGTTCAAGGGATGTTTGTGGGAAGACGAGAAGATTTATCTCAGGGAAAAAATATTTCTGTTACGAATAATCACTATGGGGAGTTTTTTTGAGAACAGGGATTTTAGAATTTTTTGAAATTCTTTTAGACAGGGATCTTCAAATATTTCGGTGTGTTTACTGAAATCTGTTATGTGAATAGGGATTTTAAGATTGGTTGACCTTATTTAGGAGGGATTTGACGCATTGTAGGGAAATTATTTTTGCCGACTGGGATTTTGAAAATCGTTGACCTTTTCTTCGGCAGGGAAATAATATATATAATATTGATAAAAAAATGTATATAATGTATAAAATGTAATAAAAATAAATGTAATAAATGTATATATAATAAACATAATAATCTAATAATATATATATATATACATACATACATATATATTTATTATATTTAAATTGTCTAATCGTTGTACCCATAACAGTATCCTTACATGAAAATTTATATATATATATACATATATATTTATTATATATAAATTGTCTAATCGTTGTACCCATAACAGTATCCTTACATGAAATTTTAAGCCGACCAAAGTCCTGTGAAGTACCGTACATTCTTTGGGTACACTAAATCGATACCAGGGTAATACCCATATCCGTACCCGTTTACCCCAGTAGTACTCATACCCATGACGAGCACTGGTGAATACCGATGTTTCAACCTAAACGATGATAAAATTGCTTCCGTGAGCTCATGGTCCATCAATGACATCATGGGTCAGCATTGTACACGTACCGGGTTTCCTAGCAAAAACGTATTATAATCGGTACATAATTGACTACAACTGTCTAAATTCGTGTAATATAGTCTCCTGCCACGTTTTCTTCTACGTCGTAATCCTCCAGAACTGGCAGCTAACTAATGTTCTATGTTGACCAGTGAGGTCACTGCAGGGTCATGAGGTCACCAAGTGGAACCAAACTTGGCAGGCGACTAGTTCATACATTTTGGAGACGATCTAGCCTATTCCGAACCGATTTCCATATTTTTGGGATGGGAAATCCGGTATGGGTTTGATTATAACTCATGAGGTCACTGCAGGGTCGTGAGGTCACCAAGTGGAACCAAACTTGGCAGGGGACTAGTTCATACATTTTGGAGACGATCTAGTCTATTCCGAACCGGTTTCCATATTTTTGGGATGGGAAATCCGGTATGGGTTTGATTATAACTCATGAGGTCACTGCAGGGTCATGAGGTCACCAAGTGGAACCAAACTTGGCAGGCGACTAGTTCATACATTTTGGAGACGATCTAGTCTATTCGGGACCGAATCCAATATGGTTTGGGCAGGAGAACCGGTGTGTGTTTGATATTGATATACTAGGTCACTGTTGGGTCACGGTACTGTATCAACAGGTCAGCAAGGTTAGAATGACATGTAAATGAAGTTAGTAACTTCAGTAAGGATATGGACCTGTTGGTGTAGTTATTTTTAGTAAAATATTTACAAATTTGAAAACAAAATATGTTCGAGGCCCCTGTGGAGAGTATACGGCTATTTACTTAGCATTGTAAATGGCGGAAAAATGTCAAAGTTGACCTCTTTCGGAATTTTTTGCTCTTGATGTATGCAACCTAATGACCTGAAATTCGGTCAGGTGCAAGCTAACAAATCAGTGAACAAGTACAAAAAATTTCGCTTAAATGTTCAAAACTTTTCCTGTCGAAGTTCGGAATTATTTACAAAAAATTGATTTTTTGGACACGCTGGTAATAGGTTGGGAACCTCAGGGTTAATAAATACAAGAGAATTGAACAGACATTTTTTTAACAAATGAAGAGAAGGATTTTCGGCAATATCTCTTCATACATACAATTGTGCGTTTCCCCTCAAAAGATGAAGGTGAAAATTTTAGTTCAAAATTCGCCTGGTTCCGTTTTAACACAAAACTCTGGATATAACTACATCTCAGGAAAGGAGAGCAAAGCCCGGGTTATTTTTATAGTTGTGAAACTTTTAAAAAATCAGCTTTTCCTGAGAATTCAAAATTTAGAAAATATGTGCCACGTGCGAATAGTTGGTATTAAGCACAAAGAAGAAAATCTAGCTTTTATGGCTTTATTTTAAACAGGATCTTCAAATTGTGGCATTGCTGTGATTTGAAAAACTTTAAGCACAGCTTTGCAAATATTGGAATAGTCTTTTCTTTTCTTCTTTCTTAATTCTTTCCCTCTCTCTCACTTTCTCTCTTTCCCCTGATTTCCCCTAAGTTTCAATATCTATTTCTTTTTTCGCCTGGAATTTAACTTCGAAATGCTACTGGAAAAAAATTATTTTTTTTAAATTGTATAAGAATTTATTTTAAAATTTTCCTGATTCTCAAAGGATTTTCAACAAAAATATTTTAAATCATATTGACTTGCCAGATGTGCTTGTGAACCCGTCACAAAATTATTACTGTGCTACAAAACTATGTTCAATTGTTCGTTTGAACCCATAGGAATACAGTCGACTCTCCTTATAGCGTCTCTCCCTATAGAGTCATTCTCCCTATAAAGTCATCCTGGAATCCTCCCAGGATACATTATATGATAATTTCGACCTTTATAGCGTCACTCGTTTTAACGTCAGTTCCTTTATAAGGTCGCTTTTTTGCAGCCGTAGGGTGAAAAGCGTGCCCGTATAACGTTATTTTAACGTTACAAAGCGTCAAACCTAGCTAAATAACTTACCTGCTGGTGATGTCATTTAAAAGTTATTTTTACTCTTTAGTTTCACTAATTTGTTTATTATGCACCGACGTTATAAAAAAATGGAAAAAATGTAGTATTATAAATATATGTGGAAGCGTGGTTAACGACATTGATTAAACCCCATCCAGGAAAATCCACATTTTCAACCTTTTAGATTTATTTTTGCATCCAGTAAAGAACTGATGTTTAGAATTTTAACGGAATTACATTTTTCACTGTTTGAAAACTTTTATAAATGATATGAGAAGTGTCTTATTGAGATTTAGAAAATACTTTATTCAATCCTGTCCTTTGTTGTTGGCGGTGTTTGGCTTTTAAAATTTGGAAAAATGTTATTATTTATTAATTAAAATTAGCTATTTTTATTCTTATTCCGTATAGATGCCCAGTATGTGCTACAAATGAACATGACTCCAATTTGCCTAAAAACATTTAAAAATTTCAAATTAAACCGTTATTTATTTTATGTGCCTCTATAACGTCGTTCCTTTATAACGTCACTTTTTATGAGATTTGTCGATGTCGTTATAAAGAGAGTCGACTGGATGACGTCGAGTGCACAAAATATTTTATGGCACCATATATTTTATTCAACTTGAATTCATCTTCCAATGTGGCTAAAGCCCGAGGACTAAAAAATGGGGACAATATTGAAATACTATTTCAATACAATGCGCTCTGAATTGCTGTACTTCAGATCAACACATCTGTACACACAGATTTCAAAGTATAGATCTGTTGGAGGGGATCTGTGCTCGTTCATAAGGGAAAAACACCATAATTATTTGCCCCTGCTTAGCCCGCATGAAGAAATAACTGACATAATATTTTATTCAAACTGTAAGAAATTCGTCTCCAATTGTTTTAAAATTTACTTCATTGACCCAGCTAAACATTTAAGGCCACAGGGTTGTCAAATTCTGAATTCTTCGATTCTCACACAAATTGGTTAACCCCTATTTGGATGATTTTGTTGGCAATGTTTGAACCTGAAAGGCACGGAGAAAGAGTGGAAAATTTAGCTTTAAGAGCGATGTTGATTAAGCTTCAGAAGTGATGGCATTTCGGAATTTGCCATTTTCATGGAAATTCCGGAGTGCAGAGAACTACTTGGAAAGCTTTGTTTACAGCGCATTTCATGGGAATTTATTTTTATAATACATAATTACATAATTATTTTATTATAATAACAACTCTCATTGAAAAAAATTGCAATACAGTATACAGTATTTTTTAGGTAGCTCTTTGTAAATAATTTCCAAGCCAGACTACAGAGTCTGTATGGGTAATGTGGGTAGTCACGTAAAAGGTCAGGTGGAAAGATTAAGAGGAAGGTTAAACACATTATTATTATTATATTAAGAGGAAGGTGGAAGGTTAGATGGAAAGTCTGGTGGAAGGTCAAGTATAAGTTTGGTGAGAGGTGGAAGTCTGGTGGAAATTACTTATGTACTACAGTGTTAATATATGGGTGAGTGGAAGGTAATTTTGTGGCCAGGAAAGTAGAACTCAGCCATAGAAAACGCAGAAACATTTTTGTATGTGAACCAAGGATGGGAAATCGAAAAAATATGAATTTTAATTCGAATTAAAATATTCAAGGCGAAGAATTCCGATGTAAAATACCTATAATTAGCAATACTGAAAAATATGAATTCTAATACGGATTTAAATATCCTCGAGTATTCGTTCATTATGAATTCCGATTTGAATATTTATTTTAATACTGCTAGCATACTGAAAATACAGAGACTAATTACGGAAAACATTCAACATTCGAAACATGATATCATCAATGTTTTGGGAAGCTAGTTTCCCGCACAGGTCATTAAGTATGTATCAATTTAAGTGTTAAAACATATGTTCAACTAATACTTGAGCTCCAAAATTACAAGTTTTCTTCTCTTAAAGATATCTTTAGGTACCTAAAAATATCTTTAGTATCAACGATTTAAAGTACTTGAGTAATTAATTTGTAGGACAAACAATAGTTTTGAGCACAACCGTTTTAAAAAACCGCCTAAAATAATTCGCCTCTATTTTAAATAGAAGCATGTTCTTTTCGGATGAAGAAAACGTTCGCCAATGCTCTTTTATTAGCTTTACCTTGTAATTCAAAATTGCGACAATTTTAAATTGATGTTTAAGTATGTACACTGAAAATAAGAATGTGCCATTGAAAACAATACTTTATTTTAATCGGAATTCAGTAAAAAAAATTGAATAATAATTCCGATTCCAAAAATCTTTTTGAATGGAATTTTGAATTAAAATACTTCCTACGAATTATTTAGGATTCCAATGAGTTAAAATCCTCAAATTTTCGAATATAAAATTCCGATTCCCATGCTTGATGTGAACAAGAAATTGTATTTCCCCCACAAATGTCACGACTTTGTTTATGTTTTCGGAGTTGTTTTTCACAGTTTTCTTCCTTGTTGCTCTTGAAGCTCCTAATCTCTAACCACTCTGGCCACGTACACCGTTCTAACTTCCTAAACCTATCAAATATCTCCCTGCAATGCTCTTAAAATGTCCTCAAAACAACAGTCACAACTGTATAACGCTCTAACAAATTTTTTTGTAGAGCCAACAAATTAGGAAATTAACATTTGGAAAAAAACCACATTGTTTGACGCTGCACTTGTGACCTAAAATATTGGGCCAAATTATGAAATATTTTCTAGAAAACGTGAAAATAAATTTAGCACAAACGGAGAATCAAAATATTTATTAGTCAATTCTGTATGTAGGTCATGGTGGCGGCAATCGACTGTCGTAACTTAAACAAATACAATGTGTCACACAGGGGTAATAAATCTTAAAATATTTTAATTCGACAGTATGTATCTAAAAATTGGTTAGTTGCAACAACATTTTATATGCTAGAGAGAAAGACTTTATTGACACTGCTTCTCAATAGAAGTAGCCCTTACGGACTCAGTATACTATTAACAATTTTCAATTAAGTAACTAATTAGTATAATTTATGACTTATAAAGATGATTATTACAAATTAATGCACTGTTCTTAAGAACTAAAGATACTATTTCTTCAATAACTTTCATTGGTATCCTAAATCGTTTTAGGAATGTTACAAAAAAATTTGAAATTGTTCCTCGTGCCCCAATGTATAGTCCAATTGTTTCCACTTCTTTGAGATTGAATTTTGATTGAAAGTAGGGAATGCATGGATCATAAATTGATTTCTTTTCTTGGTTCACTTTTTCAGGCTGGTGAATATCTTGTTCCATTCTTATTGTTGGATCTAAAATGTATCCTTTTTTAGAGTTTGGTTCAATAGCAAGAATGTCAACTCTTCTACTTGTCCCATTTTTATCTTCACAATATACTTCTTCTTGGACTATATATTTATTTTCTTTAAATTTTGTAGCTAACAATGAGCGAATGCTGTGATGACGATTATTGCGTAATAATTCACCTCTGGGGCATTTACCAAAGATATGTCCTAAGGTTTCAAACTCATTGCAATATCTACAATGGCTATTACCTTGGCTGTAACCCGGATTTGACTTATTAGGCAATACGTTTCCGTTCATTTTGATTGCATTTATCCATTCAGATGTTGATAACCCAAATTTATTAGTTATCCATTTGTTAGCAGTGGGACATTCGGAAAATTGTGCGACACCTTGTCCTTTACTTGGAAGTTTACTCCATTTTTCATATTCTATCTTTTGCAATTCATTCCTAATAAGTTTACATTTCTTTAACTTATTTTTTGGTTGTTGTTTGTCAGTGTTATTCATTGATTCTTCTCTATTACTTTCTGAAGTATCTTCATCTTGAAATATGTCTACAAGGGATGATTTGAATTCTTCAGTCATGTTTAGATTATCCAAGCATTTATTTTTTTCATTGTCAAAATTTCTTATTATATTCAGAACTTCAATACCACTATTTTGTAGATTGTCACATGCATTATAATTTTGAATGTTTGCTTCCCATGATGTTTTAATAATTCCCAATCCTTTTACCTTTCTACTAGAATAAATCATAGCGTCAGGGGTTGATGTTGGTATTTGCAAAATTTCTTTAACTGCACTTTTAAGGATTTTATCCACTTTATCAAAGAATGAAGGCGAAATTTTATTTAAGGGAATATGTTGTAGGGGGAAAATTAAAATCGGCCAGATAAATTCATTAATGATATTCAATTTTTGGTCTGGATTAAGGAATGGAGTTGCAACTATTCTTTCAATTTGGCCTCGAAATTTATGGAGTAATTTTTCTTCATGACATACTATTTCATCATTAAAATTCATACCAAGATACTTCACCATTTCATTAGTTCCAATGCACTTGATCCGAGTATTTTCATTGAGAATCAGATCATCTGTACATAATTCTCCTTTTACCAGACTAATACGTTGGGATTTTCTGGAATTAATTTGAAGTCCTAATTCATTATAAAGTCCAATAAATGTTTGGTTGAGAATGATGGAAGATGTACGAGAGTTCGCAGAAATGTCTGAATCATCAGCGAAATTTTGGAGAGTTTCATTTGGGAAGTCAGGGTGAAGCTGGAAGCCATACATACTTTTTACAGATGGTTCATTTAATTCCATAATCTCATAATCAACTGCGTTGTTATAAATCCATGGAGATTGTGGTGCCCCCTGCATTACTCCACATTTGAAAAATATTTTTTGAGATTTTCCTTTAATTGTATTGATCCTTGTGTAGTTCTCAATCATGAAATTAATGGTAAGGTTTTTGAGTGCTGTTGGTGCTCTTCTAGCTTGAATCCTATTTGAAGCATGTAAGTGTCCTATCTTATCAAAAGCTTGAGTAACATCAAAGAATGTATTAGTGTAGTCCAATTTTTCAATTTTAGCCTTTTGAAGACATTCTTGTAATAAAGTCGTATTTATAAGAGTACCATGTTTGTTAGTAAAACCACGCTGTTGATCACAAAATGGAACATAGAATCTCATTCTAGAATCAAGTACCTTTTCCACTGTAGTGGTCACTGAGGTTATAAAAATTAAATAAAACACGATTTTCCAAGCAAATTGCATTGTAGCAACATTTTTGCAATTCTCAAATTATGTACACAAAATACATAAATATACCAGTCAAAACATATTATTCTTATCTCTCTTAACGAAGTACAGGTAAGATTAATTTCTCTTCATAAAAATGAAATTATCATAAAGTTAGTATTTTACCGGACGCATGAGGTTATTCGTTACGATGGTTAAACTTTTTAAGAATAGGAAACTGTAACTACGTTAGTATTTGCAGATTAAAATGTGGACATGTTACTTTTGTGATCGACATAAATCTGTAGCCAATTCATCTTCAGTAAAATGTATCATTTATGAAATATAATTTCCTACTTCTAAACCTTTTTTCACTTTCTTGCTTGCCCGTGTCTAAACAATTCATGGCCGGGATCTTTTGTCGCTGGGATTTCTATGCTCCTAAAATTTACTAATCCTGAGCGTCAAATGTCACATACAGTCGACTCTCCTTATAGCGTCTCTCCCTATAGAGTCACTCTCCCTATAAAGTCATCCTGGGTTCCTCCCAAGCTACATTATATGAACATTTCTATCTTTAAAGCGTCACTCGTTATAACGTCAGTTCCTTTATAGTGGCTTTTTTTGCAGCCGTAGTGTGAAAAGCCTAACCTTATAACGTCAGGTTAACGTTACCAAGCGTCAAACCTAGCTAAATAACTTACCTACTGGTGATGTCATTTAAAAGTTATTTTTACTCTTTAGTTTCACTACAATTGCATTGTTTAATTCTGCACGGACGTTATAAAAGACTGGAAGAAATGCATTATTATAAATATATGTGCAAGCGTGGTTACAGGCATTTATGAAACACCATCCAGGAAAATCCACATTTCCAACCTTTTAGATGTATTTTCGCATTCAGTAAAGAACTGACGTTCAGAGTTTTAACGGCATTATATTCTTCACAGTTTGAAAACTTTTGTAAATGATCTGAGAAGTGTCTTATTGAGAATCAGAAAATACTTAATTCAACCCTGTCCTTTCTTGTTAGCGGTGTTTGTGGCGTGGGAAACTTGGAAAAATGTTATTATTTATTTATTAAAATTAATTATTTTTATTCTTATTCCGCATAGATACATAGTATGTACTACTTAAATGAAACGCGACATGACTCCAATTTAGCTAAAAATGAAACATTTTCAATTAAACTGTTATTTATATTATGTCCAGAGCTGCGTTCAAGTCAAGTTTTTTAAGATAACTTGACTTGAACTTGACTTGAACTTGAAAAATTGCTAGAAAAAAATATCCGCACTTGAACTTGATGAATCAAGTTCTTTGAATTACTTGGGTATTCAAGTACATGATTTTCAAGTTAATTTTGTACAACTTGAACTTGATAACAACTTGACTTTCAAGTTCGACGCAAAACGTGACTTGAACGTGAACTTGAACGTGAACTTGAACGTGAACTTGATATTTCAAATAGCTCAGTTCTTGGTAGCTTCAGAATATGTGAAATGTGCATACACTTGCGAACGTTTTTTACAGGAATTAGTGATTGGAATGTCTGTATTTTCATTTTCCAAACTAATTAAATTGTGGGAATCCATGGTATACACGTTCACTTTAACTCACTTTATAGAACAACGAGCTATAAAGTTTTTATTCAAAGTATGGCAGCGTATGTAAATTATTACGAGAAGAATCTAACCAATTTGAAATAGGGAATGAAATGTTGCTAAAAACGTTATGATGAAGCGGTTAAACGATTTACGCCGGATTTCATTTGGAGCAGAAATTATAGGACTGTTACAAAATATGCAGTGAAATTTAAAGAAAATTTTTGAAAATATTCAAGTTATACCCAAGTTATATTCAAGTACATCGGTTGCATGTACTTGAACTTGACTTGATATTGCCATCAAGTAGTGCATTGTTTACTTGAACTTGATGGTACTTGAACTTGAAAATTCAGGTTAAAATTCTGAATGTACTTGAACTTGATGTTCACGTTTCAAGTTAATAAATTGCCAGTACTTGACTTGACTTGAACTTGATACGCACTTGAACTATTCAAGTTGTACTTGAACTTGAACGCAGCTCTGATTATGTCCCTCAATAACGTTGTTTCCTTATAACGTCACTTTTTGGGAGATTTGTCGATGTCGTTATAAAGAGAGTCGACTGTAATACCTATATATTTTAAATTACATAGAAAAATGTATCTTCTGTCTTGACGCAATTCTTAGTGGTGAAAATATTTCAAACGGCGTAAAACCAAACCATTTTACCACCAAAGGCACAAATGGATTTGGAGAAACTATTTCGGGATAACAGTTTTAAAATTTGAAAATCCATTCGGAGAATGGTATTTATGTAATAAAGAATATTTTTTATACAATAAATTTTTATCATTTGATTTTTATGGATAAAAAATAACGATTACATTTCCCCAGTTTATTCAACAATACCGGATATGAGAATTCATTTTGTTATTATGATTTCGTCTCTATCACTTAGTATGTGGTAATCAGTTTGTTTTTCCTAACAAAAAAATTACTAGCACATTCAATTTTGATCAACACCCCCTACTAAAATGATTCAAGTGTTGTTAACTGCGAAGATGTTGATGTGTACATTTTTTGTTGTTGTCGTTGGATTCACAGTTGTTACATCGTATTTTCTTCAGAATTCCAAGACCCAGTCTTTATTTGTGCATTTTTTGCAATAATTGCAAAAATTAAAATTTGTATACTTCTTACCTCCTAGAAACCTTATATTGGCGTCGAAGCAACATTATTTTCGAAGTATTTGATTTTATTTCAACAAATTAAATTTGGCTTCAAAATTGCTGACTTTCAGGGAGTAATTTCTAAAATTTTCAAAATCACACCTAAATCTTAATCAGCTGTTTTTCCGTACGTAATGCCTACGTTATTAAAACTATGAATGTGTTTTACAAGTTATCTCTTCGAACTGCCATCTGGAAGACCTTGGAAAATTCATTCCAAGGTGTCGAAGCTCAAGAATCAAAAAAAAATTATTCCTTTTTTAAAAATAAATTTGGCTTCAAAATTATTGGAATTCAAGACGTAATTTCTATTGGGTTTGAAAGTTCAAACACTTCAATATCAAGACGCAATTTTAATGAGCACTTATTGTTATTTCAATTGGATTCATTTAACGACCAAAGTATTCAATTTCCTATACTTTTTGCAGGAACACACGCATGTAATGCTGAATGGGGACGAGCTACAACGTAGGTCTTACGATCTGTATCCGAATTTATTTCCGGGTATTACTTTGTGTAACACGGGAAACTAAAATCAGGAAATTGATAAATACAAAACAACAAAAATTACGCTGGAATTCGGAAAAAAACTAAGTCGGTCATTTTGCATTAAAACTGTGACGCTCAATTTGATAAAAAAATTTAAAAAAATGATGTGTATGCTGATTCGAAATAAGTTTTTGCCATGCAAACAGCTTAAAGGAGTAACATAAATTATTTATATTTCTTTCTTTGTAGAAACCTTTTTGCCTGATTTTAGAAATTGACTTAAGTCAATATTTAGAACTATTTATATATCCAGTCTACATAGAAAATTATGACAAGTCTCGCTCCATTTTTATATTTAATATTTTCAATACATCCTCATGTACAAGATTCAGCTGAAGCAGTTTTACCCATTTACAAATTACATGAAACATAATTTTTATGGGAAGAGGGGGGGGGCGGTTCCAGTTAAAAATTTGCATGTCAAACCCGATTAGAAATCTCACATTTCGAATATCGAGATATGAACTTCAAACTTGGCATTGGTTAAAATCTGTGACAATGACTTCAAAGACATTTAATTGCGCAAAATGCGTCACAAAGACTTCAATACCCTGATATTGGCCACAATGAGTCAAAAATGATTACCAAGACATATTTACGATTGGGCTTCGTTTAAGCGAGTTACTACTCTAATATTTTCGCTTACGTTACGCAAATGTAATAATCATTTTTCCTTTGAAACCATTGAACCTTGAATGCTAATTTGGCAGATAATTTGAATCACAGGAATATCTTGGCTCACAATATCTCCGCCTGTTGATTAGAAATATATTAAATGGCGTCAAAACATTAGTTGTTTTTTTTCGTTTATTTTTAAACCTCATAATTGCCAGTGCTCCGAGGATTATTCTTCTGTGAAAAATCTCTATTTGTTTCAAAGTTTTGACAAACGAATTGAAATCTTTAAATACAATCGCAAAACTCTATTTTGATATTTCTCTTCCAGCCGACAAACAATATCCATAAATCGAACATTAACTGTGTTCATCTTATTATTGCAAATAATATTTCATTTACGTTGAGAATTATTCTTAAAAGTTCAATTAAAATTACACGCCCAAAACTTAAACTAGTATCCCCTATTTTCTGTTTTTCACTGTCTTTGACAGTATTTAATAAATTCTGGATCCTGATGTCGTGATTAAAGTTTTGTTTCCAATTGAAAATACGACGAAGAAGATTTCCAATTTTATTAGAAGCTGAGCCAATGAAGAGAACAGGTGCCCATCTTTGTCTTTCAATTTGGAAATCTTCATCGTCACATTATACTGTATTGACTGCTTGTTCAATTTTGCCTCGTCGGTAATTTCTGTATCTGGAATATGATTTGTAGAAATGTGGTTTGAATCTTTAGAATAGAAATAATTGGCTCCATAGAATTTTTTTTGCATGTTCTAAACCTTCTTTCAATAAAGTTTTGTGGGCAACCATTTCTCATTTTCTCATCTTTGTAGAGCTTCCAATGTGTTCAACATTTTTGTTCCGTAGGAAATTCCGCTCCGTTCCGAAACCTACAAATAATATTGGTCCCGGTTCCGTTCCGGCTGTCGGGACATCGGAACATGTGAACTGACACCGTTCGGAACACAGGAGTAAGGTATTTTTTCCGTTACAGGTTATGTTCCGTTCCGTATTCTGCTAGTTTTTCCGTTCCGAACCCGTTCCGTTCCGAAATATCCCGGAATTGTTCACAACATATACGTGAAATGCGTGTACAAATTACTGGCAACTTAATATACAGGATATACTTTTAATAGATTGGATGCTAGGGAATGCTATTATTTAATTATATAAAATAATATTTAATAATAATTACGCCATATAAAAAGAACCACTGTGCAGTATTATATAATTATTATTAATTATTTTTTAGCAATAAATATTTGTAGCGTGTGGATTTCAATGGCCTAACAGTGTTAATTTCCTGCAAGCTTGCTTCATTACTGCTAATAATTTCGATTTCAGAATTTTCATTTCGAGAAAAATCGCTAATGCCCATGTTTATTAAATAAAATTAGTTCTGTTGATTTTCATGGAAAACGATACTCGCATTACATATAAGCATTTGCGTAAATTAAATCTGTGTTCATCCAATTTCGTTATTTTGGCAAAAAACTGGTTACAAGCCAGTGCGATAAGAAATGTGTTTTCATTCTAGTTGAACGATGGCGCGACACTTCAGAAATTGTACCGGGATCGGTTCGGAACGGAACAGAACTATTCCGCTTTCCGATGGCATAAATTATATGGGACATTTTTCGTACCGATGCTCTGAACCGTCCCGGTCCCAATATTATCGGTACAAGTGCTCATGTTCCGGTTTTGTCCCGATTCTATGACGGAAAAGAAGATAATGTTCCGAAATTGTTCCGTTCCGTTTCCGAACACGGAACTTCGGGATTCCGGAAACCCGAAGGAAGCTCTACATCTTTGCGTATATGCGACAATTTTTCATGAATGTATTGTTCGCTTTGTAAGTAAATTAACTACAGAAAATTTCTTTTAAAAAATGTATTCCTACAGAAATCCTGCGGTATAATTTATAAAGACAAATAGCTCAGGAAATTTTGTGTATTTGTTTCTCCAGGTTGAAGCACACTTTGAATTACAAAATGCAATTTTAAAATAAAATCAAACTACATACTGCGCCAGCACAAAATTCTTAAATTAATTTACAAAATGGCTCTAATAATTATTCATACGTATTTGTTGTATTGGTTCAATAGGATTGATTCCGTAGCCAATTAAATGTCAAGTGCAGGAATTTGCATACATACTGGCGTTTGTAGAGTCCATAATTGACTAAATGGCTCGATTAATATAAATTTCATAGCCGATATTTAAATCAGCATTTGCTTTTAAAGGCGCATATACGTACCTTTGGAAATAGAAACAGAAAAGATTTTGCCAGAAATCTGTCGTGTGATAGGCTAAACAAATTTATAAAGTATTTAAATAGTGACATCCCTCGCAAACTGAAATGACAAAAGTGTTATTAACTGTAAAGGTGTGTTGATACGTAATCTCTGGATGTTGAATTTACTGATTCAAACATACTTTCCTCTGATTTTGATATACTCGTCATTTAATATGTTAACTAATATCCATTTTGCTAGCGTGTAATATTTTAGTGGGAAATAAATACGACATCGTCGATTCAAAAGTATTTTCAATTTTTTTTTATTTCATTTCGACAAAACAAATTTTGCTCCAAAACTAATTACTGATTTTCAGAGTTACGCCAAATACTTTAGCTGTGTCTCCAAAATACACATCTTCCAAGTCAAAATACAAGATACCATGGAAAATATATTTTAAAAACATCAAAATGCCAAATACTAAATATGAGGTTGTGCACAAAAAATAAAAAATGTAATTGATAAGACTTAACATTATAGATGTATAAGTGTCAATGGACTTAGTCCACAAGATCAAAAATATAAATCGAATGTTGTTGTAATTGTTTAGATTTTATGTCACACATTGCATTTTCGTCAAGAAAAGGGTGCATATTTTAAATTTCACTTTATAGTAAATAAAGCTGAAATTGCTGCTGGCCAGTCAAAAGGAGAAGACATGATGCTCAATTTGTATGTATACACTTTATATATTTTTGTAGTATTCATTACAAGCTAAAAACCGATGCAGCTTACAGCTAATTTATCCAGTTGAGACGTCCCAGTAGAATGTATTGTGTGGCGTTAATGTTAAAATATTTAAAAAATATATAAGTATAGGGGGCAATTATATGTATATAGCAATTTTTTTAAGCCTCATTATTTTTCTTTAGTAACAAATACAGTTAGTACAACATACAACATATCTTCACAGTAAATAATAAATACTTACAATTAAAATTACTACTAATACTACGAATTCAAAATAAATAAATTAAAAATAAGTCTCGCTTGTCAATAGTTGGTTTTAAGCATGGAGAAAACAATACATCTGTTATAGTCTTAAACAGTTGTCAGCAGGTAATTTAAATCTCGGCGCTGCTGCTAATTCACGTATTTTAAGTTCAGCGTTGTTTATATTGGAAAATTTTAAAAATATTGTATTGATTAATCTAAAATACTTACGTATTAAAAACAAACCAAAAAACTTTGAGGGAGTATGTTCATGAGTCCGAAAAATATTTTGTGCAGCGTCGAATTTCATCAAATGTGTGTTACATTTTTACAAGAAATATTATTCCAATTCGAGCAATGCAGAATATTTGATCTGTAACCATGAAAAATATAAATTTAAAAAAAATCAAAATAACAAAATACAGATTACAAGTTATTAATTAAGTAACACTATTTAAGTACAAAACGCAATATTTTATTTTATTTAAAAACCACATACATTTGCTTAAACCCCATTCAATGAAATCTGTGCCATTTATGTAAATTCTTTATGGCAAGTGCACTATCATAGATATAATGATTTAAGTGAAATTAATTTTTAGAAAAATATTTTATTCCCAATGCATTTAATATGTCCATCAAGGTTAGCAAATATAAAATCTGTTTTCTACTTTCAGTCGGATTAAATGCTACAAGCACAGCTTGCGCCTGTATTTCTAATATTTTAAAACACTTTATTACCTGAAATATTTTAAGGTACTAACAAAATGTATAGAACATTAGGTCTAAAAATACGTATAGATCTGCTGATTTTCGGGACACAATATCTAGTGGTTACAGTATTCTCAAAGATTTTAAAAATAGCGAAATGCAATTCAAATAAGCATTTAACATTTTAATATGATTAAATGTAACAGGAAAATATTTTAATTCCTATTTCTTTTGCTTCAACTTCCTCACATAGTGCATCATGGAGATGAACTTACGATACGTGTCCGGAAATTGTTTCTGGGTATTAGTATGCAAAAGAGCAACTTAAGTAAACAAAATTCTAATTTATATGTAAATACGTATGTAACGATCTAAATATATGGAAACATAAAAATGTTGTAAGGGCCAAGACCAAAATATCGACCTGAATAAAAACTTCATTAATTTAATCTGGAATTTTATTCGAATATCAAGCACAATTCAAATTCGAATTGTTTGTCTTATTCGATTGAAGTATTCGAATAGTCCTATAAAATTAATTTCAATAACAAAACGAATACTAGTTCACATATCAAATAAAGTTGTATTTGACATTCAAATACAAACCAAATACGAAATATGAAAATGTTTGGTTCGAATGCAGGTCTGGTTACATTACAACTTAGGAAAAAATCAAAATACGGAACACAAATATAAATTCATAATGGAGTAATTTATTGTATTTATAAATCTTCATGGATGTAGTGCTTAATGGGACTGAACTCTAAAGAGAATCTAATTACAAATATGGACAAGGAATTTTTTCCTGGACTCTTCCCTCTATGGGTTTCATCTCCGTACCCAATTTTCCGTATCCTCAAGACCTCTTTTGATTTTCCTTTTTGGCTGGAATTGAAGTTCGAAATATCTTTAGTATGTTACTAGAAAAATATTTTCAGCAGCGTGAATATTCAGACAATTTTAAATTGTATAAGAATTCATTTAAAACAATTTCCAATTCTCTAAGGATTTTCAAAACAAATTTATTCAATATCATACTGACTTGTCAGATGTACTGTTTTACAAAACCATGTTCAATAATTGTTCGAGTGAGTCCAATTGGAGAATATTTTAAATTTTGCATAATATAAAATTACACCTAATGGATACCAGAATAATTATAATATATGTACATAATATGAAGATACAAGCAATATAACCAGGAATACACTTTATTTTCTATATTTTTCAGATCTTGTGAAATATAGAAAAGGAAATGGATAAATAAAAATATATATAATTAAAAATAATATACCTAATAAATGGAGTTTGTAAACATTAGACTCTATATGACAGTGGAATCAATGATATTCGATTTGAAGGACCAACTATAGATACTTAATCTCAAAGTCAGATTTAAATTTGAATTTAGTTCTACTGTAACTTGGGCTCGGATTTATTATTACAATGGAGTTAAATCTTAAGTTTGTAATCAAATGCAACTTCGATTAGTGTAGTTATAATCGACGTTAATTTACTTCAGAGAGTTCCAGAATTGCTTCGGTTCATAAATGACTGATAAGAATTCATTTTTAAATGTTCCCGATTCTCTAAGCATTTTCAAAAATAATTAATTCAAAATTGTATTGACTTGTCAGATGACCTTGTGAATCCGTCACAAATTATTACTGTGCTACAAAACTATGTTCAATTGTTCCTTTGAAACGAAACGACGGATGTTTTAAACAGAGCTGCGCTCAAGTTTAAGTAAAACTTGAATAGTTCAAGTGCGTATCAAGTTCAAGTCAAGTCAAGTGCAGAAAATTTTGGAACTTGAAAATCAAGTTCAAGTGAAATTATAATTTTAACTTGAATTTTCAAGTTCAAGTTCGATCAAGTTCAAGTTAATAATTTATTACTTGATTGTAAAATCAAGTCAAGTTCAAGTACAATGAATGGAAGTACTTGAATAAAACTTGAGTATAACTTGAGTTTTTTTCCCTGAAAAGCAATGTAAGCAATGCCTAATTAGTGGCATCATTGCTTCCCACTAAAAATAATATTGGGCGTCAATCATCATAAAAATGTTATCTTTGTATTTGTTTTCATTCCATCGGCATTAAAGTTGCCTCCACGATGCCCAGTGGTCGAGAATATCTCTTGTGTCCTGTTTCCATACTTTGAATTTTGAATAATTTAAATTTCCGTCTTGTTGTTTTATAAAAATGTTTTTTGATACTCGGGGTTCTTGTTCCATTATAAAAATGAATTAATTGTTCACTTCACCTGTTCTGAAGCTACGAAGAAGTTTAAGAATAATTTATTATTTCATGTAAAAATAATTTTTGCTGATATTAAACATGATGGCGCAGACGAACAACCTTATAAATCAACAGCAAAGTTAACGACGACAAATATTCATGAATATAACACTCACCAGATGAGTGCAACACTAATGTGAGCAGGCCAGTAATGTGATTTCTAAACTCTTAATAGTGCAAATTAGTAAATTAGATTGGACTACGATGTTTACAGTTATTTGATCAAGTATTTTAAATTTTTTGGCAATTTTAAAGTAAAGAATGCATCCTGTTTAGTTAATTCTAATCACGTCCTAGCCATTATTAGCTATAATAGTTATGGACGAAATTTGTAGTATTAATTATTAATTTACGAAAAAATTACTTGAATAATCAAGTTCAAGTACAAGTTCAAGTTCACATTCAAGTCAAGTTATGTGCCCAACTTGAACGTCAAATTATGATCAAGTTCAAGTTCAATAAAATGAACTTGAAAATCGAGTACTTGAATGCTCAAGTTGCTTGAGAAACTTGATTCATCAAGTACAAGTGCGGATACCTCGCTTACACAATTTTTTCAAGTTCAAGTCAAGTTCAAGTCAAGTTGTCTAAAATAACTTGACTTGAACGCAGCTCTGGTTTTAAACTACACAAAACACAATAATTACTCACCTTTCCCCCATATTACGTTCTGGAAGGGTGACAATAATAATTGAAACGGCGTTGAAACCAAATGATTTTAACACCAAAAGCATGAATTGATTTCCGAACAAAATTTGGGGATATTAGTAGATCAAAATTTGAAAATCCAGCCCGAGATTGGTATTTATAATTTTAATACAATTTGTCATTCAATATTTTATTTCGTGTTTATCTTTAATATCAGAATTGTATAAATGTATGTATTATAAAAATAAAATAAAAATAATCAGGCATACATTTTATTTTCAATATTCCTCAGATTCTATGAAATTTATAAAACAAAATGGATAAATCAATAATTTTTGATAATTAATAATATTCACATTAGTAATAATATCGTAACTAATAAACACGTCCCCAGGGTATTAAACAAGATTTCAATTTGTTATCATGATTTTGCTGGGATCATTTATTAGTATTTGTTAACGAGTTTGTTTTTCTTACTTTGATTGCTTTATATATAAGCGCTCTCTCAGATGTCTAGATAGAATATCTTGAGTCGCGTAATATTATTTTTATGGGATTAAATGAACGAGAAAAATATTTAATTTCCTATACAGGAAAAACTCGATATAACGAATCTCCAGGGGACCAGTAAAATTTGTCCGCTATAAAAAATTTCCGTTGTATGCAATAATTTTAGCATGGGTTACATGGGAGCCGGACAAACAAATCTGTCCGGTTTAACTAAATTTCCGTTGTAGAGCCATCCGTTATATCGAGTTTTTCCTGTACTTTTTGCAGGAACTTCCGCATGTAATGCTGAATATGTTCGAGCTGCAACGAAAATCTTGCGATATGTGTTCAAATTTATTACTGGGTGTTTCATATGATAATATGGGAAACTCAAATCAGGAAATTGATAAATACAGTTTAAAAACAAAATTTACGCTCGAATTTGGAAAATAATCTAAGCGGGTAATTTTGAACTAAAATTGTGAGGCTTAAAAAATTAGATGTGTATGTTGATTCGAAATAAGTTATCGCCATGTAACCTGAATACGGGAGTAACTTATAAAATATTTACGGTACTTTCTTTATAGAAATCATTTTGCCTGATTTTAGAAAACCTCTGACCCTAGAAATTAACTGAAGTTAATATTTACAACAAATTATATCCCACAGTCTGCACAGCAAATTATGGCCATACATCCATGGCAACATTAAATCTTAGAGGGGAAAGTGAGAACCTATTTTTTAATGTCTCACGAAGGACATACGAAATTTATTTCGAAGAATTTACACAAAAAAGAAAAGAAAATGAAATCCTAAAATTACATAATTAATACATAATTTTTATAGGAAAGGGCAGCCGGTAACAGTTAAAAGCGTGCATGGTAAATCACATAAGAAATCTCACTTTACAATATCGAGAAATGAACTTCAAACTTGGCATTGGTTCAAATCTGTCACAATGACTTCAATGGCATTTAATTGTGCAAAATGTGTCACAAAGATTTCAATGACCTGGGGCCTATTTCACCAATTCAACTCTTCACTTTTCAATTTTCATTTTTCACTTTGTGATAAACGCAAAGTGAAAAGTGCGGAGCAAATCTCAAAGCAAAATCACCAACTTTGCATTTAAAATGAGGAGTGCAAATTTTCGAACGGTAAACATCAAGTGCAAACATACAATGATGAGCACCCAATGGAATATTTAAGTTCATATCATATTGCCTCACAAAGTCCCAGAAGATCTCGTTATCACCATTCGTTTTATCCTGGATCATGGTTGGTGAGTAGTTTAAACTATTGTAGTTTAGTAGTTTTTTTTTTACAACACGATAAACAATTGATTTGCTGATACCATGCATGTCAGCAACGCCATGATACTGTCCCCACCCGGCCATTACCCAGCCAGTGGAACGCTATTAGTAACTGCTCCTCCGGCGACATTGCATTATTCATATTTATTTTGGGCTTAAAACGGTCCCTACTCTTTCTAGGATATGTTCTATTTCGGAGGATCTCATTCGGAACTTTTCGATGGTAAAGTTAATTTGGGTTCGGTAAACTCTGAGAGTATACGCAGTGTCATCATCTACTTCGTCACTGCTATCAAACAGCAGATTCATTTTGATTCTTCTAAAACATTTAAAAAATTATGGAAATGCGTATTTTGTCTTAATAAATTTACACTTATAGACAATAATAACAAATGGTAATATGATACGTACCTTATTGTTATGACGCAATTTCAGGGCACAAAATCAACTTAGTTGGAGTTTAGATTGGAATTTTAAATAAGTAAACCAATTTTTTAAACGGGTAAGTGGAGAAACTACATATATTTAATGCTACATGTACCAAGTGCAAAAGGTGGAGACCCTTTGCATTCATTTCATGGAAATTTGCAAAACTCTGCACTTTTGCATTTTCCCGGCGAGTATTGTGAAACGTAAATTGCAAAATCGGGTGTGAAAAGTTACTACTGCATTTTGCAATTTACAAATGCAAAGTGCAATGGTGGAACAAAAACTTTTCAAAACCAAATGAAAAGTGAAAATTGAGGAGTGAAGAGTGCTTGGTGAAATAGGCCCCTGATATTGGCAAAATGGGTTCAAAATGATTGTCAAGGCATATTTAGGATTCGGTTTCGTTCAACCGAGTTATTACTTTAGCGTTTTCGTGTACGTTACGAGAAACCTAATAATCATTTTTCCTTTGAATCCATTCACCCGTTAATGTTCATTTGATGGAGATTTTGAATCAAAGAGTATCTTAAATAAGAAAGAGTTCAGCTGCTGAAAAGAAATACATTGAGTGGTGTTAAAACCATAGTACGTTTTAATTTTCGAATAGTTTTAAAAAACATGACAGTACTCCGAGGATTGTTCTTCTGTGAAAAGTGGTTATTTTTTCACTGTTTTGACTACAAATTAAAACGTTTTCGTAAAATGCTATCGGCAATCTCTATTTTGATATTTCTCGTCCTGCAAACAAACGACATCGCTAAATCGAACATCTACTGTGTTCATTTAATCACTGTAAATTAATATTTCCTTTACTGTTAAGAATTATTCGTCAAAAATTAAATTAAAATTACATCGCCTACACTTAAACTTGTACATTCCTCCTCTGTTTTGTTCTTCACGGTCTTTGACAGTATTCAATAAATTCTGGATTTTGATGCCAGGAGTAAACGTTCGTTTCCAATTGAAAGTAAGACGAAGATGATTTGCAATATTATTGGATGCTGAGCCAATAAAGGTAATATGGAAATTATGATTTAACAAAAACTCAAAATTCCAACAATACAGAATAAAAATTAATAATTAAAATATTATATTTTTGTTTACTGGAACTTACGTTCCAATATCTATTTTCCTTTTCACCTGAAACTGTACTCCAAAATGTATCTCCACTTTATTTATTTGCAAATTGCAAATATATTTTCAACAGCGTGGCTATTTAGTAAATTTTAGTTTTTACAAGAGTTCATTTTGAAATTTTCACAAGGATTTTAAGCAAAAAATATTAAGTAAAAGTAATATCGACTTAACTTTTAAAAAATCCTCATGCGAATCATTGAAAATATTATAAATGATGTTAAAGCCAAACAATTTTCCCAATGACACCAATGCATTTGGAAACAACATTTCGACATATAAGCATCAATATTTGGTATTGGTTCAATAGGATTGATTCCGTAGCCAATTAAATTTCAAGTGTAGGAATTTTTATACCTACTGACGTTCGCAGTGTCCATAATTGTCTAATTTCACAGCCGCTTTTTAAATCAGTTCACTTTTAAGCGTGCATAAACCTTTGGGAATAGAAACAGAAATATTTTGTCGGAAATCGGTTGTGTGATGTGCCAAAAAAATGTCTAAATTATTAAAATAGTGACAATTTGTAAGTATAAGTATACAATTTATTTTCACATTCGTCACAAGCTGAAACGAGATATACAGTCTAATCAAGAATTAAATCACATCTTCTCAGTAGAATGGCCTGTGTGGCGTTTACGTTAAAATATTTAGAAAATATCTAGGGGGCAATTTATTTTATTATAATTAAATCCTCCAGCATTACATTTAATTTCTCATATATTCTAGACATTTTTCGATTTACTGCTAAATTGTAGGGAATCTGGTGATATTAGATTGCGGTAATCTTTTTCGGGGTATTTTTCAACACATCCCTCAGAAATATAAACCAGGGAATTTACAATACCAAGTTCTGTATGTGCAGCCCAGACGTTCTTAAGGGTTACAGACATCATTTCAATGGTTTACAACCAAATTAAATTATTTAAACAGATTACACTTGAGTGACCTATTAAACCTTGAATGTATAGTTTTGTTGCAAATGTTTTTCATATATGGAAAATACAATTTATGAAAAAATTCAATACAGAATACAAACCCAAATAATTTTAGTTGAAGTAACAATATTTAAGTAAAAAATACAATATCTTATTTAAAAACAACAAACTTTTTCTTAGACCTCATTCTCTTAATTCTGTCCAAATTTTGTAATAAAATATTACACGTGCACTATCATGGGTATAATGATTTAGGTGAAAATTATTTTCAGCAAAATATTTTATTCCCAGCACATTTGATGTGTTATTCAAGGTAAGCAAATGAAGACTTTTTTATCTTCAGTCTGATAAAATGCTACAATCACAACGTCCGTCTGTACTTCCAATATTTTAATATACTTCAAATACCAGAAATATTTTAAGGTACTAACAATACGTGTTGAATAGTTTGAGGCCTAAAAATACGTATAGCTGTGCTGATTTTCGAGAAGTAACTTTTTTTAGTACTTGTATTTTACATGTAAGGGATGATGGTCAATTTGAACCTTAGAATAATTTAGAGAACTTCGATAAAAACTTACAACCCTGTTGGGAATCTTCAAGATTTTAAATTGTATAAGAATTCATTTTTCAGTTTTCCGGAGTTCTAAGGATTTTCAAAACAAAATTAATTCAAAATCATATTTACTTACCAGATGTGAATCCGTCACGAAATTATTTCTGTGCTACAAATTACTTTACTTCACTTTGAGGCATGATGAAATTATTTCAAACGGCGGTAAAACCAAACAATTTTAACACTAAAGGTCACAATGGATTTGGACACAAAATTTTGGGGGTGTTAGTATCAAATGTTATAGTTATAGTGGGGTCAAAGTAAATCTGTTTAATGATTTTTTTATTTTAATTCCACAAAATAAATTTAGCTTCAAAACTTATTTTTGGGAAACTAAAATCAGGAAATTGGTAAATAGAATTAAAAATAAATTAATTAGGAATTAATTTTAACTCATTTTAAAAACATTCTGTGGCACCTGAACTCTTTGGAGTATCTAGCATACATACAGGGGCTATATTACATCTTACTTCTGTGAGAATTTATTTCTTATTATCCCACGAATTGACATGTTAAATTTATTTTATGGGTATTTGTACAAAACATAAGAAAATTTTATCGGAAAATTGCTGAAAAAAATCCGAATACGAGTTTCGTATTTGCGCAGAATCAACGTTTCTAAATGTTTTAAAACATTAACGTTACTCAAAACTTTGTGTCATTTGGCTTTTTTGCTTGCCAGAGACCATTTATATTAAGCACGGTGTAAACCGTAAATATTTAGAAAGCAATTTATGTTGTACAAGTATTTTATTTTTGCCGTTGTCGTCCCATCTCACTTTGAAAACTGTATGGCTTAATTACATATGACACAATTTTTTATAGGAGAGGGACCCGATCCCAGATTAAAACTTGCATTTTAAATTCCTTTGACATTTTCAAGAAATTGCACTTCTTGAATATCGGGGTATGAACTTGGCATTGACTAAAACGTATCTCAATGTCTTCAATGACATATAATTGCGCAAAATGTGTAACAAAAAATTACACCAATTGATTTTTGTTTGGTTTTCGTTTAATCGATTTACAACTTTAGCTTTTCGTTTGCGTTATGAAAAACTGATTACATATTTTTTCCCTTGAATTTGTTTTTCAAAAACATGTTTCATCTACAGGTTTCAATGGAGAAATAAGACATCAAATTTAATGATGTCGTTGGTTATTCCTAAATATGATTTTCGTGAAAAATTTTGAATTGGATTATTTCGAACCATCAATGTTAATTTGTTATAAAATCCGAAATGTTTACACATCTGTGCTCTGGCCCATTGATTCTACTGAGAAATATATTGAGTGGCGTCAAAACTTTAAATTATTAAATTTTAACTTTTAACTTTTTTTTCAAAACACATAATAGTACTCCGAGAATTTTTCTTGTGCGAAAAGCAGATATTTTTTCAAAGTTTTCACTACAAATTAAAACGTTATCGTTGGAATCTTGCGTGTTGATTTGAAATAATTTATCGCCATGTTCGCCATGCTTACGGAAGTAACTTATAAAATAATTATGGCACTTTCTTTGTAGAAATATTTTTGCCTGATTTTGGAAATCCTGCGGACATTGAAATCAATATTTTGAACTATTTATATACCCTTGTCTACGTATAAAATTATGAAAAGTCTCGCTCCATTTTTATACTTTATAAATCCTCATGTACAAGTTTCAACTAAAGCACTTGTGCATATTAATTTTTAAGTTAACAAAGGAGTAAGATCCCCCATAAATTTAAAATTATTAAAATACCTGTTTTAGTATTGCAATAGAATAGCACTGTTGGCTTGTGGAATGCTTACATGGCATTTAATTGTGCAAAATGTGTCCGTTTTAATGACCTGATTTTGGCCAAAATGGGTCCAAAATGATTTCCAAGATATATTTACGATTGAGTTTCGTTTAACTGAATTGCTACTTTATTATTTTCGTTTACACTTATGAAAAACCTATTAATCATTTTTCCCCTTTGACACAGTTTTTCAACAATGTTTTTAATTCCTGGTTACAATACACAAATAAGGCGTCAAATTTAATATTTTCTTTGATTTTTCCTAAAATGTAATTTTCAGAGAAAATGGTCAATTAGCTTATTTTGACTCTTTAATTTTAATTTAGTAAAGCAGTAAGACGCCTAGGAAAACTGAATGCAATGATTAAGCGTTGCTGTATACAATTATATTGAGTGGCGTCAAAATCTTAAATTGTTTCAAATTTTCGTTTTTCAAACGCATATTTGACAGCACTTTATTGTTCTTCTGCAAAAAGTGGCAATTTCTTTTGATAATTTCACAACAAATTAAAACGATCTCGTTGGAATTTTTAAATACAATAGCAAATCAATATTTTTATATTTCTCGTCCTGCCAATAAAGAACATCGCCAAATCGTTCATCTAATTATTGAAAAATAATATTTCGCTTGCATTGGGAATTTTCGTAAAAATTAAATTAAAATTATTATTGTTCACACGTTAGTTAGTATAATTACAAGGAATACATTTATTGCGTATATGTGACGCTTCTTCATCAGTGTATTGTTCATTTCATATACTAAATGTTATGTAAGCTGGTTTTTTTTTCAATAACTGTATTTCTATAGAAAATCCTGAGGTGCAATTTTTGAGGAAAATGGCTCAGCCAATTTTGTGTATTTTTTTTCCAGTTTGAAACACGCAGAAAAATATTTTGTGCAGCGTGGAAATGTGCAATAATTATGTATTGTTTTTTGGGTTTGTTTTTCTGATTCGCCAAGGATTTAAAAAAATTCTTAATTAAAAATCCTATTGATTTGACCGATGTGATTGTGATTTCGTCATCAAGTAATTGGGCTACACAACTTTGTTCGACTCTTCACTTCACCCCATTGGAAAAATATTTTAAATTGAGGAGACTATTCTAAAAAAGCTAAGTTCCGTGGTAAAAATATTTCAAAAAGTGTCACAATCGAAAGTTTACATTTCCGCAAGTACCTGTGGATATATAAACCGAATTTCCAGATTTTCACAAAATTACAAAAACAAAAACTATGACTGATTGGTTTTAATTTTTTTCATAAACTATTGAAATGGTGTATCATCCCTGGCAACCTAAGATGACATAAATGCTATTAACTGCAAATATTTTGCTCCGTAATCTGTAAAACTGGATGTAATGGTAAATCATCTCTTCCTCCAATTTCGATATCGTTGTCATCTACAATCTTGCACAATTTACGACGGCCTTCATAATAACTTTCTAAGATTCTGGAGAATAGATACAATGGCGTCGAATTGAAAGACTTAAATTTTGTTGATTTCATTCCGACAAAACAAATTCTGCTTTAATAATAATATTTAAAAAATATCTAGGGGCAATTATAACTACCAATTTATTTTATTTTAATTAAAACCTCCAACAATACTTTTCATGTCTCGTATTTTACAGGTATTTGTACTTTACTGCTAAATTGTATGGAATCTGGTGCGATTAGAGTACGGTAAGTTTTTTCGGGGTATTTAAAGACACATCCTTTTGAATTTTTAGCAAGGAAAAGAAGTGCAAGTTTTGTACATACGTACAGCACAGACGTTCTGAAGGGTTACAAAAAAATCAGTGGTTTACTGCCAACTGCCAGTATACTTTTAAAATGTACAATTGAGTGATCTAATAAACCTTGAATGTATGGTTCTGGTGCAATTTTTTTTCGAATTTTGTATTATTGATTCAAAAATATTTGTTTGCAATACACATTGTTTTTTATAATAGTTTTTTTTAATTTGCTGTGACGAGTTATTGGTATAAAATTTTAGAAGCGTCCCAAAGAGTCATTCAATAGAACCATACTTCCAGAGTTTTTTCATGAACAGTAAGAACAGAAAGCAATTTTGAGGAAATTTTATCTTCAGGGATTGACAAGTTTCAAAGAAAATTTATGATAGCCTGGCTTTCGAAAAATATTCCGAATACTGTAATAATTGTTGCAAACGTTTTCGGGTGTTTCCTTTGAATGTAAAATTCCTCAACCTTGCTAAGTTCCAATTCTCATGCTCACAATTCTCGATGTAGGATGCTTCAAAATATATTCCAAAAAACGTTGTGCTAAATAAACCAGGGTTGATCCGAAAAGGTAGTTAAAACTCTATTAATTATTTTAGTCTTATTATTTTCTATTAGTGACCGCGTCTAGAGAGTACGCATCACCATTTTCACAGAATAATATTTACATCATTTTAGTTTGCGAGGGATGTTACTATTTCAGTAATTTATAAATAAATGGGTATTGAACGGAAAATTTGATTAACAATTGACAAATATGATTTTCGGCAGTATCTCTTGATTTTCTTCATATGTATCTACAATAATTGTAATTTGCCCCTTAAAAGATGTAGCTGAAATTGTAGTTCAAAATTTGTTTCATTACGTTATGACTCAAAATTCTTGATATAAATATACTTATGAAGGAAAATCAAAGCCCAGGTTATTTTTCAAGAAATGAAACTTTTAAAATAAATTTTTGCTGAGAATTCAAAATTATTAGAAAATAAGTGCCGCTTGTCAATATTTGGCTTTAAGCAAAGCGGAAACAATCTACCTTTCATACTTCTCTTGTAAACAGTTACTTCAAATTTGGGCGTTACTGTAGTTACGAAATCTGTACTGAGTGGAAGAATGAGTACATATAAAATATATAGATAAAGATATATTATGATAATAATATATATAGATAAATAAATATATATATATACATATAAATATTTTGTGCAGCGTCAAAATTCAGCGAATTTGTACAATCATATTATAAGGAATAATTTTCCAATTCGAACATTGCAGAATAATTGGTCTGCGACGAAATACAATGAAAATTACAATTCATCAAAAATTCGAAACAACAAAATACGAAATAGTAATTAAATTAAGTAACAAGATTTAAATACATAATACAGTATTTTATTTTATTTAAAAACAACATACGTGTACTTAAACCACATTCTATAAACTCTGTCTCATTTTTGTAATGATATATGTGCCAAGTGCACTATCATAAATATAATGATTTAAGTGAAATTAATTTTGAGCAAGCACAACTTACGTCTGTACTTCCAATATTTTAAAATACTTTAATACCTGAAAATTTTAGAGTACTAATAATGTGTATAAAATATTTTCAGGTTCACAAATACACATACATACATATGTATCTATCTGTAGCTCTGATGATTTTTGAGACGTAACGTCTCCTAGTATTAGTATTTTCAAACATTTTTAAAAGCAATTCGAATGAGCATTTAACATTTTGATATGATTAAATATCAAAATTGAAATATTTAATATAACAGGAAAATATTCTAATTTCTCATGCCTCATGGGACTTTCACTATACGCGCCCCGAATTTGTTTCTGGGTATTAGTATAAAAAATAGCAACTTAAATATACAAAATGCTAATTTATATGCAAATACATTTGTAACAATCCAAATATATAAAAGCAAAAATGTTGTAAGGGCCAAGACCAAAATATTGGCTTGAATAAAAACTCCGATATGCGATTTCTGCTTAAACAGTATTTGTAAGATCATCTAAATGTTTTACATTGTTTTATTCGCATTCTGAAAAAGTCTAATTTTTTTATGCAGTCGACGATGGAAGATCCTCCTTCCTGGAAGATAATTTCTGAATTTCCTTGCTGAATCTTATGTCATTGCAAGGATGTCCTCAACGATTTCAAAAATCCCTGCTGAAAAAAGTCAGCGAATTTAAAAATACCTTTTGGTAAAAATAATCCCTGCGAAATGACGTTCAGTCTAAAAATCCCTTGTTTAAATAACCGACTTGATTGACACGAAACGTCAAATCCATGCCAAATAATGTCAACCAATGTGAAAATCCCTGTTTGCACAACCAATTTCCCTGAAACACGATAACACATTTTAAAATCCAAAAACAAACATTCAAAGAATTTAAAAATCCCTTTTCCAAAAAAGAATCTCTTTCCTTCGAGATTTTCCTAGTCATAAATGTTTTTTTCCTCGGAAGAATCTTCCCTTATTCCCACAAAAGTCCGACCACTGTGTCATTCCTGAACAATGGATCTAATGACCTGAAAGAATTACATTCGAATTCGATATAAAGAAAACCCTCAGACGAAATTCTACCTGCAGTTCCGTACCTGGCAAAAATCCGGAACAATAGATGCAGTGGCGTCGAAGCAATAGTATTTTGAAATTTTTGTAATTTATTTCAACAAAATAAATTTTCCTTCACAGCTACTGATTTTTAGGACGTAATCTCTAGTGTGCTTGAATGTTCAAAAATTTTTTAAATTTCAAAAGACATTTTGAATGAGCATTTTATTAAGATTGAATATACCAGCAAAATATTTAATTGTCTGTATCTTTTGCTGGTACCTCCTCGCTTTACGGCTGAATGGGCATGAATTGTAACGATCATCTTATTATATGCGCCCGGAGTTTATTTCTGGGTATTGGTATAAAAAATAGCAATTTAAGAGACCTAAAGAATCAATTCTATTTTCAAAAAACGAATTTCACGTACACAGTACATAACTTTCCACAAAAGAATTGCCACTGTAACTATAACCCACATATTTACTCTAACTGTTAATTTGAATGTACACTCAAAATATTCAAAGTGGCGTGAAATCTATAAATAATTAAAACAAAATTTATGCCCATAAATGTTTTATTTTTCTCAACGTCCCATAGTACTTCCATAATTTTAAATATACGTATGTTAACATGAATATAATTCAAATTCAAATTCGAAAAAACTATGCTGGAAATTTGCAATTAAAATTGTGAGGCTCAATGCCATAATTAAATTTTAAAATGTTCATATGCACTTTGGTGTAGTTACTAGACAATTTTATTCAGACTTTTTAAAACGTTTGTTATTGATCTCTTGCAAGTGTGTCACAGGGTTCACAAGCTTGAATAAAGTATTTGTGTGGTTTCTTAATTAGTCTAGAATTCCTTAATTGTTTTAGAATATGTGACGTTCTTTGCAGACAGTTTTGAGGGCTTTTTAGGTATCTGAAGGAACTTAGCCCCAGAATATTATATAAACAACCTTTACTTCATTGTTGTAACTTCTCCTGCAAAATGCATTCAGTGTCGCAAAGGCAAAATTTTGTTTATTTTTAACATATATTGTTTGACGTGCTTTATTGGCAATACTGTTAACATTGTGAGCGCTGTAAAGTAAGTCCTCAAGATCACAAATATAAATTACCTGTTGGTGCAATTGTTTATGTCAGCATATGAATATGCGTCAATAGAAGGGTGCGCATTGGAATTTTACTTTATAGAAAATAAAACTGAAATGGCTGCAGGATAATCAGATGGAGCAGACCCGTTGCTTATACTTGTAACCATAGATTTTTTTTGTATTTTATTAAATATCAAAATACAAAATAAATAATTATCGATAATGCTGAGCAGTGTTTGCAGCTGTTTTTTTTGTAGAATCAGAATATGTGAAATATTATGATCCTTCGGTCATTTTTTCTGGCTACTTGATGGGATTTGACTTCCAGGATCAACATCTTGTTCTCACTGTTGAGGTTGAGATTCTTAAGTTGTGACCACTTTCCAGTTGTTTTTTAAAATAGTATGAATATTCAAAGATTAACAACAAGATAAGATTAAGCAAAAATTAAACAAAGAAGAAAAAATCCCAAGAAAAATTTTGTTTGTAATAATTCAGCAAGGAGCAAGTTGTTCGTTAAAAACCCCAAAATACCGGCTTCGTAATTTCACACAAAAATGTTAAGAATAATATTAGTGGATAAATAGGAATTTGACACTTGATCATAAAAACTTAAGTTCATGTTCATGGTTTTGTAGTTATTTCGAACTTGAACTTGAACTTGACATGAACTTGTCAAGTTTTACTTGAACTTGAATGCCAGGTCTGATGGGGAAACTTAAATCAGGAAATTGTTAAAGCAATTTAAAAATAAATTTACGCTCGAATTCGAAAAATGTTCAATTTAAAATTACACTCAATTTGATAAATAATTTAAAAAAATAAGTGCACGCTGATTCGAATAGAACTTTTGCCATGTAACTTGCATAAGGGAGTAACTTTAACAATATTCATATTACTTTCTTTGTAGAAGTTTTTTTGCCAGATTCTCAGAAACCTCTGACTCTAGAAATTTGTTTAGGTCAGTCTAAATAGAAAATAAATTATGTATGTATTTATAAGTCCCGCTTCATTTTTATACTTAACATTTTCAATAAATCCTCATATACAAGATTTAGCTGGAGCACTCTTGTCCAAATATTTTTCAGTTAGCAAAGTAATAAGGTCCTGCATAATTGCATAATTATTATAACCGTTTTAGTAATGCATTGAAACAACACCGCTGGGTTTTACGAATCAAATAACTAAAGTACCGGCCTTACAAAAAAATACGCTCGGTGGTGTTAAAGAAGAAATTCTTTTTAATTTTGATACTCAATTTAAAAACGTACTGTTGCTCCTGAACACTTTGGTCTATCAAGAAAATATCCATAATCCATGCATACAGGGGCTACATTAAAGCTTGCTTATTGAGAAATGTGAGAACTTATTTATTATTGTCCCACGAATAGGCATACGGAATTTATTTCGGGATATTTGTCCAAAAATAAGAAAATTAAATCCCTAAATTGCTCAGATGAATTATAACACGATATTCGTATTTGTGCAGGATCAAAGTTTCCAAGTGTTATTAACCGTCAACATCTCCCAAATCTGTCTGCGTCCTATTATCTGTGTCTTTTTTGCATTCATAACTTCCAATAAGCAATTTCCCTTATCGAAATCGACATAGGAACTTTGCGTAACGTTTAATGTTTATCAATTGCTTCAATGACAATGGCGTCAAACTTAAAAATTTATTGGTTTCGCCCAGAGCTATGCAGTATTTTCAAGTACAGTATTTTATTATCAGACCACAAAGTATTTTGTATTTTGTATTTCAAAGTTGGTAAGCAGTAAGCTAGTATTTTGTACTTAGTATTTTGAGAGCCAGGAAGTACAAAAGTATTTGGTATTTACTTACTCTCAATGAAATATGAAATGTAATTCAAATAAAGTATTTTGCTCAAAATACTTTTCGCTGGTATTATTTCTGATTTTGACACTGTATGTAGCTTATACGATGTGCAATGTCTGTGAAAATTCCATTTTACACATTGGAATAACATACAGTACGTTGGAATGAATCCCTTGGCTACATCAAACATGTTCAGATTCTCGATACTGTATATCGTCGTTGAAGAGGCGAAATGGTCTACGAGGGCAGGGTTTTTACAGCACAGACCGTTTTGCCTCTTCAACAACGATATTTAAGATACGCCGAAGACGAACACCTACTCGATTTAATTTTCAGTTACTAGCCCCTTTTTATATTAATTATTCCGAAAATACATTTATTTACTAATAAATAAAAATTTCATATTAATCTGTTACTTCATTAACAGTCAAAACGACTTAAAATATAATTATAATGGACTGACCTATTCGGCAACCGTTGAACAATTTGTTACTACACATGTCTTATATGCAGTCTTTGAAGTGACTGTTTTAAAACGTTTGTTCTAGAAATCGAAAATAGTGAGGATTAGGTGGGTATTTTAAGAAAATTATTGTATTTAAAATATAGTATTTTGTATTTGAGTATTTTAAATTTTCTACCAAATATTGTATTTTTATTTGTATTTTAGCAATGTAACCTGAGGTATTTTACTTTGTATTTTGTATTTTCCATAATTTAATTCAGATATTTTATTTTGTATTTTGGCATCGAAGACCAAGTACTGGTTTCGCCTAACATTTAATTTTCATGCTAAACATAGTGTAAGTAAATTTTCATACAAAATATTTAGTATTATTTTGAACTGTTAATGTTAATTTGGCAAAGGAGTAAGATCTTTAGAAAATCTACATATAAAAAAATTAAGTAATTATCATACATGTCTATTTTGTTTGACCGTATAATCGTAATCCTCAACCGCCACCACTACTAACCAATATATTGTGTGACGTCAAAGCATTAGTTGTTTTTCATTTTCGTTTTTTATTAAAATTTCTCGTCCTGTGAACAAAAATCGTTTAAATCTCAAATACAAAGTTGCTCAAATTCGGACAGATTTGCTGTCACACTGAGCATTTCCAGTATATAGAAAAGACAACTTATTATCAATAGTTTGAAGAAATTTATCTGCAATTGTATATGAAATGGGACTTCCCATTGGCGATCCATTATCCCCCTATAAATATTAGGTTCTTGAAATATGTAGCTCAGCGTATTTGGAGTATCCATTTATTTCTCCAGTTTAAAACATACAATGAATTAATACCAAATGCAATTTGAAAAATAAAAACTACTGCGCTTTTAATTGTAAACAAACAGGACAGTTCGAACAGTCCAACCAGCCTATGCAAAATCAGTTGTTGATTCACATAGAACGTATGGAGTGGCGTCGAAGTTAATATATTAAAGAATTTTTATCCCAACAATTCTTGCTTATAATTCACATACCAGGGACGATGATCCCTTTGAACCACAGAATAATTTAGAGAACTTTCAAAAAAACTTGTAAGGAAGTTTCAGAACGAATTGTGGATCTTGAATAATTTAGAGTATCTATCATTTAAGGTCTCGATTGAATTTTAATTGATTAAATGGGAATTTATTTCTTGTACCTGGGTTGAGCTCACAACTTGACTTGGGAAATACGTATAGATTGAGGAAGACGTTAGAATTACTTTCCTTAGGCTTAAGAACCTTCGTTTTCCTTTTCCGACAAAATATGAAACCAATTTTGTTTCTCATATCTGAAGGGATACCCAAGACAAATATTTTGTGCAGCGTGGAATCGCAGTGATTATTTTTTTATTTAATGTATTATTTTTTAGGTTTATTTCTCAGATTCGCTAAGGATTTAGAAAAATTTCTAATTAAAAATCCTGTTGACTTGTCATATATGATTTTGAATTCGTCCTAAAATAATTGGGCTACAAAATTTTGTTCGACTGTTTACTTCACCCCAAAGGGGAAAATATTTTCAATGGAGGATCAGAAGATTTTCAGACTATTTCAAAGAGCGTCAAAATCAAAATGATTACATTTTGACATGTACCTGTAGATATCGAAACAAAATTTCTAATTTTTACCGAAAATCGAATCTGTGATTTTCTTTACATTGTCTCTTAACACTAGCACCTCTCGCAAACTGAGATGACAGAAGTGTTATTAACTGTAACAATTTGGACACGTAATCGCTATTGTATGGATTTGTAATAAAACATATTTTCGTCCGATTCCGATATCATCATCATGTTGTGCATTGGCATAATTAAAGCTTGTGTCCAGTGCTGCGATCGGGTCAAGTAATTTCAAAACTTGACCATGAACTTGACTTGACCATGAAACTTCAAGTAATTTTCAAGACACAACCTGAACTTGATAACTCGCGTTCGCGTAATTACTTGACTTGTCAAGTTCAAGTAATCAAGTAACTTTTGTAAGACACGAACTTGATCAAGTAGTTAAATTTCCAAACTTGACTTGAACTCTACTTGACCATGACTTGAACGCGACTTGAACTTGATAATTCAAGTTAAGTATCACAAAAAATCAAACATGGCCACAATAGCTTGTCGAACTTCCTGCAGCAAATTATTTCCTTCAGACTGAAAACCAAAACGCATTCAGAAAACAATTTTACTGCTACTTTTTATTTAAAACCATTCGAGGACAACATTGAGCGTATACTGAATACAGTAAAAGTTCGATATAAGGGACTATATAATTTATAAAGGAATTTCCCTTATACAAAACGTCTAAAGCATTGTGTAAATAAAAGTTAGGGTCAAACAAATGCATCCCTGACATCTGTACATTCCTTATCAGCTGAGCCCTTATAACGGACTTCATTGTATATCTGACGAGTTTTACATGGTGTCAAGCTTTATGTAATGTTTATATATGTATGCATACATATCCCTATTTGAGCATCACCAGTACTCTTAATTTAAAATTTAATAAACTAGTATTTACTTATTTATTAAACGCTTTTTGTAAAGAACCATCCAAGCTCAATTTATATTGGAATTTATTTGCACAAGTTGAAACTAATAATTCTAAGCAACAATATGAATGATCAAGATAATTCTTTCATTTCATGGATAGGCCGCTGCAACAACTAACATTGAGCAACGTCTGGTAAACAAGACCTTTATAAAACGGACTCTGATTTTGAATTTTGTCCTTTGATTTATGGCATGTGCAAACAATACACCCTGGACACGACATGAAATTGGATTGTGAATTTGAAATTCCTTCCGTCCTTTACGGCATATGCAATCTAAAATTACTTGAACTTGACCATGAAATCTCAAGTTCATGGTCAAGTTTTTTATTTCCATTACTTGACCCTGAACTTGACTTGAGATTCAAGTAAATTTCTCTTACTTGTACTTGAACCTGACTTGCCTTAGAATGTCATGGTCAAGCCGAGTACGTACTTGAACTTGACCCGAAAGATTCAAGTAAAAAAATTGGCCTACTTGAACTTGACCCGAACTTGACTTGAAAACTCAAGTATTACTTGAACTTGTCCGCAGCACTGGTTTGGTACAGCTTAATGATTTTAAAGAACACGATATAAAATACAAACTTTTGAACTTCGTACCCAAAGATGCAACCTACCGTTTCAGTTGTCAGATATCGTGCAGAATAGGTACAGTGGCGTTGAAGCAAAAATATTTTCGAACGTTGTATTTTACTGTAATTTTTTTTTGTAACCTACAATTATTTAATCTTTCGTCCCATATTCCTTCTTTAAATGAAAATATATTTTGACTTGAAGCTAATTAAAACAAGTTTAAAAACAATAATTATGTTATTATTTGGCATTTCAAATAGTGCCAAGTGCCATTAAATTTTCTGCAAACTAAGCTTCCCGGAAAAATCTATGATCGTTGGACTGTCCATGAAAAATTGAAGATTAGAAATTCTGCACGTTTCTCGCATTTGCAATTGTAGCTGAATATCTTTACAGTTGGATTTGGTTGGTTCAGCCTCAATTACAGAGAGATACAGATTCTCAATTCTACGATTAATTATTGCCAAACCCTATCGATTATTGATTCGGATAAATGAGTAGATGGAATAATTAGGTTCTTAATTCTTTTCAACACAATGCTTGTTTTTCCTAAAGAATTCCGATTCAAAACAAATTGAAAAAATATGAAACTGCTAGAACCAAAAGACAAGGACGAAGTTTAGTGGAACTGTAACGTATAGTAAAGTTAGTCTGTAAAATCAACTCCGGTAGTTTATTTCAATGACTAAGATGTGTTTTATTTAAAATTAAAAACACGCTGAAAACTTCTAAACAAGCATTTGAACCGAATGTTAATGTTTTCAACAATGAGAGTCACTTGCTGGTAAATATTTTCTATGCGACAGACTAAGAGAAAATATTATTTGGTGAGTTACACCAGTCCCTATTTAAATGAGAAGAGGAACCGTACAACAATAATTTCTAACTACTCTATTTATTAAAATTTAAAAGCAAATAATCACAACATGTAGTTTCACACAGGGGTCGGAATTTTGTGGGTAGCGTGGAAGACAAATTTTTCGCGGGGAAAAAATTAAAACAAGGCAAATATCCTATGGAAGGTATATCTTTGTGGTAAACAAGAATTTAAAAATTTTTTCAAACAACATTTTCAATTTTTGTTTTTTGTATACGATATTGGCAGGACTCTAAATGTTTGAACATACGTTATGGTTTCAAATACCATAAAAATCGAAACGCCCACTGTTTGTAATTAATCACATCACTGAAGCTGGCGACGCGACCGCGGATCCTGAAAAATCGATATAGTGGCGTTGAAGAAAAAAAAGTATTTTAAAATTTTGCTACATATTTTATTTGGACAATTGAAATTTTGTTCAAAGCTACTGATTTTCAGGACGTAATAAGTAGAGCGACAGGAATTTTTAAGCATTTCTAAATTATCAAAAGGCAATTTGAATGAGCAAATATATTGCCCTTGCAAAGCGGGCAAATTGTATTGAGCTGGACTTCATAACGAGACGTTGTTCGAACCAATCTAGTTTAACGCTGATCAGGGCTGGAGTATTCGAAAAATATGGATACGATTCTGATTAAGATTAACCCTAACGGATTCCAATCCCAATTTAAATGTATTTGTTTCAACAAATGAAAATTCCAATCCAATTTATTCGAATATTTTCTATGAATTCCAATATAATTAAAATACTTTATTTATTAAATATAGATACCTGGAGTTACTAGAGTCTCGAAAAACATCGTAACATTTAAACCCGAATATATCTAAATTCGGCAATTTATTATGAAAAGAAGCCAGTGAATATCCCGGATCATTTTATAAAGGCATTACTGCTTAATGTACACAAGTACCATAACCGTGTATAACTTGATTCACTTTGTTTTTCAGGGATACTCTAGTAGTAAAAACGTGAGCTGCATGCTTTTTCCCCTGACAAAATTAGACCCCTGTTTATCAATTGAGAAAATTACTGACAAATGAATTCATTGCATACAGATTGCAGCAAATTCATTTCCAGAAAAAAATTAGTAGTTGCTGAGTCATTTTATGGAGGCAAACGTAATCCTAAATTTTGTATTCCAATGAGTAGTTCAAAAACGTTTTGTAATTACTGACTGAAAACTTCTTTTGTTGTTTAAATTTGCGAGATAAACTTCAAGATGTTACGGATTTTTTGGATATCTAAGCATTGGATACAGTATTCAAATATATGTATTTTGAATACTAATTCGAATACAGATATTTCTTTCCGATTCAATATAGATTTAAATACTTGAAAAAGTATATTTAAAAATACCAATTCCGATAAAAATACCAAAAAATAGGAATGAAATACCGATTCCAATTCTAATACCGATTCGAATGACCAGCCCTGATATATATAGATTCACTCACGCACGCAAGAAATCGAAATCTATCTTTCGCTCAATTCAATAATTCCAGACAGAATATCTGGAGTGGCGTGAATGCTAAAACATTTTACTAATATCTAGGAAACGATTATAAATAATTTGTAATTTTGTGGTTGTTTCATGTAATAAACAAAGTTCCAGACAATATTTTTGCTTTAATCGGAGTAGTAAAAATGACTAAAATTGTCAAAAACAACTCTAATCTCATTGCAACACATTTGTGAAAACATGATTTTTTTTGAAAATCTGGGATGAAATCGCTGGACATTTTCGGAGTAATTACGCCGTCTCTTATAGGAACTAAAATGCAAAAATATGTGAGGTAGTAACTACTAATACTTGATATTATGAGGAAAATTCAAAAAAGACAATTTGAATGAGCAAATATTTTGTCGCTGTCAGACCTGATCTTTGTAAAAATATTGTGTCCAAAAATATGTCCAAAACTTAGGAATCTCAAGAATAATCTTCCTAACGCAAAAATTGAGACCTCTGGAGTTTAAAATTTGAACTTCAATTTCATCAGTTACTTAGCATTGGAATTTTTTATTAAAACTCGTTCACGCTTATTGTATCCTAAATAATACTTGTATACCCAAGAAATGAATCTTGGCTCACAAAGTTTTGTATGGGTAATAGGCATGTTCATAACGATATACCGATACGATATTATCGTTCATATCCTACATTTTTTAGAAACAATATAGCACGATATTTATCGGGGTTTCCCGACGATATATCGTCACACGATTATATCGTACATTCGCGAGTAATAACAAAAATTGCGCCTTTTTTTGACAAAAATGCGAGCAAAACTTGGGGGCAAATTCATTTTATGACTTTGGAAAATCATACCACACCAAATTCGGTCTAAAGATATTGAAGATGTTTTTTTATTTTATGCCTGATCCATTTAAAAGTCAACATTAATGAACTGGCCGTAAATCTAATACACAGGATTTTGCATTTTTCCGAATAAAGATATGCAACTATAATTTTGGATTTTCGCTATTTTGTAGAATTTAGTTTGAAAACTTTGAATTAATGACTTAAGCTCCCTAATAAGGTTATCCGAATTCGGGCGTCAGTTGTCAATGTAATGATGAACAGAAATTCGATGGTGTAATTATTATGTGTAGTTTTATTGTTCTTTACTGACGCTGATGCCTTGCATTATTATCTTTGAAATGCTTCAAGTTGTTCATATTTTCAACTCAATGTTTTTTGACTCATGTATTTGGAATAAAATGTAATATGTGCTAATTTGGGTTTAAAATTTGGCTATTAAAGAGTCTTAGTAATAATAATTAGCTTGTACACGAAATTAAAGTTCCGTTAATTTTCGTTAAATAATGCCAGAACCCACAACGCAATATATCGTTATATCGTTCCTCGATATCGTTATCGGTAATTTTTCACAGAACGATAACGATATGAACGATATTTTAAAACCGAACGATATGAACATGCCTAATGGGTAAGTCACGTAATTCGAAACTAATTGTAAGCATAAAGACAGGGACACAGCACGCACAATGAATTCCCGATTGCAATTTTAAAATAAAATCAAACTGCTTTACTTTAAATTGCTGATACATTTCATTGATGTCATTGGGTCGTTCCAAGCCACTACACCGTACATACATACAAGGGTTGCATTAAACATTACTTATTGTTAGTGGGGAAAATGAGAATTAATTTTTGGATGTCATACAAATGAGCATACGGAATTTATTTTGGGGTTATTTGTATAAAAAATAATAAAATTAAATCCCGAATTGCTCAGAGGAATTATTATACGAGATCGTGTTTGCGCACGATCGACGTTTTTAAATGTTGTAAAACATTAACGTATCTCAAAAACTACCACGGTTTTTCGTCTGTACAACCAATTCTGCTTCAATCTGCAGATTTGGAGCAGACCACAGGAGAGATCCACAGACATTAGAACAAGATTGATCTAATGTGAAAACTAGTTATTTGTTTTTACGCTTGAACAAACGATTAATAAGTTATTGTTGGGCGTATTAAATAAATTACTAAATCACGAAACTGATAATTCTCTTCCCCTTCCAAAACCCCAAATGCCTATAAATAATGCTCAGGCCTGCCGAATGTCACATTCAGAATTTACACTTAAAAAGCAATGCACATAGAGACTTGGAATTTACTCTCTAATTATTCCCCATGGTTTTTGTTTTTGTGGATAATCAATACCTTGAAACTCAAAAGAATTGAAACAAAATTAGACATATCTGCAGTTATGTTTTTACACGGGAAACATGTTCAAATAGATTTTGATACGAAATATGAGGAAAAATTCAGGTACGCAGGGATAAGACCTGTAATTAAGGATGTTTATTTTATGTCTGTTGTCAAAGACTTCTGTATCCACGAAAAGTATCCCAGTTGGTGGCATCGCCATAATTTATATTAATTTACCAAATAAATTGTTTTCAATTTCGTTTGCTCAAAATCCAGTTGGAAGTCACTCAAAAATTTAAAGTTCCCTCCAATTTTTTAATGTCCCCTTTTATAAGGATAGGGGCAAACCAGGTTTTAGTTGAACTGTTTACTAAAATGTAGGCACTTCTTATTTAAATTTCCCCTATGTTTTGTAAAATTCTTGCATTCAGAAAAATTTTCAGTCAACATGAACTGAACTGTGTTTCGAAAGGTGTGTGTAAAGGTGTGGCCCGCGAGTAAAAATTCGGGTCTGGCCGAGGCCCGTGCGGGTTGTGAGCGGGTTCGGGTTTAATGCTTCGTCATGTTGCAAGTTGCGGATCGGGCTGGGTCATTATCGTATTTCAATGGGGCGGGTCGGGTTATACTTTATGCATATGGTGCGGATTGCGGGCGGGATCGGGCTGGATTTATATATACGTTGGGCCCGCAAGCAGCCCGCAAAACGTTTAAATTTCAATCAACGACGTTTTAGGATTTTTCCAGGAGAATTATATGGTTTGCGTCCGTTTGTGATTGCTCACTTTTCTGCCTTTGTAAGTGTTTGTTGTTACCAGACGCGTAGCCAGGAACTGGCCAAGGGGGGGCAACATTAATTAGAACATGCATATGTAAAATGACAAATTCTATGGGAAATCCAATTCACGATTGTAAAACCCATCAAATTTTGCAAACTGAATTTCAGATTTTTAAATTCTCCACGTTTTACTATTCCATCAAATTTGAATGATTTTGGGCGAGATTTTCAATTGGGCTTGATCCGATTTCGGAGAATTTCGAGACCTGGGTTCGCTTCTCTACTGTTCCTGTGACACACGTCTTTGCTTCGAAAATTTCATAATGAAGAAATAAATACAATTCACTAATTTAATAATTCTATCCAGCTTAAAAATTCCCTCGAAGCGATGCGTGTAAGTTACAGAAGCTAAAAGCTTTTAACGGATATCTTTCTCCAGTAACCAAGATTTCCAGACAAAATATTTTGTGCGACATGAATGCTGAAACAATTTAGAAATATCTAGGCAACAAACAGAATTAACAATTGTAATATAATAGTTTTGTGACAAACGAAATTCCAGAAAATGTTTCTACGGTGCACGAAAATGTAATGGGGAAAATTTTGAGAAACGTGGCGTGTAAGCACAAATTATTTTTAATTTTTATTCCACTTATAAATTGCAGTATAATTAAATAAAGCACTTATTTAGAAAATATTAAATTTATTTTTGTACCTTGGAAAATATCCAAGTTGGTGACTCAATTATAATTTATATGAAATTGAATTATTAGAATAATTATTAGAATTAATTCAAAGTTCACTATTGTTAACCGATATTTGGTTTTGTAACACTCAATAAATGTAACGTTAACATTCATGTACATATATGTACTGTTAAGATGTAAAGTTTCCTTGAAAAATGTGTTAGGTACTTACTTTAACCTAATATTATTGGTCAAAATGAAAACCTTTGTGAATACTGGAGGTGGGCTCTTGTGAGCTCACCTCCGTATAAAAACACGTGCCTCCGAAGGCACGAGAGAGAAGAGGAATTCCAGATCTCGTGCTGAACACAAGTAAGAGCACACGCAAGAGACGCACACAGTGTATCAAATCTACGCACTATAGTAAAATAAAGTATATCCTGTGAGTAAATACATATACGCACTTATGCGTTTTATTTTTCGTATGCTGAGACACAAGCCCGAAATCCCTCACTCAAAAGCAAGTGCATCTCTGCCGTCTACATTTCCCCATCAACTCATACTCTCACTCTCAATTCCATAATATTCCACATTTTTCCATTACGAACCATAACTACAATTATTATATTAACATGGTGGAGTTTGCGGGTTTCGAGGTCTCGCTAAAAAGGTTCGTACGACAATTATAAGCCTATTCTCCTTATTTTATTTTTTCGGACAAATTCTGTGCAAAAATACTTGTGGCGTCAGCCGCTAAACAGAACTCTGCCCAAATTTTCCATTTTTTCTACCACATTGTCAATCAAAATCTTACGTGGCGTCAGCCGCCGCCGAAGGCTATGCCCGAACTTTCTATAAATTGTCTCAAGTCTCCCCGTGCGACATGTCACCTCACCACATCAGATTTATTAGAGTAGTGGAACTCGATCAACACCCTGAATTCATCATTTGTAATAACCAGAAATATATAGCTCTATTACTAAGTGAAGCTGCTCTCGTTGAGCTTACCTCTGAGGACCAAATACGTGCACGTGCCAAATATAGTCATCTCTCATCTACACGAGCACTCTACCTTTACAAGTTTTACAAACTGTTTAAGCAAAAGTTGCCTCGATACGTCAACTCTGACATTGAACCACAACCAGTTGATAGGAGTGACATAAAGGTTATCCGCAAAAATCCAAGCAGAATTCCACGCTCAATTAACAGTTCGACTACGACCCTGCCTGAAACCACCGTGGTGACCGTCCCAGACGACATCCTCACCCACGTACCATCAAGTGAAGGCGAAACTGACACCGAAGGACCAACACCATGTGGGTTCCCCACAACACCTCTTGGAGGATTTGCGAGTTTCAACCCCAGTAGGACATCTACCCCTGCTATCTCTTCTGGTCCCGCAGATAACGATTCGATCTTCGTTACTACTCAATCAGTAAGTACAAACTTTAATTTGTCTAACAATCATACTCTCACCGGCACACCTGTCGCCCCACATCCTCAACCATCATCATCGCGTCTCTTTACCTCCCGGGACTTTCTCGAAGTCATCGCCCAGAAGCTCGTTGATGACATTAAGACCAAGCAAGAAACAGACTCTTCAGGGACGAGCATTCTTACCTACGCTAATTACCAACAACTGCTATATGATCTTAAATTAACCACAGAAGTTACATCTGACGGTCACTTCCTCAACACCAGAGAAACATTTACAAGGATTGTAGCCCGAATTCTCCGCATCTTTACACTTTGGCAGACTAATTCAACTGAATTTGCATCCATCATTGAAGAAATCGAGGACATCCAAACTTCATTACTAGCTCAAGAATTTTGTCCAACCGTAACTACTACTCCAGTCACAACAACTACTCCTTCCGTGTCCACTACTAAGACCCCTACCTTTGTTATCGAAACACACAGCTACACGCCTGTAATCCTCGCCTGGACCACACGACTACAAGCTGCTCACAATTCCACTCAGGACATTGCCCATCTTCTCAGTTACGCCTCTTACTTAGGATTAGTACAGGAATTTAATCTCACATCAAAATATACCCACAACCATTGTCATTTTTCCTCTCAGCAAGCCTACAAAGAAGGACTCTTTCTTTTAGACCAGGAATTTATTTCCATTGCTACTCAAACCTACCCGGACATTTTTTCCGCTCCCGTCACTAATCCAGACAATCACACCAATAATCATTCTCATACAGCTCCCCAGGACAATACCGCTGTTCTCATTCCTGACGTTGACACCACCGCCGCGTACGACAGTGACAATCCTATCTATAATATTAACGTAACCCCCCCACCTCTTTCAGATTCAAACTCTGATTCAGGGTCACTCCACTCTGAATCTCTCCATTTCACCACTGCCACCAACAGCTCTTCCTCCTCTCGTTCCACTTCTCCTATTCCAACTCCTCCACCTATTCCTCCAATTATTCCTACAAAAAATCCTACAATGGACTACAACCGTTTCCTTTTCGATAAGCCAACCTATCCTTCCTCCAAAATTTCATCCGAAGAGCTTTCTGAATTCCTGTTAAGATGTGACGATTTTTTCAACACATTTGTAACAGACGATAAAATGAAGAAATCGTATGTGTATCGTAAACTATCGGATGCTACTAAAACAGGCAAAGATTATTTGGCTCATTACTACAACCTCACATCTACGTCCCGTCAAACGTATGCCCAGTTTAGAGACGAAATTTTGAATAAAATGCCCAGAGACATTCCCGACAGAAAAAGCAAACTTTTGGACGCCCTATCCATGACTCCATATCCACACGAACCGCCCACCAAGTTTGTGTTACGAGTTAAGTCTGCTGCAAGCACAGACTGGTCCACATTCCCAGAGGCCACCACAGTTAAAACATTGTTGGAAAAGCTCGACACCACTGTCAAGATTTTTATAACAAGCAAAAATCTGAAAATTAAAACTTTTAATCATCTCTTGGATGCTTTACGCGACTATGAATCATGCACTACTCCCCATACGGACCACAGTGCTGTTACTCTCGCAACTCCAGTCCTTCCTACATCATTGGAAAAACCCTGGCCATGCTTCTAGAGAAAATTGAGAAATTGGAAGCTAAAGAAACTCCAATTATGGCAGTCACTCAACATGCTCAGCCACAGCGCTCACAGTAAAACAAATTTCAACCTGGACTAGGTTCTAACATTCAACGAACCTACACGTGTTACAAGTGTAACCAAACCGGCCACACAGCACGGTATTGCCCAACTCAGCCTACTCAACCTTAAAATCCAGCTTCTGAATCCCCAGAAATTTGCGGTCGTTGCTCCCGTCCTGGCCATCATGCTAACCGTTGCAGACAGCCAGTTGCTATACATTACCAACAATTTCCACAATATATGCAACGACGACGTGAAGAAAGACAACAGCAACAACAGAACCAGCCTTTAAACTCCAACGGGCAGGCTCCACAAGGCCTGCCCCGACGCCAGCTTCTGCCTATACAAGCTGCAGACCACCAAAACTCACAAGACAACCACTAATAATTCCTTCCATTACTACTCAATGTACTACTAACATCAGTGTACACTCACTCTCCTGTTCCCTGAAAATCATTGTCAGTATAAACGGTATAAGCCTCCCGTGTCTTATCGACACAGGAGCAGCTGCTTCGTTGATCCATCCATCATACGTACCTCAAGGCACACACATCACCAAGACCAATCTCACACTCATAGATGCCTCAGGAAATCACATGCTCAATACAGGACTCGCCCTTGTAAAAATCAAGATAGGACACTGTACATTTCTACACCCTTTCATAATTGCTCCTTCCACAGCACTTCGCTGCATCTTGGGAACAGACTTCTTATATTCTAAAGGAGGATTCCTTATCAACACTGAGAAAAATATCCTATTCAACAAATTTACAGGAAACATCCCGTTAATCCATACTCTCCTACAACACGACAAAACACTTAAAGAACAATGCGAAATTCCAGTGCAACCCATACAAAATTCATCAACCAGAACAAACCTGTCCCATAACTCTCATTATCACAAAGACCAGGATGCTAACTTCCTGCCCAACCCTTGCCTCTCATTCTCTACACCACCTGTGACCTCTTTTCCAGTCTCTACGTCTACTCAAACTCTTCCTCTTTTTCAAGACACAGCTTCGCAGACAATTTCTACAACGAAAATTCAACCTCAACATGGAGTTAAATATTCCCCACCTCAAGAAAAATATTCTCCAACTCCAGACATGTCTTCTGACGAGACAGACCAGGATTACTTCCATCGCTCAACCCATCCACTTCGCCGACGTATTTCTACCTCCCGAAGAATTACTCTCAAAACTACACCTACTACCATATCATCTGTCTCAGCTAAACCTCCTACAACGTCCAAAATTACAACAATTCCTATTCTATGTGTTTCCAATACCATGGAAGACGATGTTCTCCGCGTCCATGGAACACAGGTTATTTCACCCAGGTCTCATGCAACCATTGCCACCATACACTCCATTGACCAAACTTCGCCTGTATATTTCCAACCTCATGACTCCTTGCATACACAATTCCATATCCTTGCTCCTCATGCAATACTCAGTCCTGAATCTAAATTCTTCCTTCTCACAAATCCAACTTCTATGACTATTACCTTACCAGATGGTTTGGGTCTCGGATGTTTAACCCCGTTTGACACACATGATAATTCTATGCAACCGATACATATCAATGCGATCCATACTTCCCAATTGGAAACTGAAGTAGCATCATTTAAAATCAATCCGGATCTCAACCTTGATGACCAAACTAAACTCCGTTCATTGTTAACAGAATATAGAAGCTCTTTTGCTTTCTATCCCCATGAGCTCGGAAAATGTTCCACAATACCATTCAAAGTCGAACTTCAACAAGGAGGTATAGTAGCCTATAAACCCTACAAGACCTCCTCTTATCAGGATTCCATCATCGACGCCGAAGTTAAGAAATTACTCGACAATAACATCATCGAACCATCCACTTCACCTTTCTCAAGTCCCGTCATCATTGTTTTTAATAAACCAAATGACGAGGGAGTCCGCAAGCCACGTATGGTCATTGATTTCCGATCCCTCAACGCTATTACTAAGGCAATGCATTGGCCGTTACCCTCAATTGATGAAATTCTTCGTCGCTTACAAAACCAGAAATATTTCTCTACGCTCGACTTAGCCTCCGGATTCCATCAGATAACAGTGGAACCCGCCTCCAGAGAAAAACTCAGCTTCATCACCAGAAATGGACAGTATCAGTATAAAGACATGCCATTCGGCACCAAAAACTCCCCATCTCATTTTTGTAGGGTCATCGATGTTATTCTAGCCGACCTCAAGTATAATACTGCCATGGCATATGTTGATGACGTTGTCATTGCTAGCCAAACCATTGACGAACATATTTCTAAACTGAGAAAAATCTTCATACGCTTCGCACAGCATAACCTCAAGTTTGAACCAACCAAATGTAAATTTGGTTACGAACAAATAAATCTGCTCGGCTTCACCATCAATGCCTATGGAATTCAGCCCTATGATGATAACCTCAATGGTTTACGAATGATGCCAGTTCCAACTAACATCACTACAGTCCAGTCCTTTCTTGGAATGGCTAACTTCTTTCGAAGATTTGTGCCCAATTTTGCACATATAGCAGCACCATTACGAGAACTCACAAAAAAGAACACCCCGTTCCTGTGGACTCACGAATGTGATCAAGCATTCCAAGCCCTGAAGAATCTCTTATTATGCAAACCAGTCTTAGCACACTATGATCCCCAAAAGGAAACATTTTTATATACAGACGCCTCCTACCAAGGACTTGGTGCCTACATGACACAACTACACCCCGATGGTTTGGAACATCCAGTCTTCTTCCTCAGCCGACGTCTAAATAAATATGAAGTTAAGTATCACATTCGCATTTTAGAACTACTGGCCATAACTTGGTCCGTAATGAAATTAAAGGAGTATTTACTTGGCATACCATTCACGGTCAAAACAGACCATCACAGCTTATGCTACATCATGAAGAGTAAGGATAGCTTGGACCCCAAGCTACAACGACTACAACTTCTACTGATGCCCTACGACATTACCATAAAATATGTCAAGGGTACAACTCATAAGGTCGCCGACTGCCTCAGCCGAAATCCTTTTCAACAGCCCACACATTCACAGACGGATGAGGATGCATGTCTCTCTATCCAAACCATAGACGTTCAAGTTCTCAAAAAGGAACAAGAACAAGATCCTGCCATCATGGACATTATCCATAAACTCCCCACAAATTGGAGACTACGCTCTAACTACACATTATACAATGATATTTTGTACAAGCATAACAAAAAACTTGGAGAAAAATCTGTCATGATGATACCTCAACACATGGTCCCGGATATAATTAAACGTCACCATAACCCAGTGTCCCACACAGGACATACCAAAGCTCTGAAGGAAATCCAACAAAGTTACTTCTGGAAAACAATGAGTAAAGACATCAAAGAATTTATCCAATCTTGTAAATTCTGTCAAGAAAGAAAAACTCCCCGCGGACACAAACAGCCAGGCGAATTTCAATTCATTCCCATTCCCCTCAGACCCTTCGAGCGAATCCAGCTCGATGTCCAGGGGCCCTTATCCAACAAAGAAGGACGTCCACGATATATAATAACTGCGATTTGTTACTTGACCAAATTTCTTGTAGCTGAGGTTGTACCCACAGCAGATGCGTCCGCTATAGCCAAATTCATTTTCAACAAAATCGCTGCCGTCTTTTCCCTTCCCGAAATTATACAGTCAGATCAAGGAACTGAATTTCATAATGTGGTCATTAATGAACTTTCACAACTATTTGCTTTTAAGATGAACTACTCCACGGCCTTCCGCCCACAGAGCCAAGGGCTCTGTGAGCGTACACATCAGACCTTAGGTGATCTCATTTCCATATATATGGCTGAGAACAAGGCTGATTGGCCCCATGCTATTCCTGCAATTATATTCCATCTTAATAATACTCTTCACAGCTCCCACGGTTTTACACCATTCTACGTGCTGCATGGTTTTCAAGCACGCACCCCGTTGAGAAATGCATTTCCTACGTTTACTCCAGAAAACCGGAATGTCCACGACATGGCTACTCTATGGAAGACTACCCACGAAATTTTAACCCGTCACAGAGAAAAATACGCTGACCGCGTAAATAAATCTAAAAGAACAGTAAACTACAACATCGGAGATAATGTACTCCTTCAACATACTTCAGTCCAACCTGGAACGAGTACCAAATTACTGCCCAGATGGAAAGGCCCCTTTTCTGTTATTGATCAACCCTCTGACGTTAACTACACTATTAGAGGATCTGTAGGTAACACCGTTAAAACTCTAACGTTCACGTGTCAAGATTGAAACTATTCTATGAACGCCATAATGTGTTCAACACTAAATCTCTGCTCAATAATGAGTATGAGCCTCCAGAGCAGGAACCTTCTACAAATCTACAGGATATTCCTCAAGAACTCACTATTTCTCCAGGCGACCTACCCTCTCCGGAACCTGATGTAATCCCTGAAATTATTTCTAAAGACCCTTTACTTCCCAATTCTGCTCATATTCTTGATCCAGATTTGCCCACACATGAAGATCATGCATTCCCATTACGGGATACAGTGCCTCCATTTCCCGTTCAACAAACTCCTACAATTCCTCAGGAAATTCAAGAGCAACCTCATAAACCCACCTATAGAGAAGCACTGTTGTCTGCACCTAAAAATTCCACTATGGATATTCCTCATTCCTCCTCTATAACAATTCCTAATAAACGTGTTCGCAGAACACAGCAACAATTATTGGAACAGGAATCTCAACAAATATTACCCACAGATTTTTATTCCCGAACAGATACAGAATTTAGACGTAGCACAAGAAAAAATATCCATGCTATGGATAACCTATTCAACTTCACAACAGTTTGCCCTACAAATAATCACAGTTATCAACTATAACAACACGGACATCGGATCCAGCTTCATTTACAAATATATGCTCTATGCTCAGCAAAATTCATGAACAACCCTTCAATTACAACAGAGTTTTATTCCATACACAACACATACACCTCCCATTTCGGAGTCGTTTACAAATGAGAAATTCAATACAGTACATAATGCTACTATAGATTCACTGACCTCTTTTGACCTCAAACTTTACAAGTCTTTATTCAAGAAAAATTTTGGCGTGACCCGTATACGGTCATACACCCCGAGGGTTTCCCCCCAACCCCCCCTAAGTGGAAGGTCACCCCTCCCTCATGGAGTGACCTTTCCCCCTTGAAAATCGGCCCTTCTAAAGGTATCCCATGATGACCTGTATCCTTCAACTAACCAGAAGTCATGTATCAAGAAAAACTACAGCAAATTCAATAATAATAATCTGTGCCTTTTCAAAGGTCACATCCTCGGTCATCTGTTTCCATTCCATGTACAATGAACTTGTCCCACATTATTAAACACTAGCTTGCCATTACCAGGCAAAGGTCCCCGAGTCACTCTGAGCACTTGGACCGCAATTTAATAAATTGAACCCTCAAGCATCTACTGCTCATAATGTGAACACAAAATACATTGTACAATCACCAACTTCATCAACAGATTCCCTGGATCTACGAATTGCAAGGGCAAGACAACCGCAGACCCGTACTCCTAACAAAAATAAAAAAAGTCAAGACAGAAAAGAAGAACACTGTACGAAGAACAAATAATATTAATTGGAACTTCACATTTTCTTCAATGATGATCAGCACCAGCACACAGATTTCCGATGTCACCCTATACAATAACTATCTTAGTTGAATATCTTGCTCTGATATCTTGACTAGTTCTGCGACACGGACCCCATCTGCAATAACAATGAAATTGCACAAAAAACATTATATTGATGACAAATTTACTAATATGTATTTATTCTGAGTTCCAGAACAAATTTCCACTGACTATAGCAGACTTAACAACATGACCCACATTCACGGATGTTCAGGTCAGCACCCTCTATGATGACAACTCCAACTGCAACCACACATGGGACGCCATGACCCTTTGCAAGTCATCTACAGCCAGAAAATACAAAAAAAAATATTATATTTCTTTACTAACAATTTTCCCTAGCTTCACAAACACTTTCACTTAATTCTCACACATCACACTCTTATATTACACACTTAACAATTTTTGTCTTAATTCTATACCTATGTACTATGAGCTGCAGCTCCCAAAACATTTTCCTCATTTCCAGAAATTGTACTTGATCAATACGTTTCGTCACTTCCAATTAGACACCCTATATACACACAAAATTTCTGTAAAATCTGTTATACACACACTTTAAAGTTCATACTATAAGCTCTTTTTCAGTTTCAATCTCACTAACCCAATACAAAATATTACTCACCTTATATGAAGTCTCCATCTTGCGAATCTCCTCTCCAAATTTTACTCAATTCCGTCTGATTAATTCTGGGGACAGAATTTTCTGCCACTCCAGGAAGTTTATACAAACATTTACGCTAACACTGCACAATTTCGATGTTATTTTTAACGACAAATACAGTTTTATGTATATTCTATATGTTAACATAATATTTGTAGAGCTAAAAAGTTTATTCAACTCCAGTGGAAAGAGTTCAAACCAAGAAAACCAGAGGAAAAAGAAACTACGTCGTCCCAGTTCAAGATAGAAGCGGACTAAAAATACCAACGGTACAAAAAATCTGTTACAGTTCCTACCCTTTTAAACAATGGGGATATTGTTTCCCCTTCCCGGTAGAATGTTAACCGATATTTGGTTTTGTAACACTCAATAAATGTAACGTTAACATTCATGTACATATATGTACTGTTAAGATGTAAAGTTTCCTTGAAAAATGTGTTAGGTACTTACTTTAACCTAATATTATTGGTCAAAATGAAAACCTTTGTGAATACTGGAGGTGGGCTCTTGTGAGCTCACCTCCGTATAAAAACACGTGCCTCCGAAGGCACGAGAGAGAAGAGGAATTCCAGATCTCGTGCTGAACACAAGTAAGAGCACACGCAAGAGACGCACACAGTGTATCAAATCTACGCACTATAGTAAAATAAAGTATATCCTGTGAGTAAATACATATACGCACTTATGCGTTTTATTTTTCGTATGCTGAGACACAAGCCCGAAATCCCTCACTCAAAAGCAAGTGCATCTCTGCCGTCTACATTTCCCCATCAACTCATACTCTCACTCTCAATTCCATAATATTCCACATTTTTCCATTACGAACCATAACTACAATTATTATATTAACACTATATAGATCCAGTTTAATATTGCTTAAATTAATTTGAAATTCAGATAATTATCTCGTTTCTTGTATTTAAGTCATGGAAATTAGCATTATTTTTAATTACCGTAATTTGCGTGACAGTCTTAGACATTATTCTTTTTGTAACACGGTTTCCCTTTTTCTCGTCTAATGGGAGAAGAAATGTTATTAACTCTGTACTGAAAATTACAAGCATTTCAAAGTAAATGATAATTTTCAAAGTGGTTTTGAATTTACAAAAAACGAGTGTGTTACGGAAAAGATTTGAGAACTAATTTCCCTGCTAAGCTATTTTAAATAAATTTGAAAAATTCAACTTGGATTAAATTCTCTCTATAAGTGGAGGTTTGGGAGAGCAAATCTCAGATTATTTGTTCTTGGCTAGAAAACATGTTGAAACTATAGTCTTGAAATGGATGAACCCGCACAAATTACTACTAGGTTTTTGTGGTTTTGTTTGAAATGATTTTACTTTGTAAAACTATTATTTATTAATGATTTAAATCGAATTTCGCAATTCTTGTGCAAATTATTTAGTACTACTTTCCTGGCATCTGTTACAATTTCATAAATTCCTAACGAAATATTCCTGACGTTGCAAATCTTTGTTTGTGAACGACAATTTACTAAAATGTATTTAATTTAAGAAATAAACAAGTATCCTAAATGGCTTTCACATGCGCTAATCAAGTCTACATTACCTTAGAATAAATAAGACCTACAGATACGACACTTCAACATGAAATTGACTCGTTTGAAAGCCCCTCCGATAATCTTCCTAACAAACTGTGAATGCTATTCTTTTTAAATTTTATTGTGTCGGAATGGATTTTGAAAAATTTTAGAAGTGACCAGGGTTGGCAAAAAACCGGATTTTATTAATAAAGGCCAAGCCAGTGGCAAGAAATGGCAACAACAGGTTTTTATTTGATAGTGGATTTATTTGGATAATATAAATTATGGCCATTTTGTACCAACCTATACAACAGGTCCAGGCCGGTTAGAACCGATTTTAACCAATAAAGACCAGGCCATTTCTGGCCATTTGACAACCCTGTGTTCATGCATGCCTAATTTTAACCAAGCTGGTGGTACATTTTGGTTAAAACCGGTTTTTATTGGAAAGCGGTGTTATTTGGATAATATTAATTATGACCATTTTATACCAACGCATACAAAAGGTTCAAGCCGGTTAGAACCGGATTTTAACCAATATTGACCAGGCCATTTCTTGCCACTTGCCAACCTTGGAAGTGACAACGGGCAAATATACCAAGAAGTTATTCCGGACGAAAATCCTGCATACTATTTATGAGTTATTAAATTTCCGAAAGTAAATACGCAAGTTTCAATCACATATGGACAATAAAATATTTGTTTTCGTTTTGATCCTGCACAATAAAATCAGCAGTTTAAAAAAATCTAAACAAAGATTTGGAAAAAGATGGAACAACACGGATATTACATAGTTAAATGTAAATAAGGATTCAGCAATTACGGTTTTTATATTTTTTAGTTTTAGTATTTCTGCATTTTCCTAAGCGGTTTTTAATATTTAGCAAATTTAATGTCACGTATGCTTAATAGTAATTAAATGAAAACATGAGAATACATATAACCTCAAGTACATTTAAATTATTTAATGTAATTGTTTTATTTCTCAATGTCTTTTTTGTAGCAAAATTTATAAATGTGTTTCCACTGTATAGAAAATACAACTGATTATCAATGCTTTGAAGATATTTATCTGCAATAATTATAGTAACTACCATGTACTTTTATAATAAAAACAAACTATTGTGCTTATAATTATAAATAAAATGAGTCTCAGTATTTAGTTTCCAACTTATTATTGATTCACTGAGTTTCCAAAGAAACATATGGACTGGAGTCAAAGTTTATTATATTAAATAATTTTTACACTTTTTAAATAATTTTTAAGTTATCAGAATCTTCCTAACCCCGAGAGTATTATTTTACAAGTATGTAATATATTTAATTTTTGTTTTTTTAAAATACATTATTGGAAAAACTCATAGGATTGTTGAAAATTGGCTATTTTCTTAAACGTTTGGACAAATGTAATGAAATGTATGAAAGTTATAAAACGAAAATTTGAATGCGCAAATATATTGTCCTTGCCAGTAGTTATTTAGCAATTGAAAAAATCAACATTCGTTCTCGCTTATTGTATTTTATATAATTGAGCACTCAAAAAATGAATCTTGACATACAAATTTGTGTATGGGTAAGTCACGTAATTTGAAACTAAGTATAAAGCCAGTGACATAAAGCTACAATTGTTTTTTAAATATTTTGCAAATATTAAGGAAAAATAAAATTATTTTGTAAGATAAGAGTAAAACTTGCCTTACAAGATGCTCAATTAAAACTCATATCTCCGTCAGTACGTGACGAAGTTTTCTTTCTCTTTATCTCTCCCTTTCCTACCGTGTGACAGGCAAACTATGAACAGCGGAATCCCAAGACTGTAAGAAATGTGTTAAGTGGCGTCAAGATATGAATTATTTTTATTTTTCGGTTATTTTTAAACGTTTATTAATGGCTAAATAGATTGGTGATTTATCAAATCCCTTTTTCACCTCTCTAACAATAAAACACGATACATGATTTGTTGGTCAACCATTTCTCATTAAAGCCATTTGTAATTGCGTCAGTTCTGCATGAATGTATTTTTCATTGTATATGATAACAATAATTTGCCGTGACTTCTGACATTTTCTTAAAAAAAGTATTTCTATAGAAAATCCTGAGTTGCAATTTTTAAAGACAAATAGGTCAGTAAATTCGGGTATTTATTTCTCCAGTTTGAAGCACACAATGAATTAATGAATGCAATTTCAAAATAAAATCAAACTCCTGCACTTTAAACTGCAAATATATTCCATTAAATTGTTCGAATCGACTGTATTTGAGAATCCTTTGACAGATAAAATACGGGCTTCCGTTAAGGTTTAATTCATAAAATAATTTTCATTCCAATAATCCCTCAATATCATTTATGCACATGTCAGGGCTGATGGCCCTTACTTTGAACCATAAGATGATAAAATCTTCTACATAACATCAATAAATTTACCTGCACAGCACGCTGTAAATGTATTGGGAACGGCGTGAAAGCTGTGAATATTTAGAAAGCAATTTATGTCCTAGATGAATTTTATTTGTGAGTTGTAACGTGCATGTCAAATCCCATAAGAAATTTTACTTTTCGAATTCGAGGTATGAACTTGGTATTGGTTAAAATCGGTCACACAAACTTCAATTACCTGTGGTTTACCATATATGTCTCAATCCTTTAATGCAAAACAAAATTCATTAAAACTGCTAATTTTCAGGACGTAACATGACGTGGCATGAATGTTTAAACATTTTTAAAATATTTAAAGACAACTTCAATGAGCAAATATTTGACCGTTGTCAAAGTGGACAAATTGTATTGAGCTGTGTTATAAACAGACGGTGTTCGGAAAAACTGAAGTGATATAATTACATATATGTTGTTGATACGCGAGGGCACTAAATGTTTTGCCAATATGTATTAGAATTGCGAGCAGGTATTCTCGGTAAAATATCTGGTGTGGCACGAAAGTAAAACATTTTAGAAATATCTAGACAACAATTATAAACAACAACAATATTCAAATAATGAAGCTATAAGTTCGTTTTCGGTAATTGACTGTTAATTAAAAAATTGATTTCTCATTGGTCAAATACAACTATGAGACCAAAATTGAGCTGAAAATTCAATTTCAATTACAACTTCAAGTTCAAATACGTGGTGACTTAAGTTGTGAGGAGTCCTAGTCCAAAGTGCAGCAAATCTGTTTTTTTCAATCTATATTTGATTTAGGATTTAATTCCTTGATTTTTTTAAGGAAGACGTTAGCTGCAGGAAATTGAAGAATTTCTATTGATGGCATTTATCATGGCTGACCTGACCTTCGTAAAAATATTTCCATACTCCAATTGTTTGGGAATTCCCTTTAGTCCAAAGCTTAATGAATAGTGTTCCTGAGGGACACCTTGAGGTCTCTGGAATTTAAAACGTGAACTTAAATTTAATCAGTTGGAATTATTAGTCAAATTTCGTCCTCGTCTATTGCATTTTAAACAATTAATTTGATGGTCTACCCAAGAAATGAATCCTGCGTCACAATTTCTGTGTGCTGGTGTTATACGTAAGTTGAATCGGAATCTAAAGACTTTAACACAAAACCACACTTGTTTTTAAAATATTTTAAAAATAATATTGGAAAATAAAATAATAACGTAGAGAAGGAGTAAAAAGTTGCCTTGTATGATGCTCAACCAGAAAGCCTGAAATTATAAAGTTTGTAATAACTATTACATTTTAATATTTTTTTTGTTTTAGTATTGATTCAGGTAATGCAGATGTTTGTGCAAGGTCGTTTCAAAAACTTGTTTAAGCTTCGACTACGAATCATCACCGCCATAAATATAGAGATGTAAATCCATAAAAAGGCAAGATTCTTGCAAAGAAAAACTTTCTACTTTCATGACATTTCTAAAACTTTCCCTTATATTTTCGGTTTATGAAAACCAAATTTGTTCACGTAGGCATAGATGGGGATAGACTCAAATGAATCCTCATTAATTTTTCTGCAAAATCAGCTTCCCGGAAAAATCAATGATCGTCGGACTGTCCGTAAAATTGAAGATGTGATATTCCGTCATCCTGCTTTCTCGTATTTTTGCTCTTGTAGCTGAATTCCTTTACAGTTTTTGGTCATGCCCATCAGGCACTCCGGTACAAGGGGGGACAGGAGGGACATTGACCCTCCCAAAAAACATCAGGGAAGGACTGCTACTGTCCCCCCCCCCGCTTTTCAAGAATCAAATTAACCTTTTCTTAACTTTTTGCTGTCAAAACTCCTATTCAATTTAAAAAAATTCTCCACAAAATGCTATTAGTTGTGTTTAAAAAACTCGAAACAAACTATTTCTTCTAAACAAAAATGTTTACACAAATTGTAAAATATATTTTTCATCCGTTCATCTAGGTAACTACCAGAATTGAGTAGTGAAAGTAGTGGGTCATAAAACTGCAGTCCGAAATATATTTTTTAAATCTACCGGTTTCATCCTTGATAATGATTTTGAACTTATGTTATTTTATGCCAGTACTGCAATAAACATTCCGGGTTGAAATTGTGGGATAGTGTGATTATTCAAATAGTAACTTAGGAATTCAACGCAACGCGGCCCATCAAGAAATTAAAGGATATTTTTCTATCCATCATTCTTTCCTATTGTTAAATTTGGAATATTATTTCCCGCTACGTTTGCCGAACATATTGACCTCCCCTTGCCAGATTGATCCAGGCCAAAATCTTGGTCTGGATCAAAAATTTGAACAATTTGAAACTTTGGCTTTAAATTTCGTTCCAAACTCATACCAGATCAATAAATCTGTTCCAAAATGTCGGACCAGACAGTTATTACCATTCCTGTACTACGAGCTTAAAGGAAAATTTGCTAGGAGCAATTTATAAACTCGATAGATTTTAGCACTCCAATGTTACTGAAAAGAATACAACTAACAATGAGTATTAAAACGTCGCACAAGGAGTTTATTTCAGGATATTAATAATTATCATGAAATATTGTTGTTGGGGAAAAAATTATTTCATTTACATCAAAAAATTCACTGACACAAAATTTGGTCTGTTCCAACGGATGGAAAAGACCATGCACTTTTAAACCAGTAAATCTACTGGAGAATGTTCTTTGGACGAAAATTGTGGAACAGATCTTGTGGAAAGGATCTAAACTTGGACCAGACAAAAAATCCAAGAACAGATTGAACCGTTCCAGGAACTTGATCGCCAATCAATGCAATGATTCTTTGATACCTCTATTTGAAATCCATAAAATTTTGATAGTATTTACTGTGTAAATAATGTTCTAATATATGAGATTGAGTTGGTGTCTTCTATGAAAGCTTGTTCTTTTAAAAACAGTCCTGCAATAAAAATTAAAAAATCTATATTTTGCATGTTTATATGAGCAAATTAACTAAAAATAATGTGTAACCTTATACATACATACGTTTGTATGTGGCCACTAGCAAAGTAACGAAAACTAATTTTGAAATGTTGTCCCCCCACTTTGTTGGACGTTCCGGAGTGCCTGAATGTCCATATTTCTTACCTTAGAGTCGTATGTAATAGCATAGAAAATCCATGAAGTGGTTTAAAAATTCTTCTCCAAATTGTGTCTGATAATAATTTTAAAACTAGCATCTGGAAAAAGACGAACTTTGCTTGACGCTTCACAACTCTATGAGATCAAATTTGACCCAGATCAATGGGGTGAATTGAATTGGGACAACAAAATTTACAGGGATCCACAAGTATTGTTCGTACATTTTGATTAAGGTTTTTCAATATTCACAGAATTTAATGTCATGCTTTGTATTTACCAGACAAGCCCTTTTTTCTAATCAAAGCGCCAGAAGAATTTAAAATCTAAACGTTTGAATTTTGATTTAAAAAACAGGGAACAAAATTCAAACCAAATATTTTATGGGAAGTGAAATCCTTCTGCTAAACAGTGATTTTGAAATTCAATTATCTTTTTAGCAAGAATTTTCCGAGGGAAAATCTTGCGGCAACAGGGATTTGTAAATATTTTTCCAATGATTTGTGAACTTCCTACGAAGGACATCATTTTCAGCACGGAAAATCAAAAATCGTCTTCTAGGAAGAATTGTCAATAAAAACATTCAACCACCGGTTTGACATTTAAAAAAGGTTTGGTTTTCAGAATTTACAGCAAGTCTCATTTCAAATTCCAACTAAAATTAAAAACCTCTTATTTTTTCAAAATCTTGAGTATCCACGCCGCCTCAGACGTTTCTTTTCGTTACCAATATAGATATGTATCAGATAAGTCCTAGACAGACATAAGAGCAGGGAAAATTTTGCAGGTCTGGCCATTTTAAAATGCCAATATATCTTATGTACTTTACCTTAGCATTTTGTACATATTCACTGAAATATTTGCATTTATAATTCGCAGGACATTATGGGAGCGTTCATAATTTGGTTGTTTCAGCCTCAATTACACAGATATTCAGATTCTCAATTTTACGATTAATAATTGCTAAACCCGATCGATTATTGATTCGGATAAATTAGTAGTTGGAATAATTAGGTTCTTAATTCTTATCAACAAAATGCTTGTTTTCCAAAACAATTCCGATTCAAAACAAATTGAAAAAATATGAGACTGCTAGAACCAAAAGACAAGGACGAAGTTTAGTGGAACTGGAACATATAGTAAAGTTACCCTGTAAAATCAATTCCGTTAGTTTATTCTAACGACTACGGTGTGTTTTATTTAAAATTATAATACGCTGTAAAACTTCTAAATAACCACTTGATGTTTTCAACAATGAGAGTCACTTGCTGGTAAATATTTTCTATGCGACAGACTAAGAGAAAATATTATTTGGTGAGTTACTCCGGTCCTTATTTTAATGAGAAGAAGAACCATAGAATAGTCATTTCTATCTGCATGACTATCCTATATTTATCAAAATTTAAAAACAAATAATCCCAAAATTTAGTTTATTCCGACAGGGGTCGGAATTTTGTGGGCAGAGGGGAATACAAATTTCCCACGGGGAATATATTAAAACAAGACCAATATCTCATGGAAGGGATAACGTTTTGGTAAATGAAGATTTTGAAATGTTTTTACATGTTTGATCAAATATTTTCGAATTTGGGTAAGTTTCGCAGGGTAAATCTTCTGGCAAAAGTTATTTAAAAAAGTAATTACTTTACAAGAAATTTCTGAACTTCCCATCAGGGACATCAGCCTCGGCAGGAAAAATCGAAATTCATCGTCCTGAGATGTTTACCAACATCCAACTACTGATCTCACATTAAATGCTTACTAGCATGCAAGCCATCCACCAAGGTGGATGGGGAAACTGGGATAGCATAGGTTTGTACATCATAGAAAATATTAAACTTAATATACAATTATGCAATTTTTACATATAAGGTTGTTCTTCGTTTAAATAATTGCAACGGATCCTTTTAGCCTCGAATCCGCTTCGATTGTGTAAAATCTGTGACAGAAACCAACTTCATCGCTTATTAATGGCTTTATGCATAACTTTTTTCATTACTGTCCTTGCAAGGGTAAGTTAAATTTAATTTTTTTTTAAACCTATGTGAATTTAAGGGGGTCAACTCTGGTCCGGTCAGGGTATAAAAAATAACAAAGGCCCTCAGATTCCATGCGGAAAGGCCTTTCTACTTATTTGACTATTTATGTTATTCAAAGTCCCCCGCCACTGACCTACATACATAAGCAATATTAATTAATATTCATTGTTTTACCTACATTTCGTATATAGGTTTTTGAAGTAACTTCACTGTTGTATTGACTTCATCTGCAGTCACAATCAAACATCGAATGAAACTGACAGTAGCTAGTATAAAATATACTCTAGGAAAACTAAAAGCTTCCTATTTGTTAGCAACATTGCCAGACTTTGATCAAAATAGGATGCCTGATTTTTAAAAACTGAAGCCTCTCCTTTTACAGATATTACGTGAAGTCCTCAAAGAATAATTTTTAGAATTGTTCTCAAACTTTTCCGTGGCATAAATGTTTTTTGAAAATATTTAAAAGCTGTTTAGTAAATAGGTGCTGTACAGGGTACTAATAAAATGGCAATTAAATTATTTAAGCTGAGCAAATGTTTGCAATTTGATACTAAATATTCAAAGGCGTACACATTAAGCAAGTGGTAGTTGATTCGAATTAACCATAAAAAATTCAAAGATGCAAGATAGTATCTTGTTAGTATACTTGTTTAGCATTGCGGAATTTATTTTCTTTTTTCTGGTTTGTAATCTAAAATGGCATTATTTTTTGTTGACTTGAACAGGATTAAGTAGTAACACCTGGTTACTATAACTTAAGCCTGTCGAAGTAAACAAAAAAGAAGTGTTAAAAAAGAATGGAGGTTTATTTTTTCATTCGTGCAAATAACTAATGCTTTAAAATAAAAATTAAAACATTTTTTTCATAAATGAAAGAAAAGAAATGAACCGCTATGCTACAACATGTCATGTACATAAGTGACGACTGGCACCATCATCATCATCAAGACAATCACTTCCAAATTAGTATAAAGGATTTACCTTTGAAAATTTACAGTAAGCCTCATTTCAATTCGACTACCTTATTTTCAAAATTATTTCTGCAACCACATTTACTTTTAGAAAACACTTCAAATTATGTCATTTAAACTTGAATCCTCATTACCACAAAAATGTAAAGTTAGGATAAATAGTTTAAAACACTTACCGTCAAATTTCATACAAGTTAATATACGTTTTTGTACGTTGTACTGTAGCTGTGGCCGATATATGATGGCTGTGCTCCTGAAACTGACTTTTTTCAGACTTCTCTCCTTCTTTTTAAGGTAGCAATAATAATAATGATAATTCTCTATGCATTGACTCAGAACGCAGCTTCCAGGAAAGTCCGTAAAATATATTATAAATTTTATAGCCTTGTAAATGCATACATATTTTGCAGAAGAAAACAATATGTATTGTAGAGATGAAAATCTGAAAACATCGTCCCTTTACGGTTCATTCTAAACTTAAGGAGGACTATACTGCAGATAACAAATTTAAATTAAGCTTCACAATTTTTTGTTTAAAATTATTATAACAGTTATTAAAATTTGCGATTAAATTATTCGCTTTGTTTCAACCCTCAAAGCTTACTAAAGCTTTATTTACTGACAAATATACAGTAAAACCTCTTTATAACGGCCGCTTTATAACGGAATTCTCATTATACCGGACACATTTGTCCATCCCCACCAAAGGTAGTTGGGTAAGCATATAATGTCCGCTATAATCGTATAACGGAATACTGTTTTTACCGGACAAAAATCCAAGCTCCCTTGCGATTCCGTTATAAACAGATTTTAATGTATTTTTCTCAGATTACTATACAGTCGTCATGTAGCTTTTATTGCAGCGACATAAACTTTACGAAATTACCAGTAGAAGATCCTGGGAAATAAATACAGTGGCGTCGAAGAAAAAATGTTTTCAAAGCTTAGGTATTTTAATTCGGCAAAATAAATTTGCTTCAAAGCTGCTGATTTTCACGACGTAATACGTATTGTGACAATGTCAAATTTCATTCTCATTTATTCTATGTTAAGAAACTGTGTACCAAATAAATGAATCCTGGCTCATAAAATTTGTTTATTGGTAAGTCAGGTCGCTCGAACGTAAGTCTAAAGCCAATAACATAAAATCAGACCAAATTGCAGAGAATCATTTTTTTCCAACTAAATTTGAATTAGGAACTGTAGATACTGTCTCAGACAGATTATGGTGAAATGGGAACATTTTTGAAGCACATACAAAAAATTTCCTTACAGGGAACTTGAGGTCACTGGAATTTAAAACGTGAACTTAAATGAAATCAGTTATTGAACGTTTGAATTATTAAACAAATTTTGTTCTCGTGTATTGTACTGTATTTTAAACAATTAATTTGATGGTGTACCCAAGAAATGAATCTTGGTTCACAATTTATTTGCATGTGGGTAAGTCACGTTATTCGAATCTAAATGTAAAGGCAGTAACATAAATCTACATTTGTTTTTAAAATATTTTAAAAATAATAGTGTAAAATAAAATTACAGCGTATGCTGGGAGTAAAAAGTGAATGATGCTCAACAAAAAATAATAGAAAAACGAATTAATTTAATTCTGCATCTTTCGCGCATTTGCTCCTGATGCTGAATATCTTTACGGGTTTCGGTCATAATATCTATAATCGATTTTGATAGGAAATCATAATGTACAATTTTTCCTTGACGAGATGATCTCTGTTGTAAGTTTATGAGTTTGAATGTAATTATTTTGAATTTATATTAACCTTAAGAGAGCCAATTTCTAAAATACGTAATTTCCCCAGTTTGTAGAAAAATCCTTCGCAGATTCCGAAATTTTGAGCCGACCAAAGTGTACCCGGGTAGTACCCGGAATTGTTGGGGTATATAAAATCGGTACCAGGGTAGTATCCATACCCGTACCCGTACCCGTTTACCCGAGTATTACCCATACCGGTGCCGAGCACTGCCAGTTATTAATTTTAATTATCTTAATTCCCATTACATTCTCAAAAAAAAGCTTCTCTCCAAGCTAAAACTGATGTTACAGGAAATTATAAAGAACTACATTGTGGGGAGGGGTTTGAAAAAAGCAACGGGACAATTGCAGTTGACATTTTTAATTATGTCCAAGTAACCAACATATTTTATTTTAATTTTCCTCTTTTACTCCTCAACTGTAACGACTACAGTAGAAAGGGGTAGTAGGGATTTATTAAGTGGTTATTATATTATTATTATTGCGAATTATTTTATTAGTAGTTAGGATTTATTCACTGGCAAAAACTTTGGTAAAAATTGTGTCCGGGATTTATTAGGGAATTATATTTCCGAGAAAACAAGCGAGAAATTTAAATTAGAAAATAGGAAACTCAAATTCTACCATGTAAGTTTTTTTTAGAAATTCAACTGATTTAAACTGGTTTGAAAGTTTCAGTTCCAAAACAAACCAATTTCGAAAATCTCTCAGAGAATTTGCTACCGAAGGGGAAATGCAATTTTTTGTAAGACGGTTTCCCTTTCCTGATCTAATAGGACATGAAATGTTAAGGAACTCGGGACCGGCAATTAGAAACGTTTCAAAATAAAGGTTGAGTTTCAAAATGGTTTGGAATTTACAAAACGAGTTTGTTGTCAAATAGATTTTGACAACTATTTTTCATGTAATTAAGTTTCATACCCATAGGATTTTTCGGCGTCTCTGCATGACAGAGTCACAGTACCCGCCATTATCAAACATCCCCCATGCATAGATGGTCAGATAAAATTCACTCGCGCTCCCCTCACACTCTTTCCCAGCCTAATTCGAGTTGCCCTCCCTCACCCTCATGAGGGAAGCACTCCAACAATCTGTCCTCTCACTCCCCCTCATGAGGTGTCCTCCATATATTTCAGTTCTCACTCTCGCCCTCATGAGAGCCCTCCTGGATCCTGCATTCTAGCTGTAATTGTGACGGAACCAAAGACAGCTATGCAAAAAATAGTTGACAATTAGTGGTAAATTTCATTTAAGAGTCAAACAAAGTTGATTAATTCCTTTTTAATTGTTGCTTTCTAATTGTAAGTACAAGCGGATAGACGTACTAACAATAAGTAGCCCCAATTCACACGCGCTTACGATAACAAATACATACATGAGCAAGATGATGTACCACACTGTCAATAAGGAAAAATTATTAATACCATAATATTAAGTGAGGCGGCGTAGTGTTAAAATAAAGTACCCATGAGTGCTAACTGCAGCCCTCACCCTCATTTTAGACATGTAAACCAAGTATTCCTCGCACTCATCTCGTGAGAGGATGGGAGAGAACGGAGGCCCTCAACCTCACCCCTCTCTTTTTGGAGGGTGAGAGCGAGGGGTACCCTCCTCCCTCATGAGTATGAACATCTGTGCCCCCATGGAGGACCCAAATGTACATATGTCCTTTGGTGTTTTCAGTGCAGCCCTTTTTCAATTCCAATATCTTCAAAAAACAATTTTGGGAAGATTTACGGTAAGATTAGAATAACACAATTCTGGTCGTTTCTGTCACATAAACTTCATTCCCAGTCAATCCCAAAATAAGCTAAATTAGATTCGCTGGAATGGAAAACATTTTAAACTGCGTGAAAGCTCTAAAATTAAAATACACTGAATCCTTAATGTTTTTTAGAGACTTCATTTCAAGATTTGCTAATTTTCAATTATGTAAAATTTAGTTAAGTAAAATTTATGCTAAAATTTAATTTCCTCAATTTTACTAAAGCTGTTATACTGTGTGATTTTTATAAACATTCCATAATGGGCATTTACATTACTGCTCTTAATTATTGTGTATGGAAAGTCAGAAAATTTTGAAAGTGACGATAAAGCTGTAAATATTTAAAAATAAATTTAGGCCTTAGAAATATTTCATTTTTCTCAGCATCTCACACCACTTTCTTAATTTTAAATATATTTCAACATGAAACTAATTAAGACTCAATTTAAAAACAAGCATGTTGGAAATTTATGCTTAATATTTTGAACCTCAAATAGATAATATAATGTTTAAAATGTTCATACTCGTCTAGGCACAGTTTTTTGGGAATTCTTAATCATTCAAAAATTGCTTTAGAATGTGCTCTGTCGTTCTTTCTAACGATATCCTGAAAAAAGGATCTGGTAATTATTACATTTTTGTGTTTTTCATGTTTATTTTCTTAGTACAACCGTTTGTTCCAAAGATGGGCAAATGAAGTAACTAAACCTAAAGCCTGCCTATTTTCTTTCAAAAAGTATCGCCATCCTATATAGTCCAATAGGATGTTTCAACGAAAAGAAGGGCCTTAATACCAAGGGCCAAGTACTCTAACTGCCTGCCTATTAGCCTATATCTGTCCTAGTGTACATTGCTTACCTGCCTATATTTGCTGTATAGCCTCTGACAGCGCTTTGCCAGCCTATATAGGCGATATAAACCTAAAAAAAATATTTAGGCGATATAATTGTGAGTTTTAGATAGTGTAATCGGTATGCAATGATCACATGCAATTGGAATATCAATTATATAGGGTTTGATTAATGCGGTAGTAAAGTAAACTACATAATGTCCAGTTATATAGTGGAAATAAATATGGGACGATTATTCATGTACTGCGGTATACATGTGCACATACACTGGTAATAGAGAGTTTGCGCTTAGTTGAACCCGAACGTAAACGCTAACGTTAAATCACACACGTTAGCGTTTGATTTAGCGGTACGCTAACGTAAGTAAACGCAAGGAGAAAGTCGCATCACGTGGTTGATTTCTGGTCGTGACGTCAAATTTAACGTTCTACGTATACAGAACGTCAATTGCGCAAACTCTCTAATTACTTGTATCTGGTATCAAGTAATTCCCACCTCACTGGCAGTCCGTCTCTGCAAACGTTTTCCCAAAGATCTTGTAATCCCATCCTAACCAATCCGTGCTTTGAGAATGTTCCACTCACCACTAGAGCTGGGGCCCGGAAGCGGGGTTTTGGATTCGGGCCGGCCCGAACCCGGCCCGACCGGGTTTTTATCCGGGTTTGGGTTGTAAATACGAACTTACGTTGGGCTCCGACCGGGTTCGGGCTGAACTAAAACAATGAAACCGGGATAAGTTCGGGTTTGGGCCTGTATTTATTTTTCAGTTCGGGTTTCGGGCGGGCCAGAAATTACAAGTGACCCGACAATCCTACTAGAATAGACTTTAGTATACAGATAGGTGACATAGATATTTGACGTTGCCAGGAGTTCAATCATTCCTTTCGCGTATGTATATTCACGATAAATAATAGTTCATTGTATTTAATACGTACACATACTTAAGCATTTTGAAACGATCCCTTCCGCTTGATAGTTTATGTTCAAAAATTTTCAAAGTCAAAAAGAAGTTTTGCTTCTTTAGTGCTCGTGCTCGTTTATTGAATGCGATGAGTAGGAATGGATGGATAGTATATGTATGATGTAAATATAATAGAATATGTAAACAAAGGTTTCACATCGGATTCAATTGTGACTAAAAATCCGGGTTTTCATCGGGTTTTAAAACCATTTAAAGATCGGGTTTTTAGCGGGTTCGGGTTGTAAAAATTTGTGGAGACCGGGTTTTTAACGGGTTCGGGCTTCACAAAATTTAAGGTGCATAAAACGGGCCGGGTTGAATATCAAATATTTAGCCCGTTGGCGGGCCGGGTCGGGCTAGTAGAGTATTCGTTCGGGTTTCTTCCGGGTTCGGGCCTGAAGACAAGCCCGAATCCCACCTCTACTCACCACTAATGTCTAGCCTTTACTTGAACACACTTGTAGCTCGCCTGAATAGCCCAGTCCCTTGTTCGGAAATATCCGAATAGCCAAGATTTTCCCTAAGGGAGTGTGCACATATTACGTTTCATTTTTTCGCCCTTTTTGGACCTTACCCTCCCTATCGTTATCCTAACGTCATTGTTCCTTGATCCCCCTCCCCTGTAAACGTCATCAAAGCAAAAACGAAGACAAAAAACAAGTTTAATCCGTAGCATTTTTAGGGTGGCGTCAGCCCACTTATAAGATAGTGTTATCCGTGATGTCTGGCGAATGAAACAGGTCAGCGTGTTCTTACGTAAAAAATAAAAACTGTACTTTCCTCCGAAAATGATTGACGTATTTAGTTCAAAATTGATGAGCTTTTTATTGGTTGAAATCGGTCCACGTGTTCGTACTTAAACAAAATAAACTAAATTTTGATGGAAGGAAAAATAATAATTAAGGTAAACGAATGAATACCGGTTGGGAAACTTTAGATCGCGGCCCTTTTATTTTGGTTTTTCCTTCTTGGACAAAAGCGAAGTTGCAATTATTACTGTTTTTGCAAAGAGCCTATTATTATTATAAAATTATGATTTACCGTCATTAATATCTGCAAATTTGATATGTATCGAGTCAGCCACATTTACAATAGCTTCCGTCGGTGTTTCCGACAAATACTCCGCTTCACATGCTGTGAAAAATTGCATTTGATTACTTTGAACAACAGATTCAATGCTTTTCGAGATTCTTTCTAACGAATTTCTATGAGCAGCTCTTTTGTGGGATTCACATGCAATGTTGATAACAAAATAATAATTGCACGCATGGTGGGTTTGGATTTCAAGGTTGCCTTGAATGCTGGGGCAATGGTAGACAGGAGATAATTTCCAGACATTTAGCACGACATTTGGCAACAAACCGTAAAGGAAGGCAGATGAATCGTCCGGGCTTTCAAATACGAACTCCAGAGAAATCCCGCTTAAAGAGCACCGGAATCTGGAGAAACTTCGATATTAAATATTTGTCCAAGTTCCATCGCCAAGGGCGACAGCAACTGAGATTATGAAAACAAATTATTTGCAAAACTGAAATTGATGGACGTGATTTTGTAGCCATTCTTACGTAAGCCATGAGTTTTCGGAATGCTCATGGTTGTCAGACATTTGGACTAAAGTACGGCTTGCGTATGTTTATAAAATGTATCAGTGGTCTTTCACCAATAAAAGTTTGTTACTAAAAACTCTAGTCTAACAATTATCCGGGTTTTTTCCTTAATTTTTTTTGAGAATCGGTGAAACGTCATCAGCAATATTACCCCCACCCCCCCCCTTGGTATACACAAAATCATCAGCGTCAAGACGCCCTCCCTCCCCCAAAAATGAAACGTAATATGTGCACACTCCCTTACCGACTTGAGGTGGACACAGTTATTATGGATTTGTGTGTATGTCACATTTCATTTTTTCGTGTCCACTGTCGCTGCCTTCATTTTAAATGAATTTGGAAATGAAGTGAAGTTTCATATTACAAAAAAAATAATACAAAATGTTTCCCGCACTTATAAATGTTTCCTTGATTTCCTTGAATTTTAACAGGTGCACTTTGTAGAACATTCTGAAGGTTTTCCAGGGAGAGCTATATGCAGGATCTTTACCCTCATAATTGAGACCACAAGTTTTAATTACAATAAACAAGCATGAAACTAATCTATAGTTCCAGTCCCAGGGGTCAAACTGAAAACCTGCATATCTAAATTTGGGGGACACATCAAATAATTATTAATGTAAGGATGACGCATAGTGAATAATCTACGACAAGTTCACTCAATTTCAAAAAACCAACACTTTTGAGGAAAATGGTTAATTATTTTGCTTGGAATGCCGAAATGCTTTCATGCTGTTATATTTTTACATGGGAAACAACTTCAAATAGACTTTGATAGGAAATTAGATGGTACAATTTTTCCTTATGATTTACTTCTAGCAAAGTACGTCAGAATGTTATAGCAAAACTCGAGAAAAATGACTCTAAATTACTTATTTTAATTTTTTTCTTCAGCAATCTTAATCTGGTTATCCCATGTGTTTTGAAACAAACACTAGTTGTGGAGTTGAGAAGAATTCCCAAAGTATGAGGAAAATTTGAGGAGCGCATTTATAAGACCTGTAATTTATTTCCACATCCAAGGATGTTTATGTCTGTTGTCAAAGTATTTTTGTACCAAACGAAGAATAACCCAGTTCGTGACGCAGTTATAACTGTGAGTGTGCATAAGTTAAACAAAAAGGGCTAAACAAAATTTCATTTATTGTAAAATAAACTTTGAAATTTATTTAACTTATTCATTGGAGTGGTAGAGCAAGGGGTTCGATTTAAAATATACGGGGATGAATTATCTAAACTCATGATGAGTGGGTAGAGCAAAATTTACGAAATTATTGTAATTTTAGTGAAGTTTAATATGGATATCAATTTTGATCGTCTTTAATTTTAAATAAATCAATTTGAAGTCCCGATGATTATCTCATACTGGTATTTATTTTAGTCATGTCACTTTATATTATTAATTTTAATTGTCCTAATTCTCTAATTCTTCTAAGAGTAAATGACGTCTCTCCGACCTGAAACTGATGCTACAGAAAGTTTTAAAGAACCAGCTTTGTGGAGCGGATTTTAAAAAAACAGTGGGAGAGTTTTTTAAGTCCAAGTTACCTACGTTTTTTAATTTTCCTCTTTTAATCTTCAACTGTAAAGTGTCCGGGATTTATTAAGAAGTTATATTTCGGACAAAACAAACGAGAAACTTAAATTACAAACTTGGAAGTAGTGATGCCAATGGTCTGGTCTGATCCAGATTTTATGAAACTGGTCTGGTCCAAAGCTCAGACCAGACCAGACCAAAGACCATGGTCCGGACCATGGTCCAGAAAACCATAGAGTGAAATTAAATATTCACATTTTATCCAGTGAAATTTTTATTTTTTCACCAGAAATAACTTTTTTACTTTGTTTCTAGGGATTTTGTTACCTCATAAATTTTTATGTTGCATAATTTTTGGACCATGGTCTTGTGGTCTGGTCCGGTCTGGTCCTGAAGCCGGACCAATTGTATCTGGTCTGGTCCAAGTGTTGGATCAGACCGGACCAGACCAATAACGGACCATTACAAATGGTCCGGACCAGACCATTGGCATCCCTACTTGGAAGCTCAAATACTGTGTTGTAAGTTTTTTTTGGAAATTCAAATGGCTTAAACTGACCTGAAAGCTTCATTTCCAAAACAAACCAATTTCGAAAAATCCCAGAGAATTTGCTGCTGAATGGGAAATTAATATTAAATGTATTAAAAAATCTTGTCGTTTCTTCCGTCAATACAATTCGTTATAATCCAAAAGTGTATTATATTTAAAAACTAAAACAACTCTATACTAAAATAAAAATAACTAACAATACAGATAAAACCCAAAATCTATGAGTAATTTCAATTTCTACAATTGATTCGCGTATCCGCACATAGTGCTGCGCTCGGGTCAAGTATTTAAAAAGATCCGACCCCGACTTTTCAAGTACGTATTTCAAGATTACCCGAACTTGACATTTTCAGTTCAAGTAATACTTGAATGAAACAAGTTCGGGTTTTCAAGTAATTCTCAGATTACTTGACCATGATTTTATACTCGTGTTTCGGGTCCAATTTCAACTTGACTTGACCATGACCCGAACTTGACCATGAACTTGAACTTTCATGTACAAGAAACTTAATTTGTAGGACACCAAAATCTTAAATTTTACTGGAGAAAAATTTATATTTGTACCGAAAGAATATAATTATCTAACACATTAGGTTTCACCCAGCACTTTGCGAGCAACCGCCTGTAAAAAAAATAATTATATTTTTGGTCCTTTTCACTGAATGCTGAATGATGGTACACTGGAGATCTACTCTGATTTCATGTACCTGGTGGGTCTGGTGCCGCAATTGACATATTCGGTGGCACAGAACTCTTTTAGGTTCAGCTGAGACTATTGTAAAAATGGGTGCGAACGTATTTAAATAAATTTCTAAGGAGCCATATGAGTGTTGAGCGTTCTTTTGTATTTGAGTACACGGAACAAGTTAACAAAGGTCTCTTAAAGTGGTGCACTAAAATGCCGCTTCAAGTATTATTTAGTATAGTAAATCGTAAGTGAATTGAAAATTCTCTCAGCCATGAAGACTTGCGCAAACAAAATTACTTGAACTTGTACACCAAAAACTCAAGTTCGTGGTCAAGTACTTCTTAATATTTACTTGAGCATGACCAGGTACTACGGTTCAAGTAAAATAATTATACTTGACCACGAACTTGACTTGAGGTAAGAAATCATGGTCAAGTCTAGGGAATGTCGATTGAAAATGCCCTCGCATAAATGCCTGCCAAGCTGAATATGTCCAAAGTGCCCGCCAACGTGCCATATTTTTGGGCATATTGGCACATTGGGAAAATGCCCTGAATTTGGGCATTTTCGGCAGGGCATATTCGGCATTTTGGGCATATTCGACATTGTTTTCATTTTCAGCCGGGAATATTCCAAAAATGCCAAAAATTCCACTATTCACTATTAAAATGAAATCCTATGAAAGGCGTACATGGCAATTTTGTTTAAATGTATTATATTTCAAAAGATACTCGCTGTGTATCATACAGACACTTTGTATTGAATTATTGACGAATGCAATTTTGTTGCATTTTGTATAAAGTTAATCAGAAGACTTGAGTGATAAATACGTCATCAAAAATCCTCCCCATCAGAACTTTGATTTGTATAACTTTCATCCTCTGTAGCAGTTGCTCCGCCTCCAGCGTAAATAAAATTTCTCAAATTTTCTGACCAGTGATTCGAGGTTGTCATAGTTTATTGCATTCCAAAATATGAGTTTTGTCCAGTAGTAACAATGGTTAGACGTTTTAAAAACAACAACCCCTACAATTGTCTACTCGCCAGATTTATTTACCTGTGTGCTAAAACCGTCGAGTAATCGTTTTTAGTTATAACGATGTGAGCGGGGTAGTGTGCAGTAGTAGGAAGTGGAAGTAGCAGCGACCAATAACGTCTGGAAAGGTTAATCGACCCGAATATTTGAACTGAATATGCCCAAAATGCCGAATATGCCCAGGAATCAAAATGCCCAAAATGCCCGTGCCGAATATGCCCAAAATCTACGTATTTGCCCAAAGTTGAAAATGCCCAAAATGCCAGGGCATTTTGGGCAGGCATGATGCCCAATATGCCATGGCATTTTCAAATCGACAATCCCTAGTCAAGTCCATGAAATACCTGAACACGACCCGAACCGTTCATGGTTTTAAATTTATTTACTTGACCACGACCCGAACGCGAACTTGACTTGAAATACTCGTGGTCTACTTGTACTTGTGCGCAGCTCTGTTCGCACATATGATCGGATATCATGAGATAGGATCGGGTAGCTCCTTTTTTGTATCCGACGTCTTTGGATAGAATAAGCATGTCATCCGAAAAATTACGGAGAAGCTTCGGATGAGTTTATTTTTAATCAGATGGAAGCAGATAGGATGGGATACGCTTCAGTTTTATCGGTCAAAATTCGGAGACGGATAGGATAAGGGAATTATCCTATCCGTTGAAAACCTTACTAACGCTCTTTGAAGAAAATTCTGGGGATTTTCCATGAAGCTATGTAGATGATTTTTACTCGGAGAATTTAGGGCACAAAACCTTAATCATATTAAACAAGCTTGAAACAAATATTTAGTCCCACGGGTCAAACAAAACATCTGTTTGAACATCTGAAATTGTTTCGCTAGTGACCGCTGGGACCTCAAGAATTGACAAATAAACCAAACACTACTGGAAAAGAATTTCCTAAAAAATTTTGGAATCAAATATTTTGTGATTTAGTCCCTTATATGGTCAAATAGGGAGAAACTAAAATTCATGAACACAGGGATAAGACCTGACATTATCTCTACGTTCAAGGATATTTATTTTATGCCTGAAATCAACGTAATTTTGTTGTAAGGAAAAATATTCCATTTGGAATTACAATAACTATAATTTATAATAATATACCAATTGAAATGTTTTTACAAATTTAAAGTTACTTAAATTTTTTTTGTTGAACTCTGTACAAAAATGTACAAATTTTTTAAGGTAGATTTCCTAAGTGTATTGTAAATTTCTTGCGTTCAGAAAGAACTGCGAGTCAACACCAACTGCAAGCCTGCTGTAATTGAGACTGAAAAATGGCTAGCGAATCTTTGAATCACGCAGGGCTCAAGGAGTTAGAAATAGTTATGTGGCGTTAAAGCGAATCTTTATATATACCAATTCATTCTCATTTTCTAAATCAGCATCGTCTGTAAGGAAGGTGCGTGAACCGGGTGTCTCTAACTTTTTGCAGTATATGCAAAATTTGTAGCAATTTTAATTAACTTGAAAGTTCAATTTTATAGATTCTGATTCCATTATTTTTGAGCAAATTATTTTGAAGTCACGATAATTATTTCTTGCGGGTATTTAAGTAACATCAGTTATTAATTTTATTTATCTTAACTCCAACAATATTCTAAGAGTAAAGCGTCTCTCCAAACTGAAACTAATGTTACAGGAAATTTTAAAGAACCTAATTTTCCGGATTTTGGAAAAAGTAACCGGACAATTGTAGTTTACATTCGTATCTAAGTAAAAGTACTTAATAATTTAAATTTTCATTTTTGATTCCTCCACTGTAATGACTTTAGAAATTGTGTCTGGGATTTATTGGGGAGTCATATTTCAACAAACGAGAAACGTAAATGAGAAAACTAGAAACTCAAATGGTCTTTTAAATATTTTTGGTACACTACAACACTACTGCCTTTCGATTACACCCCACAGAAAAGTCACCTGGCGTGGAGGTTATAGAATTTAAAATATGTCATATCGTCGCTGAAGAGGCAAAATGGAATACATGCATTTTCGCTTAAAATCAAAATGGTCTACATGTAGTTTTACTAAATGCAAAATGTAATAGATGCTTCAGGTTTTAAAAGCAATATGGTCTACATACAATTTCGTCTAAAAGCAAAATGGTCTACATACAATTTCGTCTAAAAGCAAAATGGTCTACATACAATTTCGTCTAAAAGCAAAATGGTCTACATACAATTTCGTCTAAAAGCAAAATGGTCTACATACAATTTCGTCTAAAAGCAAAATGGTCTACATACAATTTCGTCTAAAAGCAAAATGGTCTACATACAATTTCGTCTAAAAGCAAAATGGTCTACATACCAGTGCATCGCATGGGTACAGGTAGTACCTGAGTATTTGGGTACAGGTACAGGTCCAGGTCCGAAATGGGTACTCTATTTAAGTACCCAAACTGAATGGGTACTTTATGGGTACTAGCTATATGTACCCAAATTTTGGGTACAAAACCAGGTGTTGGGTACAGGTACAAACTTGGAATGTTTTGGGTTGTACCTGACAGGAACAGGTACAAGCTTCCAATATACCTGGACCTGACAAATTAATACCTGAAAATGTGGGTACTTTTACAAACAGAAATCCATCTTACGAGGCATCTAGTGTAGTATGAGGCTATCTCTCCGACCTACAGGTTTATTTTGATATTCAACGTGTTTTCCGGAGTGCATTGTAATTTTTGAAAAAGCATACGTTTATGCAATAGAGATGGTTGACTTAGCACAACGTGCCAGCATTAAGTACGTGTAATTACGAATTCCACTTGTGATTCAGTAAAAATGGTATAAATGATACTGTGGTTATGGAGGATGACCTAGAAGTGGAAGATTTAATTGAAGATGGCAATACCTTAGATGGTATAGAGGTTATAGTTTCATTAAGATGTCCAGAATTGCAAAAATTATGCCGAGGCAGAATTTTTTCTAGTTTGTAATTGTTGTGATCATCGAATGTTGAATCGTTTTCAGTAATTTTTTAAAGTACCTGATTGGGTACAGGTCCGTAGGAAAATTTTTCAGGTACAGGTCCATATATTGGGTATATTTTGGGTACGGGTAAAATTCAGGTACAGGTACGCACTACTTGCAAAATAATCAGGTCCAGGTACCAACATTTATGTATTGGGTACTTTTATTCAGGTACGGGTTTTGGGTACGATTTTTGCCGGTACCCACTACTTGGGTCCAGGTTCAGGTCCAGGTACAACATTTTTGTACCCATGTGATGCACTGCTACATAAAATTTCGTCTAAAAGCAAAATGGTCTACATACAATTTCGCTTAAAAGCAGAATGGCCATAATGAAAGTATATACGCATGTAGACCATTTAGCTTTTAGTGAAAACTGCATGCAGTTCATTTTGCTTTTATGAAGGCTTGCAACTATCCCGTTTTGCCTTTAAGGAAAAAGGCATGTAGACCATTTTGCTTCTAATCGAAATTGCACTTAGACCATTTGGCCTCTTCAACGACGATATCTTATTGTTATCTTTTAATCTATAACATCTTTTGTATCATATGTTTACCGGCAGTCCAAACGGATGTGTGTCACTTTGTTTTCATTAAAGATCCGAAATCGGTTTCTTTTTTAAATTTCAACACCAGCTGACACAAAATTAATTTTTTAAATGCATTTGCAAATTTCATCTCGGATTAATTTACCCTGAGTATGGGGATAGAGAGCAAGTCTCAGATTAATTGTTCTTGGCGAGAAGAATTTGTCCTTCAAAAATTGAATATCCCGCCCGAATTTCGACTAGGATTTTAAGATTTTGGTTGAAATGATTGTAGATTGTAAAACTATTATTTATTAACGATTTAAATCAAGTTTTGCATTTCTTATACAAATTGTTTATTACTGTTTTCCAAGTTATAAATTCCTTATCAAGTACTCCTGAAGTTACAAATCTATGTTTGTAGCTGTATTTCGTAAGAACTATGAAAGAATTTTGGGTTTTACAAAATCTTAGTAATGTCAAAATGCAGGTGTACTAAGAAGTCATTCTGGACAGAAATCATGCACGTTATTTATGAGCCATTACATTTCAGGAAGCAAATGAGAAAGAATATAATGTTGATTCAAATTTTTACATTGATATTTTTTTACATTTTAAGCATTACTGTCGCACGGGTTATTTATGCATGAACTGCATTGTGTTCATATTGCTTTAAAATATTTATTTGTATATATATATATATTTGTAATATATTTTTTTGTTCATAAAGTAATGTACTTGTCCATTTGTTTAGTGACAGAAGCTTAGCTTTAAATTTGACATTAAATTTGACCAACCTGTTTCGAAAATTTAATTCGCTATTAATTCAATTAGTATTTGTATGTAAATATCTTTTTTGTAATGAACATTTTCTGGTCATTAAATTCTGATACGAATCTCTGTAAGTAAAAGTAAAATTAATTCTAAGCAGTATATGCATGCATGCACTGACGAAACACCGAAATAATAATAATCAATTTATGCTGAATTTACTCACTCAATTCAAGTTGCTAGGATGGAATTCACGCATTTCTTGAAACAGTAAGGATTTTTGAGTGATTTTGAAAAAATACAAATAGATCACCAACAATATTGCCACAAAAAGTAGAACTGAATTCGAGCACCACTTGTTTTTTAGAAATGTAAAGTTTCCACGCCGCTGAAGACACTACCCAATTTATTCCTGATCACATGGTAGCAGAATATACCGGAGATATTTAACAGAGTAGCAAGAAAAAGAACTATTAGAGAAATATTGAACAGTTAGTTTAGAAACAATTTGTTTCATAAATTTTGGGACCATCAAGTTATGTTTTCGTTTCAATGGATGACTCCGGTACACTTATACGGGAAGTGCTTTGAAAATATTGTGATATTAAATAACAAAAAATGTGGTTGTAAATTAGTTAAATTGGTACTAAACCGCTAACGTAATTACAAAAATATTGTGCCAATTTAGATTTGGGAAAATGTACGAAAACGAAATTCTAAAATCAGTAAAAAAAGCTGATAATTATTACATTTTAGTATTTTTCATTTTCAACTCAAATTCTGTCTAGTAAGTTTTTTAAAATTTAAATCATTTAATCTCGTTTTAAAAAAAGTCAGAAAATATTTCCCCTGTGAACGTGGTGGTAAAAATGGCGGAAATGGACAAAGCAGCCCTAAATGCATTCTATCAGAAGAACAAACTAGCATACGATATCTCTGGAATTCAGATATTGGCATTTGAACGAAAACGAAATCCTAAAATCAGTAAAAAAGAAGCAGGCAATTCTTACATAGCATTTTTTCATTCTTATTCACGCAGTACATCATTTTGTTCATGTTCGTTTCACATACACGTTTTGCTGCGACATTAGTAGCCAAAATGTGTCAACTACGCAGTTTCGAGCGCGAGGCAGCAATAATTATTTTAGACGGCGTGAAAGCTATAAATCCATGAAAAGCATTTGATATGAGATTAGTTTCAAGAAAATCGCTTTTTATAACTGTTCAAAAACATTCCCTTGTATTTAGTAGGTTTTAAAAACGAAGAACGCATCATTTTGCAAATAGTTTTGCTTCAAGTTTAAATTACCAACCTTACATCGGGGGTCAGAGTAAGTGAATGTGACGTGAACGTGAAATGAAGTTTGAAAGTATAAATCCAGCTTTATTCCTCAACTCTAAAGACTTGGGTAGAAATTGTGTCCGGAATTTATTTGGGATTTATATTTCAGACAAAACAAACGCGAAACTGAAATTAGAAAATTGGAAACTCAAACTTTGCGCGAAATTTCTTGCTTTCAGAAAGAACTGTAAGTCTGTTAACGCCCAAACTTCAATGCATTGATGGAGCTATAGGTCTTAAATCGAACGAGGCGCAAGAAATACTTAACTGGCGTGAAAGCGAAGGCTTAAATATTTTTTAAATAATTTTCGTAATTACAAAAATATTGTAGCAATTCAGATTTGGGAAAATGTAAGAAAACGAAATCCTAAAATCAATAAACAAAATCTGGCATTATTACATTTTGGTATTTTGTCAGTTTTATTTACACAATTTAACCGTCTATTCATGTACGTTTCACAGACACGATTATCCTGCAAAGTTGGTAAGAAATATGCAACCTATGAAAATCTAAATCCGAGGCAGCTAAGATTATTTTAGATGGCGTGAAAGCTGTAAATACATAAGAAACAGAAATAAGAAATACATTACATAACAAATATTATTTAGGCAGATTTTAAACAGTAAACTTGAAATGTATTACTTGATACAAGTAGTGGCTTTGCAAACTTAATGTGTAATATTTGTCGGATTAGAATCAACAACCTATATAATTTATGCTTAGAAATCAGTGCCTTTATAGGGAGCCTCGAAAACCAAATGAGATAAGACAACGAGGTAAAGTGGGATATATAAAATATACATTTACTTAACCATATAGTAATTAAAATTATTTGTAAAACTTTACCTGTACTCTTGTGTATGAGCATACTCAAAAACACAATAAACAAACATACAAGTAGTGAAAGTGACGAAAATGGTCAAATTTTTCGTGAAAGAGCAAAGAGAAATTTTAAACCCCGAATCAATTTTGGAAATCACAATTCATTCCCCTTTAGCTAAAAATTCAGAATTTCCAAATGCGCATTTAAATATATTCGGCGCAAAATTGGTGGAAAGAGAAATAAAGGGAAAAAGAATTAAACTTCGCATTAACACCCGAACAACAACTCTTGACTGTACAAACTATACAGTATTGAAAGGACTCACTTACTTGAATTGTTTCCTATGATTTTTGAGAAAACCAATACCGTGAAACTGAAAGGAGGATATTGAAATATAAACGACACACTCAAGTATTTTGAATAATTAATAATGCGATAATAACCCTTTAAATAAATACTGGATTTTGTGATTACACTCCAGCTAAAAGTATCGTAAAGAACTTTGGTCCATTTGAACCGTAAGATAATTTAAAGAACTTTTGAAAAAAAGCGCAGCCCTGTCTGGAATTTTTGTCCTGGTGAAGAACAAACGATATACCTCTGGAATTGAGTTTTGGGCATTTGTACGTAAATGATATCCTGAAATCAGTTAAAAATGCTGGTAATTATTACATTCGTGTTTTTTTGTATTTTTATTCACACAGTACAAGCGCTTGTTTATGTTCGTGTCACAAACACAATTATACTGCAACGAGAGCACAGATACACAGCAAATTTAGAATACCTTGACAAACGCCACGATTACAACTTTTCCAACCATTGGCTCAACGGTTAGAAAGTGTTTTGAGGTGGCGTTAAAGCTGTAAATCCATAAAAAGTAATTGAAGTGAGATTGGTGTTAAGAAAAACTCTTTTTATGGCAATTCAAAAACTTTCTCTTGTATTTGCAGGTTTTATTACCGAATTCGTTCACGTAGGTAGATGGGCTAGACATAAATGAATCCTCATTAACGTTTCTGCAAATTTAGTTTCCCGTAAAAATCTATGAACGCCGGGCTGTCCATGAAAAATTGAAGTTCAGAAATTCCGTCATACTGCATCGTCCTCGCTTCTGTTCCTCAAGTTGAATTTCTTTAAAGGTAATGGTCATGTCCGTATTTCTTACCATACGGTCCTATATAATAGCAGCTTACAGAATCCATGAAATTTTTTACAAATTAGGCTCGAAACTTTCCGAAAAAAACATTTCTATGAGACTCACAAACATTAGAAATTAATATTTAAAAACAACATCAACTTTGGTTGGCACTTCTCGACTCTGTGAACCAATTTTCGACCCAGATTAATGGGGTGAAAATATAAACCGATATTTATTGCAACCTTGAGATATATACGTCTGCAGACCTGAGGTAGACGCAATAACTATGGTCTTGTATGTATGTTGCATTCATTTTTCCATATGTGCACTGTCCCTTCTTTCATTTTAAATGAATTTGTATATAAAGTGTGGGTTAAAATTCCAAAAAACAGAAAAACCCCCCACACTTAAAAATGCGTTCCTGACTTCCATGAATTTCAACAGTCGCAGGAAATGTTTGTAATAATATGTTCTAACGCTCTTTATAGAAAATTCTGAGGGTTTTCCATCGAGCTATGTAGAGGGTCTTTATACTGAGAATTGAGGCCACAAAAACTTAATCATATTAAACAAACTTGAGACAAATATGTAGTTACAGGGGTGAAACAAAACATCAGTGAAAATTCTGACTTTGAATCATGAGTGGCCACTGGGACCTCAAGAATTGGCAAATAAAACAAACACTACTGGAAAAGAATTTCCTAGAAAATTTTGGAATCAAATATTTTGTGAGTTAGTTCCTGATATGGTCAAATAGGGAGAAACTAATATTCATGAGTGCAGCGATAAACCTGACATTATTTCCACGTCCCAGGATATCTATTTTATGCCTGATGTCAACGCAATTTTGTTGCAAAGGAAAAATTTCCCAGTTGGAATTACAACTTGTCGGTAGTTATTTCCTATTTTTGTATTATTATCTTTTAAATTATTTGGTACATGCCAAGTTTTCAAATAGTTAAAATGAAAATTTTCAAAGTTCGAAATAAATTTAAGCTACTTATTTACACAGTTGACAGAAAGTCAAAAGTAACCGTAGCACCGATTCAATTAAATATAAGCAATTTATGAAGCACGATCTTCTAAGTAACTAAGGGGCGAAGTGCCACTTGCCACTATGTGACGCAATGGACGGAGATTTTGGATGAACTCAAAACTGCAATCAAAGGTAGACTCGACAGTCAACTCTCACTATAAGTGACACCCTTATAAGCAGGGTTGGCAAAAAACCGGCTTTTATCTATAAAGGCCAAGCCAGTGGCATGAAATGGTAACAACCGGTTTTTATTGAACAGTGGACTTATTTGGATAGTATTAATTATGGCCATTTAATACCAACCTATACAACAGGTCCGGGCCGGTTAGAACCGGATTTTAACCAATAATAACCAGGCCATTTCTGACCACTTGGCAACCCTATGTTCATATTTATCAATATTTATATTTTTATTTAATTTTATCTGTTCAATATTAGCCATGCCGGTGGTACGTTTTGGTTAAAACCGGTTTTTAATGGACAGTGGATTTATTTGGATAATATTAATTACGACCATTTTGTACCAACCCAAGCAATTGGACCAAGCCGGTAAGAACCGGATTTTAACCAATAACGGCCAGGCCATTTCTTGCCACTTGCCAACCCTGCTTATAAGCAGGCATGCGTAACTGCTGACAGGAATCACCCCAAATGACGTCTCTTAATGAAGGGAGGTAGTAAGCCCCAGGCTTACCCGTATATATATAGATATGTCCTCCACTTCCCTCCGCTTCCCCTTCACTTCCACCCAACTTCCCCTCCACTACCTCTCCACTACCTCTCCACATCACTTCCACTTCCCCTCCCATGGTACTAATCCCACGTACTACCCATCTACTTATAATAATCCCATTATTTCCCCTCCACTTCCCATCCGTTTCCCTTTCAATTACATTGCCGTCCACTTCCCCTCCGCTTCCCCTCCACTCCCCTTTCAATTACATTGCCCTCCACTTCTCCTCCACTTGCCCTCCGCTTCCACTTTCCCTCCACTACAACTCCACTTGCCCTCCACTTCCCCTCCACTTCCACTTTCCCTCCACTACATCTCCACTTGCCCTCCACTTGCCCTCCACTCCCACTTTCCCTCCACTACATATCCACTTTCGGGAAGTGGAGGGGAAGTGGAGATGCATTTGAGGGGAAGTGGAGTTGTAGCGGAGGGAAAGTGGAGTTGTATGGGAGGGAAAGTGGAAGTGGAGGGCAATGTAGTTGAAAGGGAAATGGATGTGAAGTGGAGGGGAAATAATGGGATTATTATTAGTAGATGAGTAGTACGGGGATTAGTGTAATTGGAGCGGAAGGTGTGGGCAAGTTAAGGGGAATCGGGGAATTATGGCTGGTTTGAGTTTTGAGCGACAGCGCTAAATAGCCGGTCAGCATTCTAAGCATTTTTTTATTTTAGCCGGTTAGGAAGTTTAGCCGACGATAATTAACTTTGAGTTTAAATAATTTAAGTTATATTTGCTAAGATAACAAAACTGTTACCAAATAAGAGCCGCTTGTCAACAGTTCACCTTAAGCATGGACAAAAACTTCTAGCTTTTATACTCTTATTGGAACCAGGTAATTACTTGAAATATTGGGGTTGCTGCCATTTGACATATTTTAATCAAAGCTTTGTGTATATTGAAGTAGTTTAAAACTTGTACTGTTTACTCAAAGAAATTTTTGTAAGTAGAATATAAACGAAATAGAGTCTTTTGCAGAGTTATAAGCTCGGAAAATATCTTATGCTGGGTGAAATTTCTACGTATTTTAAAATAATTATTTCAAAAATGCGAGCAATGACAAACACTTGTGATTGTACAAAAAATGTATAACGGAACAAGTCAAAATATGTTGTATCTGTACAATGGAAAATGCAATTTAAAAAAGAATCCAAATACAGTTTGCAAATGCAAATTAATATTTAAATCGTAGTATTGAAGTACAAAATGTTAGGACATGGTAACATTGATGGGCACCCTCACGAGGTATGAGTTCTTCCCTCGCCCTCATCCCTCGCCCTCGGCCTCAATTTTTGAGGGATGAGAGCGAGTTCCTATCCTAAAAGAAGGGACCTCAACAAATGAGGGCGAGGCATAGCAAAATGTACGTACGAAAACGAGGGCGAGGGTGAGTACTAAAATGTAGCCCTCATGAAGTTCGAATAGCAGTATTAAATCCCGCGAAATAATTCTCGTATTTCCGCCTTTTTGCCATAAATGAGTCTAAATATCTTAAGAATTAGCTAAAGTTCAGAAGAATTAGCTAAAGGTCTGAAGAATTAAGTGAATTTTTGAAGGTCTTAACTGGGTGATAGCTAGATTGCAATGCACTGGCAGTTATGATGTACTGATGGACTCATGAGGCCGAGGGAGAGTCCTTATGACTTATAGTAGGCCCTCACGAGTCTGAGTGCGAGTTTCAGCGCAAAGTGTCGTGAGGGTTACGGGTGAGAGCGAGTGCGACAAGATTTTGTTACATACCTCATGAGGTGAGGGCGAGGGATTAAAAAATGCCCATCTATGCATGGTAAACGCAAATATGCTTATATTTTTTAAACCATTAGCACAACTGCAACTTGACCTATAGTAACAAGCACATCTGGAAAATATATACTGTAGCGTCGAATCAAAATTCACCCGTCCCCCTCCCCGTTCCAACGTCCCATAGCACTTCCTTGATTGAATATACGTTTTAATATGAAGCTATTTAAAACTCAAATTTGAAAACAAATTATGCTGGAAATTTGCAATTAAAATTGTGAAGCTCAACCACAGAACTCAAAATTAAACTGTTCATATGCGTGTTGGCACTTGACACAGTTTTAAGTTTTGCTTTTTAAAATGAGCTTTATTTTTCTCTTGAAAGGGTCACAGGGGTCACAAACGAAATTTTGTTCAAAGCTACTGATTTGCAGGACATAATAAGTAGGGTGACATGAATGTTTAAGCATTTCTAAATTATCATAGGCAATTTGAATGAGCAAATATATTGTCCTTGCCAAAGCGGGCAAATTGTATTGAGCTGCGCTGCGTAACTAGACATTGTTCCAGCCAATCGACGTTACAATTTAAAGCTGATATTTCGATACGCAGGCAAGAAATCCAAACGCACACACTTGCAATTCTTCAATTCCAGACTACATATCTGGAGTGGCGTGAATGTTAAAACATTTTAGGAATATCTAGGCAACATTTATGAATAATTTATAATTTTGTGATTGTTTTGTGTGATAAAAAAGGTTCCAGAAAATATTTTTACTTTAAACGGAGTGGTAAAAATGTGGAAAACTGTCAAAAACAACTGTGGCCTCATTGTGTCACAATTGTGAAAACATGAATTTCTCAAAATCTGGGAAGGAATTGCTAGACAGTTTGGGAGTAATTACGTATTTAACGTAATTATTACAACTTTAGCACTTTCGTTTACGTGGCTTAAATCTAAGTATAGCCAACCGTCACATTTAAAAAATAATTTTCAATTCTCAAAAAGCATTGGCTTTTGAAAGTTTGGCTGGCTTTGCTCCACCTCTGTCAGGGAATAATGTCAAGAAGTTTTAAGTTAGCACAACGAAGAAATTTGGAAATATTTGAAACAAATTGGGCTAGAAATGGGAAATTTGAATGTTTCATCACGTCTTAAGTAATTGCCTAGGTTTGGAACAGCTTAACGATTTTAAAGAACAGGATATCAAATACAAAATTTTGAAATCTATTACTACAAATGCAGCTTATTTTAAATTGTATTTTAAATCAGAGATCGTGCAGATTAGATTTTACTTGCAGATAGTATTTTCAAATTTTTGTATTTTACTGTACATTTTCGGTGTGACCTACAAATATTTAATTTTTCGTCCCATATCACTTCCTTAATTGCGTATATATTTTAACTTGAAGTTAATTAAAACTAAAAGTTTAAAAAACAATTATGTTGTTAAGTTGTAATTCAAATAGTGAAGCGCAGTAACTATTTTAAAATGTCATATGCGTCTTGTAGACAATTTTGACGTGTTTTCAGGAGCCTATCTGGGTGTTCTTAACCTTTGAATATAATTTTACAAACCGTCATCATTAAATATATCTATGTTTTCTCCAGAAAAATGAATTCAGTGGCGTGAAGGCAATTTGTTTTGCAATTTTTCATAATTTATTGCTTGACATGAATAAATGCAGGGTTGCAAAATTGAAAATGCCCTGGATTTTGGACACTTTTGGAACTTTGGGCATTTGGGGCATATTCAGCCTAGGGCAGGCATTTTGGGCATTTTCGCCCCGATTTTTACGATATGATCTTTAGCTATCTACTAATTTTGCGTACCAAAACGTGAAACAGTATCTTTTAATAAAGAATTTTATGAAAACAAATCATTATTTTACATTTTATAATATTAAGATTTCTTTTGCATGCATGATGATGTATGCTTATAAGACTTCGCCAGCAAACATTATTGTAAAGATGAAACACAAAAATATTTAAAACTTACAAGAATTCCGTAGTTTGAACACTGGACATCTGCAAAAAATAATTTTCACATTATAAAATTGTGGACTCCTAAAATTAGTGTTTTACTTGGAGTAATACAATTTTACTATACAGGCTCCAAATATATTTAACGACAAGTTCGTATGTGATAAAATTAAAAAATCCAAAATTTATTATCAATGAAACTTCATTTTTATAGACATTTTTGTCTTGGATGTTTTATTGCTATTACCAATATTTGAAACATTCACAGGCAATGGTCAAATCTTTCTTTTAAACCCCATGAAGTCTTCTTAAATAATAGAATTGAGTGTTTTCAACTTTTAAAAGCAAATGAATATTTCAAAATTTTTAAGGATTTTTGAAATCTTTCTTAATCCATTTTTAAACCACCGACAATAAATAATGAATTAGGACAATTGGGTTTCTTTTTGGTGAATCAACATTAAAACTTTCTTCAGATTGGATCGGGTTGAATATGTCATGAAAATTCCCATGTTTACGCTAGAGGATCAATAATGGTCATAGTGCATATATGTATGTTTTTCAATGTTCATTTTCATGTGCTTTTGCCAAATTGCCGAATATGCCTGCCCAAAATGCCGGGAATTTTCAAAGTAAGGCATTTTCACGGCATTTTCGGCGTTTTTGGCATTTTGAGGGCATTTTCAGGTGGGCAGGCATAAAACCCAGGGCATTTTCATTTTTGAAACCCTGAATAAATGGCAAGTCTGTTAATAGTATAAGTGTCAATACACCCTAAAATTAGTCGTCGAGATCACAAATATAAATTAAATGCTTTTTTAGAAGAAGAAATTCTTTAGATTTTGTCATAATATGCATTTTCATCTAAAAAGGTTTGCATGGGGATTTCATTTTATAGTAAGTAAGGCACCAATTACTGTGCGACAGTCCAAATGAACGTGCATGTTGATTCACTTTTTTGCAGTAGATTTCGTTTGCCATCTATTACTTGAATTGTTTGCAGTACAGTTAAGCCTCTTACCTGCCAACTTCCCGATAGAATGTATTGTGTGGCGTTGATGTTAAAATATTTTAAAAATATCTAGGGGACAATAACAACTGGCGATTTATAATACTACAATTAAGACTCTGCAAACGGTACAGTAATTTTTTCGGGGTATTTTTCATCGCATTCCTCAGAAATTTAAACCAGGAAATTTACAAATCTAAGATTTGTATCTACAATCCAGCCGTTCCTAAGGATTACATACATTCGTCATTTCAGTGGTTTACTACCAACTGAAATAATATTTACAAAATTTACACTTGAGTTACATATTCTGGAACGGAGTATGATCCCGCGAAATGATGCATTCCAAAAATATTTCAATATAAAATGTGTACGTTTACATATGTATAAAAATTCTTCAATTCAATTGAATTATCTAAGCGTAGTTAAGTGTCACTCTTTCCAAGAAAACCATTGAGTGGCGTTAAAGCATATGTTTTTAATTTTTGTTTATTTTTACAATACAGTGTTGACAGCACGGATGTGCGTATCGTTCATTTTTGAGCGATACCGATATTACCGATATTTGACTTTAAAATACACGATAACGATACAGTATGCAATTCGGAAAAACCACTATTTTAAATGTTGGCTTGCTTGCTAATTGGAATTGAACACATACATGACCCTTGGTTTTGCCGACGTTTCGTTTGGGGACAAAATTTACGTCATTTGCAGCCAATTATTTTCAACAAAAAACGCTAGAGATCTGCAATATGACATTTCTGGAAAAAAACTAAAAATGATACTCTTAACCATACGATATATCGTTTAAAATTTACGAGAAATATCGTACGATATTTTTCCTCCAAAATGTACGATATGGACGATAATATCGTCTCGTTATATCGTTTGTCACATCCCTAGTTGACACGTCTCCCAAGATTGGTCTAATGTGAAAACTGATTATTTGTTTTCATGCTTGAACATCGTTAAAACAACAATTAATAAGTTATTGTTCGGCGTATTAAATAAATTACTAGATCAATACACTGATAATTCTCTTCCAGCCAACAAACAACATCTCAAAATCTCAGATGCCTATACATATTGATCAGATCTGCCGGATGCCACATTAAGAAGTTACACCTAAAAAACAAGGCAACTATAGAGACTTGTAATTTACTCTGTAACTATTCCCCAGGGTTTTTGTATATAATCAACACAGTGAAACTCAAAAGAATTGAAAGAAAATTAGACATATTTAAATATTCTGTGTAATTAATAACGCAATCATAAACTTGACTTTTGGTTTTCAGGAGCACTGTCCATGGTAGTAACTACAATCTTTTTAGACCCTTGTTTTCCTTTTTCGGCAAAATATAAAACCAGTGAACACGACGCTGATTATTTTGAAATTTTTTAAAACTGTTAAATTGTTTAATCGAAAATATTTTTCTATTGGGATACAAAAAAACAAATCAATTGACCCATTTAACAGGAAAGTATGTACTCCAAAAATATTTTGCGTAGCTTGGGAATTTGGAAAATGCGTAATCGTTTTTAGAATTATTTCTTCAATTCACGGAAGAATAAAATAAATTTTAAATTGAAGATGAGGAGATTTTCTGATTATAATTAGATACTTAGTGCTATAGTTAAAATATATCAAATAGTGTCAACATCGAAATGTTCACTTTTTGTGAATTAATCAGACTTCAAAAGCTAGTTGTTTGTCTTTGCTCAAAGCTGAATATAGCCAAGCTGCACATTAAAAAAAACAGTTTGTATCCTCTACCTCGGTTTTACATGCTTACGTTTGGGAGGACTTTACGATTTTAAAGAAGTTGTTATTTGCAAGTACAAAATTTGCCAATTCAAAAGGGTGATAAACCTTCAAACACATGTATATCATTGGTTATTTTAGGATTATTCCCGTTAATAATTATTGTTAATACAAATTGCACTGTGTTATTTGTTAATTATATTTATAAAGCAACAAAATGGTGGCATCACTTGCAAACTGCGACGACGTTATGTTATTAACTGTAAAGATGTCGATGTGTAATAAAGTAATCCCTGGACGTTGGATTTACTGCTGAAACATATTTCCTCGGATTTTGTTATCATCGGCATGCAGTAACATAGCAGCTCTGCGACTTGGTTGTACATTGTAAGGATCCTGGGAATAGATGCAGTGGCTTTGAAAAGTATTTTCAAAGTAATTATTGGTATTTTAATTCGGCAAAAAACATTTTGCTTCAAAACTGCTCATTTTCAGGACGTAATACGTATGGAGCGACATCAATGTTGAGACATTTTAAAAACATCGAAAGACAATTTGAATAAGCAAATATATTGCAGGTTGTTTTTTTTGTGACTATTTATCAGATGTGTTCATCTCAAGAGGATTAATTGCAAGGGACCGTTGGGTGAACACAAATTTGTACGAGGAACTCAAGTCGTTTCGTGCTAACAACCCGGGAAATGGGGAAAGTTTATAACATCCACGATGGTGGTTATAAACTCACAAGCAGAGCTGCGCTCAAGTTCAAGTAGTACTTAACAAGTACCAAGTCAGGTCAAGTTCGGAGCAAGTTCGGGATCATGAGCATTTCTGCTTGCATTTTGCAACAGGCATTCTAGAAACTAGTGATGCCAATGGTCTGGTCTGGTCCAGTCGTTCGGACCAGACCAGACCAAAGACGATGCTCCGGGCCATTTACCAGAAACATGTTGAGAGCAATTAAATAATCACATTTTATCCGGTAAAATTCTTCTTTTTCCTCAGAAATGTCAGTTTTAATTTGTTCCATGTCATTTCGTTAACTCAACGTTTTATTTTACGTACGTTTCAGACCACGGTCCTGTGGTCATGTCTGGTCCTGAAGCTGAACAAATTGTATCTGGTGTGGTCCAAGTATTGAATCAGACGGGACCAGACCAATAACGGACCATTATCAATGGTCCGGACTAGACCATTGGCATCCCTACTAGAAACCATGCCTGCAGAGATATGCACAGAAGCTGGAGCTCACTTTCATTTAAAATGACTTGTGTATTCTGTAAGTCGTTGTGCTTAAAATTATTCTTCTCATTTTGATCATTTTTGAAAAACTGTTGAAGTAAATTGTCCGGTGAGACTGTAACACAAGCAAAAAAAAACCATGAGTGAACCCGAATCTGAATTTAATAAAGACGACGGGAGGAGTGTTGGAGTGTTTTTGCGACTTCATACTACAAAGTTGTAAGGTTCAAGTAGATACATGGAATCCAAGTTCGGGTTCAAGTCAATTCCAAGTTCAATTCGCAAGATTTATGGACCCGACATTCAATTATCGGATCAAGTTCGGGTTTAGGAAATATTTCTTGCAAGATATTACATGTTATGTATGACAAGTAATTCCTGGGACCCGAAACGCCAAGTTCGGGTACTGACAAATATCTACTTGAAAATGTAAGTGCAGGTCAAGTTCAAATTCGGATCCTCAAAATACTTGACCCGAACGCAGGTCTGGTAAACAAAGTTTACCAGTACGGTGTCGGCATAATCAAACTCTGTAAGTTTGTGTAAAATTCACGGTATGAAGAGGTTAGGATTTCTGAACGCGGAGGAAGGTTATTTATTAAAGGACTCGGATATTTTTTGAATAAGTGATTCGAATCTGATTCTAAAGCGAGGAACATAAAACTACACTGGTTTTTAAAGCATTTAAAAATAATAATGGAGAAAAAGTTGCCTTGCATAAAGCTCAACAAAAAAGAATTGAAAAACGAATCAGTTTAAATTCAGTTCTCCGAAAATGTAACCTAAATGTTTGCAGTTATAAAAATATTATAGTTGTTCTTAAAAGTTTCACATCTTACAACATTTTTAAAAAATATATAACTTCGTTTATCGTTCAGCATTCAAATCGTCCTTTATATTTCAAACAATTGTGTACATAATTGTGAATTAATTCTTGGCACACAAATTTTCTTATGGGTACGTCACGTAACTCGAACCTAAGTCTAAAGCCGGTTACATAAAACAATACTTGTTTTAAAAGTATTTTAAATTTAGTTGCGCAAAATAAAATAATAGTTTTGGCTAGAACATTGCCGTGTATGATGCTCAACAAAAAATAATTGGAATAAGAAACAATGTGAACTCAGTTATAAATGTTTCTATGAGCGAGTTCTCTGTTTTCGTTTGTATATAATAATATAAAATTAATAATATTGTGCTGAAAATCTATGTACAACTGTCTAACCCTTCAATTTAAGGGGAAAATATGTTCAACGGCTTTAATACCTAAATTTGTGAGGTCACAAAAATATTGTTGTTGTTTAAAAGTAACACACGCGAAAACATCTTGGCTAAATCTTTTGCTTTGGCTTTCCAAGGATTTCTCGGAAATTTCCTCTTGTAGTTCTTAATTGCAATGAAGAGCTGACGAGCATACGATATTTATTTGGAATTCAGATTTGGGTATTTGAAATTTTAAAATACAACCTTGAACACACAAGAAGGTTTGTAACTATTACATTTTGGCATCTTTTTGTATTGATTCACAAAGTACAGTTGTTTATGTTCGTGTCACAAACGCATTTATACTACGACGAGAACAGCAGGTATTCGATCTTATTTCAACTAGAAATCCGTGGAAGGCCAATTATTTGATGTGGCGTCAAAGCTGTAAATCCATAAAAGCAATTGATTTTAGATGGCCATTAAGAAAAGCTATCCGCTTAAATGGCATTTTCCTTGTATTTTATATTTTGAAACTGAATACTTTCCTTGTATTTGTAGGTTTTATACCCGAATTTGTTCACGTAGGTATAGATGGGGCTAGACTCAAATGAATTCCCACTGTAGTTTCTGCTAACTTAGCTTCCCGAAAAAGTCGGTGATCGTCGGACTGCCGATGAAAAATTGAAGATAAGAAATTCCGCAACTTTCTCGCATTTGCTGCTGAATGTCTTTACAGGTTTCGGTCATGATATAATAGATTTTGATAGGAAATCAGAATACAAATTTTGGTTACGATTTATTTCTCCTAGCAAAGTACATCAGAATGTTACAGCAAAACTCGAGAAGATGATCTCCAATTGTAAGTACGATTTTAACTTATTTCTTGAACATTCTAAATGAAACGTAATGTACAGAAATTCATGGGGAAAGGCACTCAGCGGAGTCAAAGTTCAAATTATTTTGAATTTATATTAACTTTAAGAAAGCAAAATCCTAATTCTTCGCAGATTATCTAAAACTATGTTTATTGTCGGTTTATCCAATTTGTTTTGAAGCAGACATTAATTGCGGAGTTGAGAAGGAATCCCAAATTATGAGGAAAAATTCAGGAGCTCAGGGATAAGACCTGACATTATTCCCACTTCAAAGGATGATTTTTTTATTTCTGTTGTCAAAGTACTTCTGTAAACACGAAAAATATCCCAGTTGGGGACACCCTCGTAATTTTTATTAATTTACCAATTAACTTATTTTCCATTTCGTTTCCTCAAAATCCATTTGGAAGTCACTCCAAAATTTAAAGTTTCCTCCAATTTTTTTAATGATCCCTTTTATAAAGCCAGTGGCAAACCAGGGTTTAGTTGAACTGTTTACTAAAGTGTAGGCATTTTTTAGTTAATTTTTTCACATGTTTTGGAAGATTCTTGCATTCAGAAAAAATGTCGTGTCAACATGAACTGAAAATCTGATTTTGTTGAGATTGAGACTCTATTGCATTAACGGCCTATCCTTGCTTTCAGGTATAAGAAATAGTTGTGTGGCGTGAAAGCGAAGCCTTAAAACCAAGTTATTTTAATTTTGTAAATCAGCATCGTCTCTCTTGTACGAAAGGTGTGTGACACGGCGAGTTTCTAAATGTCTGCAGCGCATGCTTAATTTATTCTTATTATAATTAATTTCAAAGCTTAATATATTTATTTTGACCATCTTTAATTTTTAATAAATTTGAAGTCCCAATAATTATCTCTTTCTGGTGTTTTATTTTGTAAATTTCTTGAGTTCAGAAAGAGTTGAAAGTCAACACCAAGTGCACGTTGTTATAACCTGTATGTGCCATGTTTCTGCGTTGTCCCTGGGTGGGGGGTCCGCATGGAAAACACGCGACACCAACGGATCGATCCAGCCCAGCATATCGCAACGATTACAACGTACCCATTAACTTTCGCAACGGTTAGAAAATGTTTTGAGGTTGCGTTAAAGTTATAAATCCATAAAAATTAATTGAAGTGAGACTGGTGTTAGGAAAAACTCTTTTCATGGCAATTCAAAAACTTTCCTTGTATTTGTAGGTTTTATACCCGAATTTGTTCACGAAGGTTGAGGGGCTTGACACAAATGATTCCTCATTAACAGGCTCGTAGCCACGAATTGGCCAAGGGGGGGCAACATTAATTAGAACGTACATATGTAAACTGACACATTCTATGGGAAATCCAATTCACGAATGTAAAACGCATCAAATTTTGCGAACTGAATTTCAGATTTTAAAATTCTCCACGTTTTACGATTCCATCAAATTTGAATAATTTTGGACCAGATTTGTAATTGGGCTTGATCCGATTTCGGAGAATTTTGAGACCTGGGTTCGCTTCTATCGTTTCAGCTGGTGCTTAACCTACTGTTCCTGTGATACACGTCTTTGCTTCGAAAAGAAACTGCGGATATCAGGCGTGCTTGACCTTTTCATAATGAAGAATTAAATACAGTTCACTAATTTAATAATTCTATCCAGCTTAAAAATTCCCTCGAAGCGATGCGTGTAAGTTAAAGAAACTAAATATGAAAATATGCAATGAAATAATTTGCAGTGAGATCCTACTATGCAGGCTTAACTCGTGTCTGGAATCCGCTGGACCGTCTCCATACATCATAATGCCCACAACGTATATATCAGCCTATGCGGATGACACGCACATTTTAGTGAACAATGCCAAACACTTACTTTAGGAGAAGAGTTAGAAATATATTTTACGTTTTCTGGAGGGAAGCTTAATAGAAATAAGTGCAGCTGCCTCCTTTTTGGTTATTGGGTCTCAAAGCCTCCAATATGTGACTTCCCCCTAATCTATGATGGGGTTAAAATATTAGGTGTGTATTTTGGAACTACATCTTACATTAACAAAAATTGGTCTGAATTGCGAGAATCAGTGGCCGTGAAAATGGAATTCTATACAAACAAATTTCCAAATGCTGGCTTATTCTTCCGATCCCAAATACTTAACACCTTTATAGTCCCAATAATTGGGTACCGACTCAAGGTTCTGGATCCTCCTGAAACTTTCGTAAACAGCATAACGGATATAATTGAGAAATTCCTTCGGAATGATCGGAAAAGGTGGGTAAATAGATTCTTCTTGCATTGCAAGAAATCATATGGAGGCCTCAATGTCAAACATCCTATAACACAAGTTGAAAGGTTTAGAACAATACAATTAATAAAGAGCATTGAAGGGACAAAGAATTCATACTTCAATGAGCAGTGTTCAAAAAGACTAAGGAATATTCTAATTGGAAGTGAAAAATATAATCAACTGCAATACTACAATAAAGTTGAAAAACTTATAGAAACTGCTCAATTCAGAATAAGACCAATACCTGACGACTTATTAAAACTAATGCCGATTGATAATTATGTTTCGAAATTTCACAGATTGTTCCTACAGAGGATAGGAATTAGGAAGATAAATGAACTATTAACCTTAGAAAACAATAATAATCTACCAAGCCATCAGTGTAGAACTGCAGAAATTTTAAAAACCCGATACAAAAAGGAACTAGGTGATATGCGTGTATCTGAAAATAATAAGTGTTACTATGAAATTTTCAATCATCTACAAAATGCTTTCTCCACAATAACCAGTAGTAATATGTATATGTTCTACGTATGTAAAAACCTTAGGGCGTATCTAAACGACGAAGTTAAAAACAGATTCACAACTATAATAGGAAAATTCTAGGAGTAAGTCTCAACCTAAGTGAATATGAAATTGTATGGAAAGTATGGCATAACGCCTTGTGCAGTCCGGTTATGGCCCAAAAAATGAATCTAATAAGTAACAACAAGTGTCTTTTCTGCAGCAAAGTCAACACACGTGCTTCGCACTACGCTAACTGTGAACGTTTTGTTGACATGTGGCTCTATTGCCAAAAGATAGCCGACCTTGCCAAACACAGATGGGATGATAACACAAGACTACGAGGATTAAAAGCTTCAAACAGCTTTTTCCATGTTATTAGTGCAGCCTACTCAGTAATTTATGAATATGTATACTTGCATCTTAATAATGGAGGAGACATCCTTGCTATTAAGTGGAACTGTCACACTTTTTTCATCTCCCCACAAAATATCATTTTTATGTAGTTTTCTCTACCCGCAACGAATAAAAGAGGGATAAAATTGTGGAGTGAAAGTGGTAGTGTAAAGGAGAGATCGAAAATTGAAGTAAAGGGGAAGAAACCGGGAAATTGACTGGAACGAAAGGGCGAAGCAGAAAGTGAAGCACGCGGCCATATATGTACTCTTATACTGGAGAATTACAAACCAAGGAGGGAGATCTAAACAGCAAATCAGCTAAGTTTAATTTTAAGTCAGTATACGGGGCCGTGCACTGCTATTCTGCCAGCTGTTTTTTTACATGTTACCGTAAGATACTAGCACCTTCTGACTCTTGTATACGCAGGTCAAAGTGCAAGAAATGATGGCAGGCTACGACTTTAGTCATGTAAAGGATCTCCAAGGACTGGGAGTGGCACTCATGCAGCAAATAGATCTGAAAATTGACCCACTAAAGCAGTCAATTGACAACTACAACTTGAAAGTGTCAGCGCTTGAAACGAAAGTTGCAGATGTAGAAAACAGAATGTACTACCTAGAAGGGACAATCGAAAGACAGCAACTGACAATAGACAGATTGGAGCGGAAAGAGTTGCAAAATTCAATACTTGTATATGGATGGCCAGTTGACAAAACTCCTACAGCTGATGCAGAAAATCTAATTAAGGGAACTATGGGACTGGACACAGTGCAAATAAACGATGCCAGAAGATTTCCTAAAGGAAAACAGGCGAATTCAGCCATTCAGCCGCTTTTAGTGGAAGTTAAGGACCGTTTTGATGTGATCTCAATTTTGAAGAAAAAGTCAGCCATGAAGGACAAACATCCGAAGGTCTATATAAATAGGGCTCTCACAAGGAAAGATGCACGTATCAACAAGCTGCTATATATAGAGCTGAAGCGTTTTAAAGCAGGAAATCCAGGGAAATCAGCAAAATTTATCACACCGACGTTAATCATAGCGGACGGGGAAAAATACACAAGTGATGGGGTGAACATTGTCAGAGTGAAATAGGACAGGAGCTCATACACAAACAAAATTAGAAAACTAAATGCGAATCGTAGACAAGTGCAAAACGGTCCAAGACAATCAGGGGTGCAGATAGCTTTTTGGAATGTTCATGGATTATATAACTTAAATAATATAGACAAGGAAGAGGGAAAGTGGGTAGAGAAATGGGATATAATAGGAATAAGTGAAACATGGGTAGAATGCGAGGAGCTAGTACTAAGTAGTAATTACAGTAATTGTGGAAATCGAAGGAATATCGGCTCATTTCGTTCTAATTTTCGCTCGACAATCCATCGAAGAACACAGCAGTCCATGCAAATATTTTAACACACCCACCATTACGAATTACATGAAGACTTGTTCAAAATGTTTCTAGTCGTACACACAGCACCAATGTCAGGTCCCCCTGATCTTCATAAGGCGACAGACCTGACATTGTGACATGGACTGCCCGGAGCTGTGGACATGACAAAATATCATGTCCGGTTCCAAAAATTTTAAGGGCAGCCATCCATAGGAAAACGGCAAGGGCTCCATATGCTGGCCTACATGGTCAGAGGCGTGCTGGTGTTGGTCATGGAAACATGTCCCCACCTGGCACTCTCCCCAAAAGGTATTGGAGGTGGACCAACAGAAAGACTTGGCTTTTATTTTTGTGCCACGATCCGACCAGCCCCTCCTGATACCCCTAAGGAGTTACGGCAACCAAGGGGCCAGTTTTTTGTCCCGTGGACAAGAAGGGTGGATCTAAAGTCAATAGTTGCCACAAGAGCCCTTAGGGTGAGAACGGGCAAGCAAAGCGAAAACAATTCGCACACCATAGAGATGCGAAAACGCATAAGCCCCTCCCAAGTCCCCTAGGGAGACCCGGCAAGCAAGGGGAAGATAAGGGCTTAAAGCCCATGCATTGGGGACGTGGAAACACGTCCCAACACTCACGGTAGCTTTTTGCTCGTTGGAGTTATTTTTGGAAACATTTTTGGTAGATTTTATCTCAATGAGTATGATGAGCATAGAAACTACACAAATGGGACAAAACATTGCACTTTTGTCCCACAGGAACAAAAACAAGTTTAAAGGAACTTGTTCAAAATGTTTCTAGTCGTACACACAGCACCAATGTCAGGTCCCCCTGATCTTCATAAGGCGACAGACCTGACATTGTGACATGGGCTGCCCGGAGCTGTGGACATGACAAAATATCATGTCCGGTTCCAAAAATTTTAAGGGCAGCCATCCATAGGAAAACGGCAAGGGCTCCATATGCTGGCCTACATGGTCAGAGGCGTGCTGGTGTTGGTCATGGAAACATGTCCCCACCTGGCACTCTCCCCAAAAGGTATTGGAGGTGGACCAACAGAAAGACTTGGCTTTTATTTTTGTGCCACGATCCGACCAGCCCCTCCTGATACCCCTAAGGAGTTACGGCAACCAAGGGGCCAGTTTTTTGTCCCGTGGACAAGAAGGGTGGATCTAAAGTCAATAGTTGCCACAAGAGCCCTTAGGGTGAGAACGGGCAAGCAAAGCGAAAACAATTCGCACACCATAGAGATGCGAAAACGCATAAGCCCCTCCCAAGTCCCCTAGGGAGACCCGGCAAGCAAGGGGAAGATAAGGGCTTAAAGCCCATGCATTATGGACGTGGAAACACGTCCCAACACTCACGGTAGCTTTTTGCTCGTTGGAGTTATTTTTGGAAACATTTTTGGTAGATTTTATCTCAATGATTATGATGAGCATATAAACTACACAAACGATGTCGCAATGGTAACATTTGATTTGTTTATAAAGTAAATTGTAGCTATGAAGGCATCAGTATTTATTTTTTTATTATTGTTTCGGTTTCATTTTTTAAAAACTTTTGTGCGAGTTTTTTTCTACTGCTGTTGCTAACTTCTAATCAAGCAGGACATTACAGTGTAGTGTTTGATGCACTGAACGACGATTATAAATCATGAGTTATGACTTGTATGGATTGACTCTTTTTTAAAATGGCTAACCGAGCAGTACTAGTTTCGCAGGCAGATTTATCCAATTTAAACAAAGGCAAACGACGACAGGTAAATCCTTTGAATTGGAAAGATAGAGCTAAGAAAATCAAAAAGGACAAAGGACTTTCATATAAAATTTTGAAAGGGAGAAAAGCTGGTACATTAGTTGCTGCATTGATTCCACCGGATGGGGTATTGATGTTGTTATTTAAAAAATCACACTAACGTCTCATTTTTTCTGTTGAACTAACATTCTTAAAATGCTTTTATAATTTGCTAGAAAAAGAAGTGTCGTTGCAAGAAGTCTGGATGTAACCTTTCAGTAAATAATTATACAGGTCTTTATTTATCGTTTCGCGGAGTTGAAGCGGACCGACAAAATCAAATATTATCTGAGTGTATTGTGTTTTGGGATGTACAGTACAGAAAGGTGGACGCTGATCATGCTAGAAAGTTTAAGAAACACACATATAGGTATAAAACATATTGATATATATATATATATACTTAAGCGAGAATTTCCTGCCCCATGGACCGGTATAGTTTATTTTTTACGATCGTAAATGTAGGTATTCTTTGAAGTTGCATGGAAGGAGGCATAATGTGTGCAGGAAGGTATTATTGGACACATTTAAAGTCACTGAGCGTCGCCTGCGTACAATAGTAGAAAAGATGGAGAATGGAAATATGACATACGATGACGGGCGTGGAAAAACTTGCGGTGTCCATCCTGGTATTATCTCTGAAGAATTTAAAGCGAAAATCCGAGCTCATATTGAATCCTTTCCAACTCAAGTTTCGCATTACTGTCGGGGTGATACAAACGGTGAACGAAGGTATTTGGACGACGAGCTTAGTATTTCAAAAATGTTCTCTCTTCAATGAAATCCAAGTTCAAAATAATGAACGAGTCTGCAAGTATGATGCATATAGTCAAATATTTAAGACTCAGTACGATTTACGATTCGGACTTCCGCGTAAAGATACGTGTAATTTTTGCGACGCACAAAAGGCTATGATCAGCCGTTCAACAGTTAGCAGTGACATTTCGAATTTAAAACAAGCACTTGAGTTTCACCGCGAAGCTTCGAATGACGCACGGAAAATGCATAAGCTAGATGGACTAAGCACAGATCCGCAAATTGTATCTTTAACTGCGGACATGCAAAAAGTATAAAATTTGTATAAAGAAATTACTATTTATTTAACAACTCAACAGTACTGTATTTTTGTCATTGCTTGCTCCAGGTTCTCTTTGTTCCACGGCTTTCCTGCAGTTCCGCTTATTTCAAGAGGAAACTCAGCACGTTTAATTTGGGGATACATGAAACGGGTCGCGAAGAAGCCAGTATGTACCTGTGGGATGAAACCGTTGCAGAGCACACGTCTAAAGACGTACTCAGCTGTCTTTACAAATACTTGAAAGATCATTTCAGTCCCCTGAAAGCTGGTGAAACTCGGCATCTAATTCTTTGGTCTGATCGGTTTGTTGGACAGTTTAACAACTGTTACCTGCTGTTGTTTCTCAAATATTTGGTCGATCACAAAATGTTTACAAAAGCGGAACAAAAGCTATTTATCACCGGTCATTCTTGGATGAGTTGTGACCGTGATTTTGGTTTGATTGAAAAAAAATTTGTCCAGATGAATCCAATTGTGCCAGACGATATTTTAGATGTAGTTTCAGCTGCTAGGATTAACAATCCCTTCAAAATCCAAAAAATGATTCGATCGGACTTTTTAAATTTTAATGTGCTTCCCGATTATGTGTGCCTTCCTAAGCAGTTACAGGTCACTCGATATCATTGCTTTAAATACGAATCTGAACACCCGAATATATTGTTTGCAAAATCATTCCATAATTCGACTGAATGGCAAAAATTCAACCTGACTGTAAAAAACAAATTTGGATTTGCACGACTTCGCAAATTTCCAGCTTCCTACACGTCAAAACTTCAAATAAATCGTGACAAGGGGAAGGATCTTCGGGATTTGATGGAAAAAATTCCGGATCAAAAGAAATACAACTTCTATGATGAGCTCACCAAATTTGTTCTTGAAAAGCAATGAATTTATTAAATATTTCTACTATTTATTATCCTTTGGTCTGCACTTAATAAAGTTCAAGTTGTAGTTTCAAGTGTCACATGTGTGAAACTTTTTTAAATGCTCAATAACGTTTATTGTATTATATAAAACAGGAAGATTTACAAAGCCAATATTACATAGTTTCTGTGCTCATCATCTAATGAGAGCCAACTCAAAGCCATAAGTTAAAATATATACAACGGCG
>OX359250.1:47477741-47642025 GCA_947179485.1 Allacma fusca | reverse complement strand
GTACAGAAAGGTGGACGCTGATCATGCTAGAAAGTTAAGAAACACACATATAGGTATAAAACATATTGATATATATATATATATACTTAAGCGAGAATTTCCTGCCCCATGGACCGGTATAGTTTTTTTTTACGATCGTAAATGTAGGTATTCTTTGAAGTTGCATGGAAGGAGGCATAATGTGTGCAGGAAGGTATTATTGGACACATTTAAAGTCACTGAGCGTCGCCTGCGTACAATAGTAGAAAAGATGGAGAATGGAAATATGACATACGATGACGGGCGTGGAAAAACTTGCGGTGTCCATCCTGGTATTATCTCTGAAGAATTTAAAGCGAAAATCCGAGCTCATATTGAATCCTTTCCAACTCAAGTTTCGCATTACTGTCGGGGTGATACAAACGGTGAACGAAGGTATTTGGACGACGAGCTTAGTATTTCAAAAATGTTCTCTCTTCAATGAAATCCAAGTTCAAAATAATGAACGAGTCTGCAAGTATGATGCATATAGTCAAATATTTAAGACTCAGTACGATTTACGATTCGGACTTCCGCGTAAAGATACGTGTAATTTTGCGACGCACAAAAGGCTATGATCAGCCGTTCACAGTTAGCAGTGACATTTCGAATTTAAAACAAGCACTTGAGTTTCACCGCGAAGCTTCGAATGACGCACGGAAAATGCATAAGCTAGATGGACTAAGCACAGATCCGCAAATTGTATCTTTAACTGCGGACATGCAAAAAGTATAAAATTTGTATAAAGAAATTACTATTTATTTAACAACTCAACAGTACTGTATTTTTGTCATTGCTTGCTCCAGGTTCTCTTTGTTCCACGGCTTTCCTGCAGTTCCGCTTATTTCAAGAGGAAACTCAGCACGTTAATTTGGGGATACATGAAACGGGTCGCGAAGAAGCCAGTATGTACCTGTGGGATGAAACCGTTGCAGAGCACACGTCTAAAGACGTACTCAGCTGTCTTTACAAATACTTGAAAGATCATTTCAGTCCCCTGAAAGCTGGTGAAACTCGGCATCTAATTCTTTGGTCTGATCGGTTTGTTGGACAGTTTAACAACTGTTACCTGCTGTTGTTTCTCAAATATTTGGTCGATCACAAAATGTTTACAAAAGCGGAACAAAAGCTATTTATCACCGGTCATTCTTGGATGAGTTGTGACCGTGATTTTGGTTTGATTGAAAAAAAATTTGTCCAGATGAATCCAATTGTGCCAGACGATATTTTAGATGTAGTTTCAGCTGCTAGGATTAACAATCCCTTCAAAATCCAAAAAATGATTCGATCGGACTTTTAAATTTAATGTGCTTCCCGATTATGTGTGCCTTCCTAAGCAGTTACAGGTCACTCGATATCATTGCTTTAAATACGAATCTGAACACCCGAATATATTGTTTGCAAAATCATTCCATAATTCGACTGAATGGCAAAAATTCAACCTGACTGTAAAAAACAAATTTGGATTTGCACGACTTCGCAAATTTCCAGCTTCCTACACGTCAAAACTTCAAATAAATCGTGACAAGGGGAAGGATCTTCGGGATTTGATGGAAAAAATTCCGGATCAAAAGAAATACAACTTCTATGATGAGCTCACCAAATTTGTTCTTGAAAAGCAATGAATTTATTAAATATTTCTACTATTTATTATCCTTTGGTCTGCACTTAATAAAGTTCAAGTTGTAGTTTCAAGTGTCACATGTGTGAAACTTTTTTAAATGCTCAATAACGTTTATTGTATTATATAAAACAGGAAGATTTACAAAGCCAATATTACATAGTTTCTGTGCTCATCATCTAATGAGAGCCAACTCAAAGCCATAAGTTAAAATATATACAACGGCGTCGAAGCCAGGTACGCGTAGAATGGATTGAATGAAAGGTAACAACAAGAGGAGAGGACATAAGAGAATAAACCTGATACAATGCTTTGGGGACTACTAGAAACATTTTGAACATGTTCCTTTGAACTTGTTTTTGTTCCTGTGGGACAAAAGTGCAATGTTTTGTCCCATTTGTGTAGTTTCTATGCTCATCATACTCATTGAGATAAAATCTACCAAAAATGTTTCAAAAATAACTCCAACGAGCAAAAGCTACCGTGAGTGTTGGGACGTGTTTCCACGTCCCCAATGCATGGGCTTTAAGCCCTTATCTTCCCCTTGCTTGCCGGGTCTCCCTAGGGGACTTGGGAGGGGCTTATGCGTTTTCGCATCTCTATGGTGTGCGAATTGTTTTCGCTTTGCTTGCCCGTTCTCACCCTAAGGGCTCTTGTGGCAACTATTGACTTTAGATCCACCCTTCTTGTCCACGGGACAAAAAACTGGCCCCTTGGTTGCCGTAACTCCTTAGGGGTATCAGGAGGGGCTGGTCGGATCGTGGCACAAAAATAAAAGCCAAGTCTTTCTGTTGGTCCACCTCCAATACCTTTTGGGGAGAGTGCCAGGTGGGGACATGTTTCCATGACCAACACCAGCACGCCTCTGACCATGTAGGCCAGCATATGGAGCCCTTGCCGTTTTCCTATGGATGGCTGCCCTTAAAATTTTTGGAACCGGACATGATATTTTGTCATGTCCACAGCTCCGGGCAGTCCATGTCACAATGTCAGGTCTGTCGCCTTATGAAGATCAGGGGGACCTGACATTGGTGCTGTGTGTACGACTAGAAACATTTTGAACAAGTTCCTTTGAACTTGTTTTTGTTCCTGTGGGACAAAAGTGCAATGTTTTGTCCCATTTGTGTAGTTTCTATGCTCATCATACTCATTGAGATAAAATCTACCAAAAATGTTTCCAAAAATAACTCCGACGAGCAAAAAGCTACCGTGAGTGTTGGGACGTGTTTCCACGTCCCCAATGCATGGGCTTTAAGCCCTTATCTTCCCCTTGCTTGCCGGGTCTCCCTTGGGGACTTGGGAGGGGCTTATGCGTTTTCGCATCTCTATGGTGTGCGAATTGTTTTCGCTTTGCTTGCCCGTTCTCACCCTAAGGGCTCTTGTGGCAACTATTGACTTTAGATCCACCCTTCTTGTCCACGGGACAAAAAACTGGCCCCTTGGTTGCCGTAACTCCTTAGGGGTATCAGGAGGGGCTGGTCGGATCGTGGCACAAAAATAAAAGCCAAGTCTTTCTGTTGGTCCACCTCCAATACCTTTTGGGGAGAGTGCCAGGTGGGGACATGTTTCCATGACCAACACCAGCACGCCTCTGACCATGTAGGCCAGCATATGGAGCCCTTGCCGTTTTCCTATGGATGGCTGCCCTTAAAATTTTTGGAACCGGACATGATATTTTGTCATGTCCACAGCTCCGGGCAGTCCATGTCACAATGTCAGGTCTGTCGCCTTATGAAGATCAGGGGGACCTGACATTGGTGCTGTGTGTACGACTAGAAACATTTTGAACAAGTTCCTTTAAACTTGTTTTTGTTCCTGTGGGACAAAAGTGCAATGTTTTGTCCCATTTGTGTAGTTTCTATGCTCATCATACTCATTGAGATAAAATCTACCAAAAATGTTTCCAAATATAACTCCAACGAGCAAAAAGCTACCGTGAGTGTTGGGACGTGTTTCCACGTCCCCAATGCATGGGCTTTAAGCCCTTATCTTCCCCTTGCTTGCCGGGTCTCCCTAGGGGACTTGGGAGGGGCTTATGCGTTTTTGCATCTCTATGGTGTGCGAATTGTTTTCGCTTTGCTTGCCCGTTCTCACCCTAAGGGCTCTTGTGGCAACTATTGACTTTAGATCCACCCTTCTTGTCCACGGGACAAAAAACTGGCCCCTTGGTTGCCGTAACTCCTTAGGGGTATCAGGAGGGGCTGGTCGGATCGTGGCACAAAAATAAAAGCCAAGTCTTTCTGTTGGTCCACCTCCAATACCTTTTGGGGAGAGTGCCAGGTGGGGACATGTTTCCATGACCAACACCAGCACGCCTCTGACCATGTAGGCCAGCATATGGAGCCCTTGCCGTTTTCCTATGGATGGCTGCCCTTAAAATTTTTGGAACCGGACATGATATTTTGTCATGTCCACAGCTCCGGGCAGCCCATGTCACAATGTCAGGTCTGTCGCCTTATGAAGATCAGGGGGACCTGACATTGGTGCTGTGTGTACGACTAGAAACATTTTGAACAAGTCTTCATGTAATTCGTAATGGTGGGTGTGTTAAAATATTTGCGTGGACTGCTGTGTTCTTCGATGGATTGTCGAGCGAAAATTAGAACGAAATGAGCCGATATTCCTTCGATTTCCACAATTATAATTATATGCATGTACCGGCGGTAAGAACTGCAAGTAAAGGGAGAGCTTCAGGAGGCATCGGAGTGTTATTCAATAAAAAATTTAGATTTATAAGTAAAGTCGCGGCTAATCAAAATTTCTCAGTTATTAAGCTACAACACATCCAATCAGAAAAAATATTTATAATTGTAAGTGTTTACCTACCAGTAGATAGGTCTACCTGGAAAACTAAATGTGCAAAATTAAAATTGGTGCTGATGAAAATTGTTAACCCGGAATGGTTTGTAGTTGCAGGTGGTGACTTTAATTGTAGAACAGGATGTGAAGATTCACTGCCAGAGGAAATTCTAAGAGGGTCATACCTAACCCCAGAGAGGAGTTCTAAAGATATTACTAAGCATACCGAGACGGAAATCCTCATGAGCACTCTGAATGAAGGTGGTTTGATAATTCTAAATGGGAGAACCAGAGGAGACGAAATAGGAAATTTCACCTTCCTCAATGAAAGAGCTGCTAGTACAATCGATTTGTGCACGATCAGCGTTAACCTTGTACGTGATGTGTACTCGTTCGAAGTAGCAGAGATTGGTAACTCTGATCACTTTCCAATTATAGCAAAGTTCTTCTCTACTCATGACTGTGAGATTTACCCAAATGAATACAAACAGTTGACTAATATTGATATTAAAACTGAAGGCTCAACCCAACTGTCACTCGAGTTAAAGCGGGCACAGATGCCAGTGGAGGAGGAAACCCCGGACGAAGCTTTTGAATCCTTCACAAGTGATCTTAAGAAACTGGCGGAGGAGCATGGTTGTTTGAGGCAGAGAATCAAAACAAAGAGCTGGCGAAGTAAACCTTGGTACGACAAGGAATGCAGAGATCTGAAGACTAAAACCAGGCATTTAGCTAGAACTGTACAAGCAGGAAATTACTGCAGCCAAATTAGAGAAGAGCTAAGTAGGGCAAGGAGAGAGTACAAAAATATATGTAGCGCCAAAAAAATCTTATATTATGAAGGTATTAGGGAAGATATTTACAACAGCAAAAACAGCAATGTTTTCTGGAAAGCAGTAAATAAATGTAGGTATAGCAGTAGCCCCAAAGCAAGCATTGGTAAGGAAAAATGGAACCAATTCTACCGTGAATTAATGCCAAACAGGGGGACTTGGGAAGGTTATTTTAGCAACACAGGTGAGGAGTACCTTGATAAAGAAATAAACATCCATGAACTAAATGAGGCTATTAAGAAATTAAGCAAGGGAAAAAGTCCAGGGATTGATGGAATAACAAATGACTGCTTAAAATCCCTTCCAAGAAATTGGCGTGACAGGATTCTGAAATTATACAATATGATTTTATCACAAGAATATTGTCCATCCCAGATGGGAGAAATAGAGTTGATTACATTATATAAGAAAGGAGATAGAAATGATCCTGGTAACTATAGAGGTATTGCATTAGTCAGTTGTATCACAAAGCTTTTTACACAGATTTTATTAGAACGGGTACTAAAGTGGACGGAAAAATGCAAGGTGCTCCCCGAATCCCAAGCAGGCTTTAGGAAAGGCAGATCTTGCTCTGACCAGGTATTCACTCTGTATGGACTAATTCAGAACCACCTTAGAATGCCCAGTAGGAAAATATATGCTATTTTTGTTGACTATAAGCGGGCTTTTGACTCTATATTCCACAATTTGCTCTGGGTAAAATTACATAATCTAGGGCTAAGCGGAAAGATAATTAGGATACTTAAAAATATATACTCGAAGGCCAGGTTAAGAGTTAGAACAGAGGAAGGCTACTCGGATTATCACGACATTACAGAAGGAGTCCTGCAGGGGGAGATACTATCACCTCTACTTTTTTCCCTATTTATAGCCGACTTTGAAGAGTTCTTTTTAAAAAATGGGGTAACGGGTGTCAGTATAAATGAAAAGGTAGCAGTACTAGCACTTATGTGTGCAGATGACACTGTTATCTTAGCTAACTCGCCAGGGGACCTTGCCAAAAAATTAATGATACTGAGGAAATATTGTGAGGAAAATAATTTGGAGGTAAACGCTAGCAAAACCAAAATTATGATCTTTGCCAAAAAACAACCAGGAAATCTCCCAGTTTTCAGGCTAAAAAACAGCGAATTGGAAACTGTAAAGAACTATACATATCTGGGGGTTCCTTTCCACTCAACGGGTTCTTTCACACGCACCACAAGCTACTTCAAAAAGAAAGCAATATTAGCCATAAATGTGTTTCTAAAGATTATAAAAATCTCCAAATGTAATTCATGGGAGGCGATAGGCAGATTATTTGAAGCAATGATCTTGTCAAATCTCCTGTATGCAGCAGCTATATGGGGTATAGGACAAGGAGATTTAATGGAATCTATTCAGACTACCTTCTTCAGAAGGCTCTTTGGAGTGGCGTCTAACACATCAAATCACTCAGTAAGAATCGAAGCTGGTAGATGCAAAATAAAGTATATAATACTAAAACTATCCCTAATGTACTTATATAAAATATTAAAAATGGATGCAAGCAGATATCCTTCTATAGTCCTTAGGAAGCTCATCAACATTGATTTGAACAGCTGCTTCCCAGCAGAATGGAACTGGGCAACAATAGTGAAAAGTAGTTTGGTAGATATTGGATGGGAGCTAAAATGGGAAGAACTAACTCCTGAATGGATCAAACTCAATTTTGATGAGATTCTTAAGGATGCAATGAGAACGTCATTAATGGAGGACATTGACAAAATAATTTGTTCAGAACAAAACCCCACTTATAAATATTTATTAAGAGGAACAGTACTTCCGGGATATTTAGGTGTCGATTTACCCTTTTATAAAATAAAAATTATCGCTCAATTAAGATTAGCACCGGAGAGAGAGTCCAGGATCCTTTTAAAAGCAAAGAAGCTAGAAGTATCATGTTATAAGATATGTAGGATATGCGGGAGTGCTAAAGAATCGTGGCACCACTTTTTGATGAAATGTCCTGGTATGGAGCATGTAAGAGAAAAGTTTTTTTGGGATATTGGATGCATCCCAAGCAAACAACCGTTAAGCTATACAGATCTCCTAGCCAGTAATGATATGGGTGTCTTAAATAAAATCATTTACTTTGTAATAGAATTAAGCAAAATTATACATAATTTAAATTAGGAAAGCGGACAAATGTCCTGCAAATTGTCTGTCGAAACGTTGTTAATGTTTGTGTATGAGAACACAATAAATACATACATACATACATACATACATCTTAATAATGAAATCTTCAAGAAGGAACCAGTTACGAGCTTAAAACAAAAAATATATGAAACAATATTTTTTCAATTCCAACATGCTAAATGGGGTGGATCTATAACAACTCAATAATTTAATAAGTACTGGTCGCCTCTTAAGTTTCTGTTCGTAATTGTAGGCTCAGAAATAAACGTTTGCCTCCCGAGGACATAGCATCTAACTATGGACTCGGTCAGACCTTTCACCAAGCTGGGAGAAATAAGCGACTCCTGTAACCCCTGAGCTGGGTGCATGTGAAAGTGGATGGTGTCAGTGCAGACCAAACAACCTAGGCCGGGGCTGTTCCCTGTAATCCATTTGGAGGCCGTTGTTTGTGGATGCGCTGGAGAGACAACAATTTTAAGAATAATGTGAAAGACGGGCTTTTGGACACAAATAATTATTTTAAAAAAAAGAAAGAAACGGGACATGTAAAATGTACTGCCTGAATAAAACCTTACCAATGATCTAATGCAACCTTTATAGCCGCTGTTACCACACTGTTGTTGCCGTTGAAGGTTGAAGTCAAATCGACGAGGCAAAGGTCAAAGTGAAATAGGGATTTCGAAATGCATCCAAATCACCCGCTAAGCAAGGATGAACACAATAAAAATATACTCTAGAATCACCCAAAACGTCTCTTTATTGAATGGTTTATTACCCACGGCTTCTTTCCGTCTAAAGTTTCGTGTACCCATCCATACACGCGAAAATCGTATCGAAATGCTTTTCCATTTCGATAGAAATTTATTGATCTAGAAATCCTTTGCTCTCGCAATGGACCATCATTGCGATACGATTTTCGCGCGTATGTATGGGTCAATTAATGACGGGAGGAGCCGTGGGTAATAAATCATTCACACGAAATGCACAAATGCAAATTTCATGGGTGATTCTAGAGTTATACTGCTTGCTGTTTATACACAGATATTCACATGGAATACTGCATATGTCGAAGTGATTTTGTTTACAAAACAAATTGTACTGTCAAAGGGTTTGCATGTCTCGGTATGGACTGATTTATTTTTAATTTTCGAGTCATTTGAGAGTATTTTATTTCGAATGGGGGGGGCAATTGCCCCCTTTACCCCCCCTTGGCTACGCGCCTGCACATTAACGTCTCTGCAAGCTTAGTTTCCCGGAAAAATCTATGAATGCCGGACTGTTCATGAAAAATTGAAGGTCAGAAATTCCCTCATTCTGCTTCTTCCTCGCATCTGCTTCTAACGTTAAATTTCTTTACAGGTTTTGGTCATGTCCATATTTCTTACCTTACAGTCCTATATAATGGCAGCTTAGAGAATCCATGAAATGTTTTTCAAATGGGGCTCAAACCTGTGCCTGAAAATAATTTTCTATGAGACTCGCAAAATTAGTAAATTAATATTTTGAAAAATGCCAACTTTGCATGACACCTCTTGACGTTGTGACCTCAAATTTTGACATAGATCAATGGGATGAATTCTGGAAAATATAAACCAGCACGCTTAACGCTCTTCGAAGAAATTCTGAGGGTTTTCCAGGGAGCTGTGTGAAGGATTTTTACCCAGAAAATTGAGATCACAAAAACTTAATCATATTAAACAAACTTGAGACAAGTATTTAGTCCCAGGGGTCAAACAAAACATCTGTGAAAATTCTGACATTGTATCGTTAGTGACCGCTGGGACCTTAAGAATTGACAGATAAAACAAGCACTACTGGAAAAGAATTCCCTTGAAAATTTTGGAATCAAATATTTTTTGAGTTAGTCCCTGATATGGTCAAATAGGCAGAAACGAATATTCCTGAGCGCAGAGATAAGACTTGACATTATTTCCACGTACAAGGATATTTATTTTATGCCTGATGTCAACCTAATTTTGTTGCAAAGGAAAAATATCCCAGTTGGAATTGCAACTTGTCGGTAGTTATTCCCTATTTTTTGTATTATTATCTTTTAATTGTTTGGTACATGAATAGTTTTCAAAAAGTTAAAATGAAAATTTTCAAAGCTCGAATTTTGTAGCAAGGATATGTCCCAGTTGGAATTACAATAGGTATAATTTATAATAATTTACCGATTGAAATGTTTTCAATTGCGTTTGTTCAAAATTCGGAAGTAACTCCAAATTTAAAGTTACTTCCAAATATTTTATTGACTCGTTGTATAAGGCTTGGGACAAACAGGATTTAGTTGAACTCACTTTTCTCTAGTGTATTTTAAAATTCTGAAAGAATTGAAAGTCAGCACCAAGTTAACATCTGCAATTATCAGGGTTGGTTTGGTTTAAACCAAATGATTTAAACCATGGTTAAAACCATGGTTTAAACCAAACGGTTTTTTTTATAAAAACCAATGGTTTAAACCAAACACCTGAAATTTTAGTATTTTCAATCCAAAATGCTTATATTTCGGTGTGCACAAAACTTGTGCAGTTACTGTGATATTGTGTAGTTAAACTTTAGTGAAATAAATAATACTATTAGCTTTTAGTCTTGTACATTTAGAAATTCGGAATCGTTTGTAAAACAAAAAATGCCAAAACTTGTGTTTATGCTGCAAAGTTATCGTTAAAATTATATCTAAATTATTAAATATTTAATGCTTTGTGATACTTACTGAGTTTGGGAAATGAGTAAATTTGTTCAAATTCACATGTTTTTGCATATTAATGAATGTTTTGGATTGAAAATTCGTTTAAACCAAAAAAACCTAGTTTAAACAAAAAAAACCGGTTTAAACCAAAAAAACCTGGTTGTTTGGTTTTTTTTTGAAAAAAAAACCAACCCTGGCAATTATTGAAACTCCAACAGAAAAGTTGACAGATATATGCAAATCTCGAGATTACGCAAAGCTCGAAAATCTAGAACTAGTTATGTTGCGTGAAAGCGGAGCCTTAAATATACCAAGTCATCCTCATTTTCTAAAATAGCTCTTACTACAGATGCGTGAACCCGGGTATTTCTAACTGTTTGCAGCATATGCGTAATTTATTGTAATTTATAATTATCCAAAAAGTTCAATTTTGTTGATTTTGATCCACTTTATTTTTGGGTAAATTAATTTGAAGTGACGGTAATTATCTCTTGCTGGTATTTATATCATATCAGTTGTTAATTTTAATTGCCTTAATTCCAACTACATAAAGCCAGAGCCTACGGTCTGGTGGTGTAGTGAATCTGTAAGGTTGCAGAAGAGTCGGCTTTCGACTCTAGCTCACCCCAAAATAATTTCAGGTCCTTTCTATCTTTCCCTATGCACTATCGATATTCAAATGAGGTCTGGAGGCATGTTGCGCATTTTTGGAAGAGTATCAGCAGGAGTAGTGTGTGCCGTACACTGATAATGATACGTAAGATGAATTGGTGTATTTGTATATACTGCGACTGCTGATATCTCGGATAAGATTGTGTCCGTGGCATGTCCGGTGTCTCCTCCCTTGTCTGCATATCCTGTCTATATCTGTAACTTCACATTTCACTCTGTCTCTCTATAGCTAAGTCTGCGTATGCGTGTGGTGATTTACATGCTTGCGAGACTGCGGGGATGCTGTAAGTGACACCGGGTATGTGCTGTGAAACTGTATGTGCTAATGTATATCGGACTGCACACGTAGCGGGGGCCTAGACCTCTACCTTCGGTTATTAATCATATGATGTCGAGTTTACATGCAGGCCTGTGGTTGAGTAAATGTGGAATTGGCGGCCACCCCACTTCACAGTACGCAGCTAATGTGCCAGAATGGCTCCAATTTGTAAATAAATTAAAGAAAATAAAGGAGGTAGAGAAAACTCTGTAAGGCCTTAAGGGCAAACAATCCGAGTATAAACCCCAATAAAAAATCCAACTACATTCTAAGAGTCAAGAGTCTCTCCAAACTGAAACTGATGTTACAGGAAATCATAAAGAACCTACATTGTGGAGGGATTTTGAAAAAGTAACTTATACTTTATTTGAAGTTTCCTCTTTGACTCAACAACTGTAATGACTGTTTAGAAATTGCGTCTGGGATTTATTGGGGAGTTGTATTTCAACAAACTAGAAACTTAAATTACAAACTCAAATTCTGGCTAATAAGTATTTTTTGGAAATTCAAAAGATTTAATTTAAATATTTGTGCTCTTCTGCGACGATGTTGTGCATTATCTTTCACCAATGAACAACCAGAATGACCATACAACAGGCGTGGAAGTTATAGAATTTAAAATACGGAAGATCTTATTGTTATCTCAATTTATATCGTCTTTTGTATCATATGTTTACCGACTGGGCAACAGGATGTGTGTCACTTTGATTTCATTAAAGATGTGAAATCTGTTTCTTTTTTAAATTTCAACCCTAGCTGACAAAATTAATTTTTTTAAACGCATTTTCAAAATTCGTCTCCGATTATTTACCCGGATTGTGGGGAAAGGAAGCAAGTTTCAGATTATTTGTTCTTGGCGAGAAAATTTGGCATTCAAAAATTTAACTTCCCACCCAAATTTCTACTAGGATTTTGAGCTTTTGGTTGAAATGGTTTTATGTTTTAAAACTATTATTTATTAAGGATTTAAATCAGGTTTTTCATTTCTTGATAAAAATTATTTAGGACTTTTTTTCCAGTATCTGTTACAATTGCATAAATTCCTTCTGAAATAGTCCTGAAGTTGTAAATCTATGATTGTAGCGAATACGTTTAAAATTAGTAATAATTTTAGATTTTGCAAAATCTTAGTAATGTCAATGTTCAGATGTACCAAGAAGTTATTCCGGACAGAAATCAATACAATTTATGAGTCATTACATGTCAGGCAGAAAATGAGAAAGTTCCAGTCACATGTGAATATTTTTTAGTTCTTTTAGAGTTTTGAAATAAAATTCTGATATAAATTGTGACCTTCATGTTTTTTTAATTTTAAGCATTTGTTTCCTGCGGGCGGAAGTTGAGCTTTAAATTCGAGATAATAAATTAAACTAAATTGTTCCGAAAATGTAGTTCGTTATTGTTTCAAACTTATTTAATATTTGTATGTAAAAATCTTGTTTGTAATGAACATTTTCTAGTCATTAATTTCTTATATGAAACTCTGTAAGTAAGTGTAAAATTAATGCTACGTAGTATATATGTATGTATGCACGGACGAAACACCGAAATAGGAAAAACATCAATTCATGCTAAAATTACTCACTCAGTTCATGATAGCAGGATGGAATTCACGCATTTCTTAAAACAAAAATTCATTTTTGCAAAATTTATTTTTCCCGTCTATTTTGATATTGAAATGCTGTTATTTAAATGTGTAAAAATGATATATTTTAATATATGACTTTTACTTACACAGTCCAGATCATTCAACAAATTAATAATTAAGTCCCTGTATGTTCAACCCACGGGTTTACTCCCATGTAAATTGTATGCACAGTCAGAAGTTATTGAAAGGGTCGAGGAAGCTGTAATTTAAGAATGAATTTAAGCCTCACAAATATTTCATTCTTCTCAACGTCCATTATAACTTCTTTAATTTTAAATTTATTTTAACAGGAAACTACCCAGTCACTTCAAACTGTATGGGATTCCTATAGGATGCAATTTCTGTAAGAAAATGTACCAGAAATCCCACAAGCCATATAGGATCTTATAGAAATCATTCAGCTCGTCAGAAACTGGCACGCGATTCTTATAAGATATAGTACCATAGGAAGTTTTCAGAAAAATCCCATAAGCTGAGGGTACCATAGGAAGTTTTTAAAGAAATCCTATAAGTTGGGTGCCGCATATCCAGCAAGTTCGAGTTCTATAGGACATTTTCAGAAAAATCCTATGGTTTCGGGTACCATAGGACATTTTTAGAAAAATCCTGTACTTGCTTTGACAAGGATTCTGCGCTCCTCATCGTTTGTACAAGACATATATTATAACCGCCAAATTCGCCATACTTAATCAACAGCAGTTGTCATTCACGTGTTCTTTGGTTGTGATGAACACCAAATCGACTTACCTGTTCTTTAGATTGTTTCAATTTTAACTTACAATTAGTAATAGTAAGACAAGCAGAAAATATAACCAGTGTGTGATTGTTATTGTTCTTTTTTTCAATTTATACGTGAAATTATTTACTTGTGGCTGCAATTTTATTTTCTAGTGTTACATGTTATTTCTACATAGAACTGCAGTGTAGGGTGTATTACTATTGACAATTTGAGGAAATGTATATGTATGAAAACGTTAATGGCAGTTAGCTTAATTGTTTAGACAATTGTAAATATTTAGAATATTTACAATTGTCTAAAAATTAAGCTAACTGTAGTAAAGATGGTTATGTAGTTTTAATTTTGGAGGAAAATGGAGTAGAAGTAGAGAAGCGCATAAGATAATAATAAATTTTCAACTATAGGACAAGCTAGAGAAAATCCCATGCGAGGTTGGGATTAGTAACTATGGGATAGTATAGGATCCTGTAAGAAAATCGTTTGAGATATCGTCCGCAGATCTGATACTTTTATCCTATAGATTTTACATGTAGGATCCTATACATTTCGAGTGACTGGGTAATTAAACATCAAATTAAAAAAGCCGTAAATTACAATCGCTGGTGCGACAACTCAATACAAGAAGGGCTTTAATTTTTGGGGAAGTTTGTTGGAGGGTAATAATTATATCAATGTGAATGTTGAAACTTGAATTTTCGTTAAATAGTAAAAATAACAATTTCATCAACTCAAAAATTGAAAGACAGATCTAGAAAGACAGGTACCAACCTGTGGTATCGTTTTAAGTTTGAAAACTTTGGTGACCTGTCCTAAGAGAACGGGGCAAATTGCACTCGAGTTACATGAGTTTTGAAACGTACTAGGGAAGTACTAAAACATGTGCTGTGTTTTGTTTGAATCCACGTGTACCATCCTAATATCTTACCTTGTAAGTTGAATAGAATGGAAGACTCTGTGTCCACAATGTGAGAACCGAGATTATTACATTACGATGAATTCGTAAAGGTTCGTCACTTATTAGCACTATCCCTTATTATTAGTATAATCTTATACATTTTGGTAATGGAAATTGGGACTGGAAATTACAATCCCTTTTATCGAAAAATATCTTATAAGGGTATCCCTTAAAGCGAGAGTTCACTGTATACCGTTCGTAAAATATGCTACAAATTTATAATTACGCTGCTCTGTGTTACCTACCCGGGGTATTCTCTTGTACTGGATGAAAAATGTCTTGTGTGGCGTTGATATTAAAAAGTTTAAAAATATCTTGGAGGATAATCATTACAAACAATTTATGTCATTGCATTTAAAATCTCCAGCAGTACATTTCATGTCTTATATTTTCCATACACTTGTCATTTTCAACTGAATTGGAGGGAATCTGGGGTGATGAGCAAACTGTAATATTTTTCGGGTTAAATATTTGTCATTTTATCCCCAAAAAATTGCAGTCACGAAATTTACAAGTCCAAGTTTTGTAAATACAGACCAGACGTTCTTAAGGGTTACACGCATGATTTATGTGGTTTACTAACTTTGTTATTTTTGAAATATTTGCCGGACTCGTGATCCAACTTTTTAAATCATTTTTGAACAATGCTTCCCCAATATCAAATAGATTAATTTTCTTACAGTGTGGATTATAAGTTATAACAAATTTGGAAAATAGTAAAAGAAGGACATAGTACAGGTCAAGGTACAGCCAGGTACCTGTAATTACCCAAAGGTCCAGTAATGAAATTCATTTTTGGTACAGGTACATTTGATGCAAAGGTACAATGATTCAAATTGAGATAAGATACATGTTCAACAAATGTTGTTAACAACATCTGTTATTTCAACTTTGTTATGTTCAAATGAGTAATGCCAGATTCCCAACGGTGGTAAATATATTCCTTCAAAATATATTTGTGACATTTTTTTTATTCAAATAAAGCAGTGTTAAATTGAAAACTAAAATATCTAATTTTAGCCCTATTATTTTCCCTTAGCGACCGCAGAGACCAAAACAGGTGAATTAAACGAGATTTAGAAGGTTGGGAAAAAATTTGCTACAAAATTTGGCATCCGTATTTTGTGAGTTATTTGTTTATGTGGGTTGAATTGGGGGTAACAATATTGTGCTTCCTAAATGTTGTCATATAATTTTTCATTTACGATGTTCAGGACGTCCCAAAATGTGAGGTAAGCAAAGGAGTATGTTCAATTGTAAAGTTTAATTATAAAGTAGTCTCACTTTCTCACATTTTCTGTTTTCATAACATAAATTTGTATACGATAGGACTGCATTTCGACAAAACTATATTTAGTGGCGTCAAAGCATGAGATATTTTTAGTTTTCGCATATTTTTGAGATACAATCTTGAAAGGACTCGCAGGATTGTTCTAATTTGAACATTTTTAAATACAATGTAAAATCACTAATTTGATAATTCCCTTCCCTTCATCGAACAAGATCCGATCCCATAAATGAATGATGTCCATATCGGCCAGATTTTATGCAACACTAAGAAGGTGAATTTAAAGAAGCGGGAAATTACGAATTGTGATTTCCGCTTTAATTGTTCCTAACGTTTTTTGTGATTACCATTCCCGTGAAACTCAAAGTAGGATATTGATAAATCAAGTATTTAAAACAATTAATAATGCAACAATTTTAATATGGTGGCATCCCCATATATTGGCAGGTATTTTGTCATCCCTAGGGAACCACTATATAAGAAATTTGCTGTAATTGCCCTATCGAGAGTTTTTGGAGCGAATTATGGATCTTAAACACTTTAGCGTTTCTAACACACAAGGTCTCCATTGAATTTGACTTGAGTACGGGGGAATTTATTTCTTGTGTATTGGGCTGAGTTCATAATTGACTTTGGGAAACAAACGTTTTCATTAACGCTGTAGTAGCTACAATCCATTTAGTTTGGCAAAATTGTTATTTTACTTTTTTCGGAGAAAAATAAAAGTGTACGATGGAGAATTATTTTGTGCAGCGCTGAGATTTCGCAGTTTTGTAATATTTTGCCTCAGTAAGGGAAGTATCCCATGAGTTGCCTGTACTATCCTGCTTTCCTGTACACAAATGCATGTTTAATTGCTAATTGCAAATTGATTTATTTACTGCTCTTTCCCTCTCTCCCTCTGAGTTGCCAGTTGCCGCCGGATTTTTTTTAAGGACAAGAAACATTTTTTCCAAGATGCCGAATGTAATGATAACATTTATAGTATTTTTCTTACCTACTTATTCCCAAAAAGTGAGAAAAGTTTCTTGAATTTTTAATGCCGTGGAAAGAGATCCTCCTCCACTAGGACTCTTTGACATTCTTCTGTTTTATGGGGAGAGCCGATTGTAAGAGTTATGACTATTGGCCCTATTGCTTGCTGAAGTTTACTTACTTTATGTAAAACATTTGGATTTTTTCAAACATTTTTAATTGTGTGTGTTTTTAGTGGCAATGATTGTTAACAAAGTCTGGGAGATGGATGAAGGGCTTGAATATAATACTAATTAGAATTAAAACTTTGCAAGACTATAGGGACTAGTGTTTTTGGAGGATATGTCAATAATAATTGTAAAGTGAAGGAAAATTTTGTGTATAATTACGTGTGTACATCATGTACACTCTACACACGGTCAGATGGCTTCAGATTAAAAACAAGACCTGTCTATAGTTTTTTGAAGGGAGATTTGACATTTAGTCACACTCTGGCGTAGAGTATCACCTTCCTGCGATATCGATTCCGTCGTGATCCTCCAAGTCATCATTTCATTTGTTGTTGTTACATATGTAGATACATATTTAGATAATTACATGTGTAGATATAGAGTAGACCGTGTTATATATAGACTATGGAGGAAGGTTGTCGCAGACATGTTCAGCCTTCGAAGGCTAGCCTTCAATGAAGGCTTCATTGGAATATCAATTATATTCATTGGAATTCAAATATCAATTTTCCAGAGAGTTGAGAAGGGAAGGCGGGAAGGCTGAATTAATTCGGGAAGGCTGAAGAAAGCCTTCCTATTATTAGGGAGTTTGTACAACTACTTATAGAACTTATGGAACTTATAGCATCAAAGTGACGTCAATTTCGCTGGTCACGTGACAGCTACGTCACTTTGCCTCACGTATGAAACTTATAAGCTTGCTCTATAAGTTTCAGTCTTTTCGTGCGGAGTGAGTCCCTCCAACGTTTAAAGCTTGCCTGGACTTATATTTGGCGCTAACTCTTACACGCATCGAGTGGAACTTATGGAGTTAAACTTATAAATGTGCGTATAAGTTTTATAAGTTTGGAGCGCAGAAGTTTGTACAAACTCCCTAATATCAGAAAACGGAAGGCGAAGGAAGGAAGTATGTAAAGTAGCCCTCTGATACACAGAAGGCTTCGCGCATGCAATGAACGTTAATAATGATAGTTACAAATACAACAATGAGAGTGTGCTAAAAACGCTACAAATGCATGATGTACAGTTATATGCACAATGATACTTACTTCTTTACTTCAGATTTCAATAAATGAACTCAATTGAGTAAATTGTATCGCTGATTTTTAGGTGTTTTACCAGCAAAAGGGTTGTTTAAATGCATTGCTATGGTATTTCGTGTTATGAAGGCTGAATAGGAAGGAAGGCTGATTTTTTTTGAAGGCTGGAGGCATTAAATTTTTAAGTAAAATAGGGCTGAAGGAAGGCAAAATATTTTGAAGGCTTCCTTTAATAGAAGGATGAAGGAATGCGTTTTTTCAAAAAATTGCCTTCGAAGGTTTGAAGGAAGGCAATTTCATTTGGACATCTCTGGGTTGTCGTGATGGTCGGGGAAGGCACATTGAAGGAGTTGGATCTTCTTGACGGGTGTCGGAGTAGGTGGATAACTGCACTTTGGGATATTTTCTCATTCATCTCTCTATGGGCATGTTGATGGTTGTAAAAATAATAAGTGTCATTGCATTTAGTTTAGAGCACTTGAGGAATTCCTGGGTTTTTTTGTACATAGAGTCATAAGTTAGTATTTGTATGTACATAATATGTATGTATACAGACCTAGGCGTAAGTATACACTTCTAGGAAGGCAGGCTATTCCACTTGGACTGAAAATACTATTATAAGAAATGAAATAAGGATGTCCTATAATATATGCATGTGTGAAGGAAGGAATGAATGCTACTATAAACAAAACTTGAATGAATCCATGCTTGAAGAGATTCGATGGTGAAGATGGTCCGTTTCGGGATGTGAGTTTGTTGGTTTAATTTCAATAATAATTTTAAAAGAATTTCCGGCATGTTCCCCTGCGTCGGTCCGTATACTCTCATGTTAATTAACCAAGCTGGTGATGATAAAAAATACAATAGGGAAACGTTACTCATAGCAGTACTTGGGAGCACACGCGAAGATGGCCATAATTTAATTTAAGGGTAAGTAAAGTCCCAATTCTTCTTCTTGATAGCATTACTTCATCCCAGGTGAGATCCTCAAATGAGAGCCCAATCCTTTTTGGTGTGTGATCATTCCGAGTCTATGATCTCAAGCACGGAGAAGTCTGCGATAGATTTTGTGAACATAGAGATGAGTACGAGTGATGAGGAGGGATCGAGCGTTACTTTTGAAAGCACATAAAGTTGCATGTGTTTGGATTTTTTTTTTCTCTCTCTCTCTATCTCTCTGTTCCTCAACAGTATACCTAGTAGTAGTTCCTGTTCCTATATGTAACAGAATTGCTAATAGTTCCGTCTTGGTTGAAACCTGCTTTAATATCTCAAGGACTCTCGTGTCTTATTTATTGTTTTGTTTTTGCTCTTGATTCTGTAAAAGTAAGGATGATGTGGGGACCAAAATGACATCTTTTAGACTTAATAGGTGGTTTTGTAGTAGCGGGATTTTTACTCGTGTTCTTTGGTCGGGTCTACTGTCCTTTCTTGTCCCATTATTATGCACGTTTTGACGTTACTTCATCTCATCGGCGTCTTCATTACAAATTGCAAGAAGCTTGAGCTGTGGTTATAATTATTGTGTACAGCTCTCTCTCTCTCTCTCTCTCTGTTGTCACATGTTTTTTTCCCCTTACCTTCCATCCTTCCATTATTTTGTTACTGAAACCAAAAAGGAAAATATTATTCATTTGATTCCCAAAGAGTACTGCTAGTGCCCAATTAAAAATCCTAATTTGACACAATTCTATTATCTTGGGAAGGGGTATGTGCTCACTTGTGTTATCACGCTCTGATATATTGCTCCTGCCCGGATATCCCCTGTTGGGTGATTATATTTCCATATAATTATGGATGCTTGTAGTATATATGTATTTAAATGCATACTTGGACTATCCCTATCTCTGAGTATCTTTTGTAAGGGCTGGTCACATGACTTTGGAAATAGGATAAATACATGTGGAAATCAAAGCTTGCAGGAAGGAATTAGTCTGCTGAATCTGCCGTTGTGGGTGAGACTTTTGTAAATGTTGTTCACTGGTAATGGTAATAGTAATGATAATGGTAATTTATTAACTGTAATTACTTTCCGGAGATCTATACCATAATTATTACTTATATCGTTTAATACATTGTTTTGATTGTTTCTTACTGCTCGTTTGCACTGAACAAAATCTGAAGGAAAAAATCCTTGAGGTATATAAGGCAAGTACATAGCTGGCATTAGGCTACAAGCTACAAATGTAAATTTTCGGTGAATGCTTCTTGGAATCATTTTAGTACGGTTGTCTATAAATTTTGAATTCCAGAGGATCGTTCAGGTGTACATACTGTGGATGTATGCATGTATATGAATGTATATACATATGTATCTATAAGGGATTTTTCCCTCCTCTGTACTTCCATGTGGGACTTATGTACACAAATATAATTAGAGATACTTGTGTGTATGTAATTACTTGATGACTAAATTGAAAAGTGCATTGAAGTTTCAACGGTTTGTCAGCTATAGATAGAGGCTTCTTTGTTGTTGTTCAATCCCAATCTCTCTTCTCTGGTAGCTTCCGTAGGGATGAGTACAATTATTCAAGATGTGGCGTATAGTATGTATGTCAGGGCTGGAGTATTCGAAAAATATGAATACAATTCTGATTAAGATTAATCCTAACGGATTCCAATCCCAATTCAAATGTATTTCTTTCATAAAATGAAAATTCCAATCCGATTTATTCAAATATTTTCTGTGAATTCCAATGTAATTCAAATACTTTAGTTATTAAATATTGATACCTGGTTGTACTAGAGTCCCAAAAATATCGTAACTTTACACTAAATTTAAGCCAGAAAGTGTCTAAATTCGGCAATTATAAATGCCACGAAGCCAGGGGACACGCAAGACCATTTTATAAATATATTTTTCTGCTTAATATACGCAAGCACCATAACCTTATATGACTTGTTGTGTCACCTTGTTTTTCAGGGATACTCAAGTAGTCAAAAAAGTGAGCTGCATGCTTTTTTCCCAGAAAAACTTAAACCCCTTTTCCCAAATCAGAAAATTAATGGCAAATGAATCGATTGCTTATAGATTACAGCGAATTCATTTCCAGAAAATAAATTTGTTTGTTCATCTGCGAAATTTTGTAGAGTAAAACATAATCCCAAATTTTGTATTCCAATGAGTAGTTAAAAAAACCATGTTATGGCTGAGAAAAAACTACTTTTGTTGCTTGAATTTACGATATAAACTTCAATATGTCACAGATTTTTCGGATATATAAGCATTGGATACAGTATTCAAATATATTTTGAATACTAATTCGAATACAGATATTTTTTTCCGATTCAATACGGATTTAAATACTTGAAAAAATATACTTAGGAATACCAATTCCGATAAAAATACCAGAAAATAGGAATGAAATACCGATTCCAATTCTAATTCCGATTCGAATGACCAGCCCTGATGTATGTACGTACATTATTGGGACATGAGCACATTGCCTGGGTGTGAACGATGCTATTGTTACAGGCCATTTTGATCAAAGTAATCACTTGTTTGAAGAAGACGCCTGCTCCTGGTGATGTGTAAGGGAAGATGCGGAGATGAGTCTATATGATTGTGCTTATTTATTATGTACATAATAAGTACATACATATATGTTCTTATGTCTAGAATCTGTCTGACTCTTTTTCTTTGAGTCCTCCTATAGGTACAAGCACTTATACATTATTGAATTTAAAAGGAAAATATAAGTAATTCACCGTATAAATTATTGTGTTTTTCCCTCCTTGGAAAGTAATTTTATTGATTTTTCTACCGCCTTTGAAATCATTTAGTGCATTAAGGCCTATTATTACGGAGTTGTTTTTTTGTTTGGTATTCCCATGTATTGGGACTCTGTAATGATAGCCTTCAGTAAGTTGTCTACAATAAGTTGTTGGAAGAACCACTTGTTTACTTTTATAATGAAACACACAGTTACTACAAACGGTTGGGCTGTCATTGTATCAAATGTAACAATGACATTCTCGCGTCATTTTTGATCCCTCGGATTTCTTAATGCTGGAAACAAGGAAATCTTATAAATTACCCGAAATTAGCCTCTGCCTTCTACATGTGAACATACATACTATGTATATGGTTGTCTAAAAAATAATAATAGTCTATGTGCTTTTATATTTGGGACTGTCTGTAGGTTTTTCTGAATTTGGTGTTAAAATGATAGTATTATTGTGGATTTTTTTAGGAATACTATTTTAGTTGTTCCGTTCCCAAAAGAGACGTACAATGGCTGCAAAAATTATGTCAATTAATTTGTGAGCATAAAAAATCTTATGTTTTCAAATATGATGATATTTTGTACCTGCCTTGGAAAAGTTTACAGTTACTTTTCTTACCTTGTTACCTTCCAAAAGTCTTACAAATTGAAAGAAATTATCCTCTAGTGAGTCTCTCGGGTTAACTACTTGTATTGCCATCTTGTGTTGGATTGGAATAATTTTCTGAACTCACCACGTGGATTGGGTTCCCCTAGATGGCCCTGCAAGGGTAGTAAGCGAGGGTGAGTTACCTTGGAAAAATATTGTGAAGATACAACACATACTTTTCGAACAATGGCTTAAACGATATGAAACAATAGACCACTGACAGTGCCTTGCAAAGCTGGGCGCATACCATACATGTATGCCTACAAGTAGGCAAAATTGTAGGCTATGCTCAAATGTTCACATATTTTGTAGGCATTTGTATGTAGGCTGTATATTTCGAGGGGAAAAAATATGCAATTTATGTATACTGGGAATAATCAGTACGTACCTACATAAAAAAAGGTAGGTACTTAAGCATGAGATATGAGAATGTATGTATGTTTGTTCGAACCTTTCGTAAAAATATGTAGGATTTAAGGTATGCGAATACTTTGCCCACCTTTGGTGCCTTGTAGGAATAATTAAATTGAAGTCGAACGTTTTTTGAGTATATTTATAAAATCCCCATTTGTCTTTAGGGAAGAAGGAAATGTGTCGAAGGAAAATAGTTTCTGCTATTGATTTGGTCTGGACCAAAATTAACATACTGTCAAGGTGCCTATAAATGGCTGTATTTATTTATTGACTGGAACGTATGTATGTATTTCGTGCTAGAATTTTTGTAAAGGACAGTCACACCTCCAGAATGATACATATACTGTAAATGGACGTAATTTAGTATGTGCATTCCCTGTAAGTATGGTTTGTGGTGAGATGAATCCGGGGTCTCACTAAAACACTGAACCACTGAACTTTACCCTAAAACACTGAACTACTGAACTCACTAACTACTGAACCACGGAACTTTACCCTAAAACACTGAACTACTGAACTCACTAACAACTGAACCACTGAACTGCTGAACCCCAACTACTGAACTGCTGAACCCCCAACTACTGAACTGCTGAACCCCAACTACTGAACTACTGAACCCCCAACTACTGAACTGCTGAACCCCCTAACTACTGAATCACTGACTGCTGACCTCCCCCAAAACACTGACCAGAACTGACATGGGGACTGCTGAACTCCCTAGACATGCTTTTGTAAATTGGAAGTCTCATAAAATATATAATACAAGTAAGGTTCTCAACGGATAGGATAATTCCCTTATCCTATCCGTATCCTATCCGAATTTTTACCGATAAAACTGAAGCGTATCCGATCCGCTTCCATCGGATTAAACATCATCTTATCCGAAGCTTATCCGTAAATTTTCGGATAACGTATTTATCCTATCCGAAATGGTCGGATAAGAAAAAGGAGCTATCCGATCCTATCTGCGGATGCAAGAATCAACTGTAGATGGTGAAATCGATCCTGGAGTTTGGCTTTTAGTTTTAAACACAATATACTGTTAGCTTATAACCTATTGTACTGACAGAAGAAACCGTGCATATACATTTGTTTGCTTGACAAAACATTTAATATAAATAGTTTAAGAATTGAGAGTTTTCAGTTTCGCATATCACATATTCTCAAAAATTAATTTAACTTACTGGAAACCTTTAACAAGTTGAAGCCTATAAGAACAGGTAACTAGAATAAGCAGCTGAAATTCAAAATATGACTTCAAAGAAAAAAGTACAGACATTTAAGAAATTCCCGAACTAATGCCCTGTCGGTGATTGTAGCAGATAGTAATTATTAGAGTGGTCGTCATGTTTTCAAAAATTCGTTTATCCGCGGATATCCTCGGATATCCGTCGGATTATCCGTAAAACAAAAAGTTGCCATCCGATCCGTTCGGGTATTTTATGCAGCAGGATCCGATCATATCCGGGATTTTTCTCGGATGGGAATGACAAAACCGATCAGTTCGGATAAATATCGGATCGGATAATCTTCAGTTTTATTCTATCCGTATCCGTTCGGATATATCCAATCTGTTTAGAACCTTAAATACAAGTATATAGCCAAGCAGTCTATATGAACTGATCTCCACAAGTATGCAAGTAATACGTACTCCTACTTGGGTGTGCTACGATGAGAAAGTTATTATGCAACACTGTGTAAGCATATTTGTTGAGAAGAAATAAGTTGACTCAAATTTTGTAAATACAATTAATTACAATTAGCAAAAGTTAGGAAAAAGTTGTGATTCCTGAAAAGTGGGGGGAATTGTATACCGTGTCCCCCGTGTCCCGCTCAATTGTCAATTTGTTCTAGCAAACCAATTCCTAACATTTAACGATTTGTACTAAACAGCTCTAATTTTTCCTGCATAAATACATTGCTTCATGCTGCTGTTTTTAAGGTGTGCGCTTTGAATTACAAAACGTGAAATATAGTTCCCCGTGAAAGACAGTATAATTTATTACTGACCTACCCGTCTGTATCCTAAAATAATATGCACGCTATGCACAAGACACTGGATGTAAATTTGGTTAATTATGCTACGTAAACTGAAATTAGGTACGTAAGTGTTCGTTATTATTTTAATTAATTTAATATTTTATATAATTTATTCTAATACATTTAGCAGTCATCAGTCAGTACCCGAAAGTGTTTTGGAAGGGATCAACAGCCAGCAGGTCAGTTCTGGTCAGTGTTTTGAAGGAGATCAGTAGTTGGGGTTCAGTAGTTGGTGTTCGGTAGTTGGGCATCAACAGTTCAGTAGTTTTGGTTTAGCAGTTCAGTATTTGTGGTTCAGTAGTTGGGGTTCAGTAGTTGGGGTTCAGCATGTGGGGTTCAGCATTTGGGGTTCAGTAGTTGGGGTTCAGTATTGGGGTTCAGTATTGGGGTTCAGTATTTGGGGTTCAGCAGTTGGGGTCCAGTAGTTGGGGGTTCAGCAGTTCAGTAGTTATGGGGTTCAGTAGTTCAGTTTTTTAGGGTAAAGTTCAGTAGTTCAGTTTTTCAGTAGTTCAGTGTTTTAGTGAGACCCATGAATCCGCTTGGATGGAGACTGTAAATATGTGGAATGAAATTATTAAATTAGAGTATGGTGTAACTACCATGAGACCCAGGGTTGCCTATATTTGACTGCGTTTTTTCAAATGAGGCATGAGGATATAATGATTGAAGCCTTATTGGAAATGTCACCTTAAGGGTTTTGAAAGACTCGAGAATTCTGTATATAGTCCAATGACTATATTTTATATATATGCATAAATGGTATTGTTGTAATCATACTCAATAGTTATTAGTTGATTGATGAGGATAAAGGGACAATAAAGATTTGAGTAGCTGCGTATGCTTCAAGCATTACCCAATGCATGTTCTATTGGGGAATGATTGGCCGATATTGGAAATGGAACATGAAAGGACGGACATATTATGAGTAGGTATTTCCATTTTTATTACTCGAGTTTGTCTCTCTTTCCTGATTTGATTTTAATGGAAAGTTGGGAGAAGCCTTGTATATCTATTTATTACATGAGAAGCAATGTAATAATGATGACGAATGTCGAGGGTTGTACGAAACTCTGAACCACCTGAACCAGTGAACCATCTGAACCACCCCCGAAATTGCTATTTTCTGAGGTGGTTCAATGAACCAAGCAATAAAGCTATGAACCAGGGCTCCAAGCTCTGAACCACCCCCAAAATTGCTCTTTTCTGAGGTGGTTCATTGAACCAAGCAATAAATCTCTGAACCACCTCTGAACCAGAGCTCCAAGCTATGAACCACCTCTGAACCAGGGCTCCAAGCTCTGAACCACCCCTTAACAAGGGATCCAAGCTCTGAACCACCTCTGAACCAGAGCTCCAAGCTATGAACCACCCCTGAACCAGGCCTTCAAGCTGTGAACCACCTCTGAAGCAAGGCTCCAAGTTCTGAACCAGTGTTAAAAGCTCTCAACCACCCCTGAATCAGTGTGCCAGGATCTGAACCACCTCTAAACGAGGGCTACTAGCTCTGCACCACATCTGAACCAGGGTTCATACGCATGAACCACCGCAGATCTAATGCTCCAACCACTTATTCATGTGTTCAGTAAAAGTGGTTCAGAACCTGGTGCCCTGGTTCAGGGGTGGTCCAGAGCTCGTACCCCTTGTTCAGAGGTGATTCCAAGCCTGATGCGATGGTTCAGGGGTGGTTTAAAGCCTGGAGCCTTGGTTCAGAGCTTATTACCTTTGTTGAGAGCCTGGCGCCCTGATTCAGAGATGGTTCAGAGCAAGAAGCCCTGGTTCAGATATGGTTCAGAGCAGAGCTGTGTTCAAGTTCAAGTATAACTTGAATAGTTCAAGTGCGTTTCAAGTCACGTCAAGTACAGACAATTTTGTAACTTGAAACTTAAACATCAAGTTCAAGTGAAATTACAATTTTAACTTGAATTTTCAAGTTCAAGTTAATAATTTATTACTTGATTGCAAAATCAAGTCAAGTTCAAGTACACTGAATGGAAGTACTTGAATAAAACTTGAGTATAACTTGAGTTTTTGCCACTGAAAAGCAATGTAAGCCACGCCTAATTAGTAGCATCATTGCATCCCACTAAAAATAATATTGGGTGTCAATCATCATAGTAATGACATCTTTGTATTTGTTTTCATTCCATCGACATTAAAGTCGCGATGCCCAGTGGTCGAGAATAATTCTTGTCCTATTTCCATACTTTGAATTTTTACCTGGAGCCCTTGTTCAGAGCCTGGAGCCCTGATTCAGAGATGGTTCAGAGCTTTGAGCCCTGGTTCAGAAGTTGTTCAGAGCCTGGAGCAAAGCTGCGCACAAGTACAAGTAGACCACGAGTATTTCAAGTCAAGTTCGCGTTCGGGTCGTGGTCAAGTAAATACATTTAAAGCCATGAACGGTTGGGGTCGTGTTCAGGTATTTCATGGACTTGACCATGATTTCTTACCTCAAGTCAAGTTCGTGGTCAAGAATAATTATTTTACTTGAACCAAGTACTTGGTCATGTTCAAGTATGTATGTATGTATGTAAGGTTTTATTGATTTGGGCTATCGCCCCTTCAATATGTGATTACAGTGACTTAATTTAGATTTAATGGTTTACAAAGTTCAAGGAAGAAATTAAATGTAACTAAGCTTCAATCATGGGTATTACATTGTATTAAGTTGTACTACTTTAAAGTGAGATCATTTTCTGTAATTCTGTTGAAAAATAGAGTTTCACTGAGAGACAGTAGGGTTTTACATGTAAAAAAGTAGCTGTTCCATTTACTCTCATCGATTAATTCGGAGCATAATATTCAGAGGTTCCTTTTAGCTAAAGAGATTTTGCCGGAGTATGGGATGTCGGAGTTCAAGCGGATTCTGGCAATAATGTTGGCAATGTATATTGGAAGGTCGTTTTGTATGTAGTTTTGTTGTTTAACTTTAGTTTTTATGTATTTGTTATACGGAATATAATTAGAATGTTGCATTTAGAGACTTCGATGTTGACACAGTTGATTTTATATTGCAATTAGGTTGTAGTTACGAAAGTTGAGAGCACTAATGACATGTAGCCAGGTTTCCGCAACACAAAAGAATATCACTCTGTAGGTTATAGAATTCGTCCGTAGCTCATGTATGTAGTTGGGGCTGCAAATGTGGAGGCCTTGTTGGGAATGGGGACAAGTTCATTTTTGTGGTTTAATTTGTAGGGGCATCCGTCAATAATAATTCCAGCTTTGGTTATTTTGGCAGTACGGTTCTGATCTTGGGCTTCTTTTCTCATACGTAGTAGGATTGATCTCTTGACCCTCATGGATGGTGAAAGATCGTCCTGAATCCGGAAAGTGGTGCCTTTGAGATTTTTTGCATGTTCGAAGATGATTCCACGTTGGCTTTCTTTAACAAGTTTGATCAGAATCGGGCGTGTCAATGACGATGGTTTGCCTAGCCTCCAAAAGTCATTAAATTGAACTTTGCCTGGACCAATCTTTAAGGTTTGACGTACGAATGATTGAATTTGAGTTTCAAGTTCTGCTGGAGTTTCTGCATCCTTGGGAGGGATTCCCTGGATGATGAGATTGAGCTTCCGTTCATTCATCTCCAATTGTTCCAGTCTTGTTGTGAGGTCATTAATTCTTTCTGTGTTTTCTGTGACTTGTGGCAAGATTGTCGATTTGATTTCGGTCACATCAGTTCTAATCAGGGTTGCTGATTTTTTTGATTTTTTTGAAAAAAATCAAAAAAATCGGATTTATTTGATTTTAATCGGATTTTTTTGATTTAAATCAATATTTTTTGATTTAAATTCAAAATTTTATCGTACGATATAATTCCCATACAACTTTTTCGATTTTAATTTTCCTAATAATATTGTACACTGTTAGCACTAATGAAACTTGAACAATTAATAAAACCTGTTGAGAGAAAATTACATAGGAACGTCAACTAATATGAAATAAAAAGGTGGTTAAAGGCTGATTCCAAATATCAACACATTACCAGCTGTCTCATTTAGATCTTTTTTGCAATATATAAATACGCACATTATGAACATTATATATATAAATATATAGAATTATATAAAATGTGTAGTGTGTACATATATAGCTTTTCGGGACAGGATGGTAGGGTATGTCGGGACCAAAAAATTATTTGCAAATCGAGAATATTAAGTTTAAACAAGTGTGAGTCCGTTCGGTAGTATAGCATTTAAAAAATGCTAAATTCCTACAGTCAAATATTACCACTTTAAATAATACTCTTTTAGAAAGATTGGGTGTTGGGATGTTTTTGTAGAGACTGAGTTTCTGCTAGGGACGAGACATATCAGGACATAAGTATTGCCCCGTGTTATTTCTGGACGGGATCGGAATACATAATTATTTTTGTGACTGGATTTCGAAACGAAACGGAATCTTCTGTGGGACACAATAATTGTCCCCAGCAGAAGCTCTAGTAATATAATTACAATATTTTAAAACACTCATATCCAAATTTTATGGGACCGTGACAGCTTGACAGATATTTAATATGCAACGCATTCAAATTATCCTGAAAATTATCAAAGTCCAAAATGGTCTCATGCCCGAAATTCATAAAAACACAAAAATGCACGTTTTACAACGTTTCGAGACGTAAAATTACAAGTTACCTAAACTTAAAAGTTGAATAGTCAATTGTGATTAAAATCAATGATTTATTTGAAAAAAATCAAGTGATTTAAATGTTGATTTAAATCAAGATTAAAATCAACGTGATTTAAATCAAGCCACCCTGGTTCTAATAGAGGCAACCTCTGAACGAAGTTTTGAGATTTCATCAAATAGGTCATCTAAGGTTTTCATTTTTAGAGCTGTCGGGTCAAGTTTCAGTTTTTTCGAGCGGGTGGACTTTTGCATCTATATACAAACCCAGAGATGTGTGACAGTATCACCAGAGCAAAAAAGAAAATATATAATGGGCGTGGCCTCCGGCCTACGTATACTAAGAGCTAAAGAACTTAACTTTGGCTTTAGAGCAATCCTCCTGTGTTGATGGGTATACTACGGATCGTCCAGAATGAATGGTTAGTTGGAGACTCGAATTGTAACAATGCCAGTTTAGGAAAGTTAGTTTACTTGTAACTATTATTAATCCGACGGGTTGAGTAGTATTTCCATATGTAAGTTGGGCCGTGTACAATGAGTTTAGTTAACAAAATAATTAAAATCTGCAGACTATTTTTAACTTCATGTCGTCACTTCAAATTTCCCGCGTTCCCCTCTGGTCATGTTCAAGTAAATATTTATAAGTACTTGACCACGAACTTGCGTTTTTCGTGTACAAGTCCAAGTAATCATGTTTGCGCAAGTCTCCATTGCTGAGGGAGTTTTCAATTCACTTACGATTCACTATACTAAATAAAACTTAAAGCGGAATTTTAGAGGCTTTAGTTAACTTGTTCCGTGTGTAAATACAAAAGAACGCGCAACACTCATATGGCTCGGCTCCGTAAAAATTGATTTAAAAATGTTCACCCATTTTTACAATAGTATATGTCAACAAAACTATAGCTCCTCACGGGTCGAGTAGTTACTCATACCGTACTCGTACTTAAAACCGTACTCGAATTTTCGGTCCAAATTCCCCCTTGACCCGGACCTGTGACTTCAAGTACGAGTAAAAAATCCTGTACTCGGAGGACGGTATTATATTTCTTAATTTTTTACCAAACTTAAATCGTACTTACGAGTATAAAACGTTTATACCGACCGACCCGTACTTGAACTCGTACTCGAACCGTACTCGAGTATCAAGTACATCGAACAAAAAATTTTTTAGACGTTATTTTTTGTTAAAGGGAGGTTGACATAGAAAACAAATAGTAGATCCAACTAACAAGAATTTGTAACTGCAACTTACGAAGTGTTTGCAATGCAAATTTTCTCCAACGAGATTAAAATGCCGATGAACAAGATTTGATTATGCCAGTCATATTGACTGGATTCTCATCAGTCAGGTCAATCTCATTCTAACCTCCATTAATTCTGCCCTATTCTCCTGTTCCATTATATTTTACGGCGATAGGTAAATACTTGCAATAAGTAACTACAGTAGTACTCAATTCGAAGCTGTAACAATAACTTACGCTGTAGGTGTAACGTTTCATGCTATTCGTAGTAATTTTGAATTTAACCGCTTTTCCTTTTTTGCTTCGGAATAACCACAACTTTTTTGTAATCAAGGAAATATGGATGTGGACTTTGTGCTGGAGGAAATTACTCGAGTATCAAATGTAAATCCAAGTACAGGTTCAAGTACTTTTGAATTTATGTCCCGAACTCGTACTCGTGCTTTGGTTTAAGTACTTTGAACGTACTCGTACTCCCTCTGATACTCGTTAGAAATATACTCAAGTTCGAGTACAAAAACGGATACTCGACCGACGAGTACAAGTACCAATTTAAGTTGATACCGTACTCGACCCGTACTCGTACTCGGACTCGAAACTCGAGTATCTACTCGTACTCGTGAGGAGCTATAAACAAAACCTAAAAGGAGTTCTGTGTTACCAAAAATGTCAACTGAGACACCAGAGACACCGGCTACTCGAAACCAGAGTAGAACTCCATTGTACCAACATTCTACATTCAGTGAGAAGGACCAAAAATACAATTTTTGTTTTTAGAGGCGGTTGCTCGCGTGATGCTGGCTGAAACCTAGTGTGCTAGAAACGAAGTAGAAGTATGTTCACGTACACACCTCACAAATATAAATTTTTCTCCAATAAAATTTAAGTATTTTGGTGTCGTACAAATCAGGTTTCTTGTACTTGAAAGTTCAAGTTCATGGTCAAGTTCGGGTCATGGTCAAGTCGAGTTAACGTTGGACCCGAAACGCGCGTATAAAATCATGGTCAAGTAATCTGAGAATTACTTGAAAACCCGAACTAGTTCCATTCAAGTATTACTTGAACTGAAATTGTCAAGTTCGGGTTATCTTGAAATACGTACTTATATAGAAATACGAGAAGTCGGGGTCAAGTCAAGTTCGTGGTCGGATCTTTATAAATCCTTGACCCGAGCGCAGCACAAGCCTGGAGCACTGTTTCAAGGGTGGTTCAGAGCCTGGAACCCTGGGTCAAGTGTGGATCAGAGTAGTGTTTCTGTCGGTGCAAGTTTTGGGAATAACTGAACTTGCAATTGAACTTATAATTGATAATGCAAGTACTAGTAATGCCGTAACTGGTACTTGCTAAAATGCGGCAATTAAATCGTGCAAATAACCTAAATTGAACTTACAGTTAGTTCATAAGTTACTTGCAGTTGGTAAGGCATTTTTAAAAACATCTGGATGTAATTGCACCGATAATTACAATTGCAAGTGCAATTGCAATTTGTAATTGCAAGTTAACTGATATACAGTATAAATCGTCCCGACAGAGGCAAAATGACCTTTGCATTTTTGAATGGTAGCAAGATGATATACATATACATACATAGTGTTTCACTCAATTGAACAAAGTGTATTAAATAAAACGATCTAGATGTAATGTATGTATAATCATTCAACTAAAGTATAATGGTGTATATAGCCTTTCTTTAAGCCTACCAAGGCCAAATTTCATCCTTTAACACCTTTTCAATCCTTAAAATATTTGGCCTATTTTTCTATAATTTTGTGTAAAGGGAAACATTTTGATGCTAATCGAAAATTCACTTACATCAATTTGCTCACTAACGGACGAAATTGTATACGCATTGTGAATACAGTAATTACACGCGTTGACACAATACTCGTGATTGTTATGTACATTATTTAATAGAGTAAAATGACTTATTCAGACATTTTGTGGAATTTTGCTCTCACATTCGAAACGATTACAAGTTGCCATTAACTTTTTGCAGTACATGCACTTGCAATTGCAGTTGTGCTTAACCTGTAATTGCAAGTATTTAATGCTTTTGTAATTACAATTTAAGTATACAGAAATTGCACATAAACCGACACTTACAATTCCCTGGTGTAAAATAGCTGCAATTGAACAGAACTTGGAAGTTCAATTAGTAATTGGGGTTAACTTAAAAATGACAAGAAACACTAGTTCAGATCTTTTAACCCGGGTTCAAAGGTTGTTCAGGGCTTGAAGCCCTGGTTCAGAGGTGGTTCATAGCTTGGAGCCCTGGTTCAGAGGTGGTTCATAGCTTGGAGCCCTGGTTCATAGGTGGTTCAGAGATTTATTGCTTGGTTCAATGAACCACCTCAGAAAAGAGCAATGTTGGGGGTGGTTCAGAGCTTGGAACCATGGTTCAGAGGTGGTTCAGAGATTTATTGCTTGGTTCAATGAACCACCTCAGAAAAGAGCAATTTTGGGGGTGGTTCAGAGCTTGGAGCCCTGGTTCATAGCTTTATTGCTTGGTTCATTGAACCACCTCAGAAAATAGCAATTTTGGGGGTGGTTCAGAGCTTGGAGCCCTGGTTCATAGCTTTATTGCTTGGTTCATTGAACCACCTCAGAAAATAGCAATTTCGGGGGTGGTTCAGATGGTTCACTGGTTCAGGTGGTTCAGAGTTTAGTACAACCCGAATGCCGACAATAAAGCTAGTAATAATAATACATGTGTTGAAATAATTCTGGTACTTTTCGAGATTACTACTTACAGGGTATAAAACAAATAACTTTATAACTACTACACAAAAATGAGTCGGGCTCTTCATACAGTAATGTAATACAGTCAAACCTCTTTATAGTCACATCGCAGGGGACCGCATAGAAAAGGTGACTATAGAGAACGTTGACTACTGAGTAGTCAATTAGTTAAACTTCCTACTAAAGGACAAGGCGTCATTCAATACTCCGAACACACAGCTGCAAATAAATGGATAAAAAGCAAAGCCGGCCTTTCAACATCGGAATGGACCAATGCAATTAAAATGGCTGCAAATGTTTTGCCAGTAAAAACCAACCCCGGATACAGCCAAGGAAATAGCCGTTGCAGAAACTGCAATGAGTTTGAAACCTTAGGACATATTCTTGGTAAATGCCCGAGGGGGCTATTTCTTAAATACGGACTTTAGAGGCTCGGGATTGATGCAAACTTGTTCACTGGCATACAAGGACCTTAAATCGGGTAACATGATACCAGGCCTGGTTTTGGCCACTAAGAAATGCATTACTAGAGTTGTTGTATGCCGATCTGTACCAAATAAAATGCTTTCGGGCTTAAAATCAAATCCCGAATCTAATTTTGGTAACTAATGTTTCACTCCGGCATCCAAAGCGGGCACCATGATGCCCGGAATGACCAAGCGTTTAAAATTTGCACCAAATGAATGCAGTTTTGTATTTTGAGGCACGGTTTCCATATAAATCTGTTATTATTGCTGTGTCGCTATGCCTGTACCCGGGTAGCATGATACCCGGACCTTGACAAAAACAACCAAAATCTTCAATAAATTAAAAACGGAATTCTCACGATACTAGATGGATCAACCTGTAATTCTGATGAACGTTCCATACCGGGTAACATAATACCCGGTACAGCTAAGTTGTACAGCGCTGTCAATGAACTTCTAAATTATTGAAGTATTGTTGCATGAAGTACCACATTATTGAAATTAGATGATTTTAAAGTTTACCACACATTGTATTGACACAGTTTTGTATGTACTGTAGTGTATATACAATGTATGCAGAATATATTATATATATTGTTACGACATTATTAGAATAACCATAGTTGTTATTATTGAGTCAAACAATTATTGCTAGTTTTAGAAATAATGAATTATAATATTACGAAAGATATTAACCAATGCTTACTACACGATGCTTACCTAACTAAACGACTACCATCTATTCTGTTGAATAAATTAAGGGAGGTCATTCCAGGCTTCACTCTTGACATAGCTAGACCTATCTTTATTACTTTCCACCAGTGAGCCACCCTACACTATTGCTAACCTTTACATTACACATCAGTGTTCTTACAAGGCGCCGAGTTCGTGACTGATCCTCTCATTTTGGTAATTGTGCTCAATTTTTACAGTGCTTTTTTAATAATTACACAGTGATCCCCACCTCCTCCTCCCCCACGGAGAGACTATTCTATCCACATTTTTTTACACATTTGTTTACTCTTTATAGCCACGGTTGATATTTATATCCTACCGAGCTATACTCACACAAACACATTAAAGTGGCAATTAATTAATTGCAATTACACAGTGACACGGGCAGTACGTTTAATCACGGGCATCAACGAGTTTTTTTTATTCACTTTCGTATCTATAACTAACTCTACGGTTTGGTTTAAACACCACTACCGGAGTAATACTGCAAAATACAACGGTTTAATAATTATCACTACCAAAGTTTAAATCCTGACTACGGTTTGCTAGTAATAGCACTACCGAAATCAACGGTTTGATAATTATCACTACCGAAGTATTAGTCAAGACTACGGTTTGCTAGTAATAGCACTACCGAAATCTTGATCACACAGACCACGGTTTGATCATTATCACTACCGGAATCTGAGAAAGTGCAAATTTAGGGTGAACCCCAGCCCAAAATTTTTAAAAAATTCTAAAGACTTGGAATAATTTAGATAAAAGTGCAAATTTAGGGGGAACCCCTGCCCAATTTTTTCTAAAATTACAAAAACTTAGAGAATTAGTGTGGAAGTCGCTGCGACCTGATTATCTCTCACTGCCAAGTTCACCCCATGGTTCCTATTAACATTATCGCTTATACTATACCCTATACTAGTAAATATTGAATTAACTGATCCAAACGGACACGAGTGAATGCATCGCTACTAAATCATGACTTCATTTCTACATAACGAAATTTTCTCTAATATTCCAATCTATGACGGACGCTCATAATGTATTGCTTGGTTGAAATCAGTTAACTACAGATGTGTACACTTTAAACTAACCGACAAATGGAAATTCGAAAATATGGATTCCCTACTCACCGGACCTGCTCTACATTGGTGGAGCTTCTCCAATGATTCTTTTCTCGAGAATTTGAATATTGCTTATTGCCAACAACGCTTTAAAGAATTCGAAGAACAAATCCAGAATGCTTTTTCAGTAAAGGACGATAAAGCAATCGCTACAGCAGAGAATTTGGCTAAATATTCCGTGCTGAAACAGATAACGCTCGCGAATATATCTATAAAAAACTAAGTATCTTTAAACGGATGGACCCCACAATGACTGACTCCTGCAAACTTGATTACCTCTACCAGGGACTACCACAAGACCTAACCTGGAACATTCAACTAAAGCTTGGTGCTGATGGAACAATGACCGAATTACAAAAACAACTAGAATTCTACACATCTAAATTCCAAGCCCACAACGCTCCACTTCTACAAAAACCTACAACAGACATTTCGAAACTTTATGAATGTCCAATAAGAAACACAATTCAACCACTACCTCCAACTATGCCTATAACGACAGACCAGATACCAGTTCAACTTCCACAAACAACTACAACTACATCCCACACTTGTTCATTCTGCAATACAAACACCCATCAGCTACGTCACTGCTATAGTTTCAAACGATGGATAAATGAAATGAACAACTTTAACACCAACCCAAATAACAGCTACCAAGAAAGAAACAACAATCCAACTCAGCAACAATTTAGACAACTCAACCAGCAAGTTCCTGACCACAACACATATCAACTCAATCATGTCAATGCATTCTACGACTCAAACAATACCCCTCACGCCAGGATCAAAACTGGTGTTCGGGAAACTAAACAGCCTGATGAAGAAGGGAGATCATCAGGCCACACAGCAAGTTATCACGGAAACCTCCCACCGTATCAACAATTCTAGAACCAAACCAAAGCTCATTCCATTGATGTCAATTGTATTTGATGGTCCTCCGACGCCCCCACAAACACGAAAACATCCGCCGTCGTTATCCCTTATTCCCAAAACATTCAATAACGCTCCCTATACCCCAGATTATCCCCGTTTCTTCCCACGACAAGGATCTGACCTACGACATCATCGATTTCATTCCACTAATAACCGAAACATCTCTAACTTTCAATATCCAAGCGCCCAACAATCCCTACCTCGTCTAGAAGATCTACCCCAACGCGTGATAAAGATTCACACACCCCCTACAACATTCAATAATGCTAAATCCATAAGAAAAATAATTAATCCCTCTTCAGGTCCCAATAATTTATACAGTTTTTCTAAAACAAATAATTTCACGGAACTAAACAAACGACAGAAATGGAATCACCAACATAAATACCAACGTGAGAACAACTCGAATACAAGACATGACATCTTTTCAAAAAAAGTCTTACAGCAACGAAGACGCTTAAAAAACCATTACCCAGAGGACAACAATCACCCTACCCACACTCTACGAACCTCCACAACCACAACAGTACCACCACCGTGTCCCTTCTGTAATACTGGCAATCACAAATTAAGTGACTGCTATATCTTCAGACAATGGATAACAATTCAGGCAAGAACACCAGGAGTACTACCAAGAATAAATGACACTTAGATAATTTCCAATTCATTGATGTGACCAACAGCCGACAATAATGAGTGCTTGACCTGTAACACTCCCATGACGGAGAGATGTACCAGTCTCAAAACACCCCACCCCGGGAAGGAGAAGTGTTACGACATTATTAGAATAACCATAGTTGTTATTATTGAGTCAAACAATTATTGCTAGTTTTAGAAATAATGAATTATAATATTACGAAAGATATTAACCAATGCTTACTACACGATGCTTACCTAACTAAACGACTACCATCTATTCTGTTGAATAAATTAAGGGAGGTCATTCCAGGCTTCACTCTTGACATAGCTTGACCTATCTTTATTACTTTCTACCAGTGAGCCACCCTACACTATTGCCAACCTTTACATTACACATCAGTGTTCTTACAATATATTGTATATATATATTGTATATATATTGTATATATATTATATATATATTGTATATATATATTATATATATGTTGTATATATATATTATATATATATAATGTAATGTTCTCAGTCATTCTGGCTGAGTTTTGAGTTCCACTAGATACATAAATTAATTCAAAAGCCTCGACTGCTACTTGGAAAAATCCGAAGACAAAACAATCATGTGTACTAACACTTACGGACAGGCTGCATTTATATATCAGTGTGACATAATCTAAAACCTTTGAAATGTAATTGGCAGTTGCGAAATGATAAGTATTGAGAAAACATGATCGTTGTTCTGCTGATAAGACATGAAAACGGCAATACATGTGTACATGATTTCGGAACAAATCACGAGTGCAATATAAGTATGTATATGCAATGCATTTAAGCGTTACATCCACACAATACTCACTTGTATAAATACTTAGGCGTCTTCGAATACGCTTAGCAGAAATAACTGATGTCAGTTATTAAGACTTTGTAAGTAGACGTTTACATATACATTAAACTCAACGACATGGGACAAATCTTTACACTTGAACTTGTCTGAAGATCATGGCTGTAACGTGCGACTTGTGATTTCACTCAGTCAAGTTGCTTAACTCTGGAAATACGATGTGTAGTAAGCCTTCAAATTATTTAAAGTATTTATAAATCAGATTTTGTTTACTACTTAGCTGTACCGGGTATTATGTTACCCGGTATGGAACGTTCATCAGAATTACAGGTTGATCCATCTAGTATCGTGAGAATTCCCTGTTTTTAATTTATTGAAGATTTTGGTTGTTTTTGTCAAGGTCCGGGTATCATGCTACCCGGGTACAGGCATAGCGACACAGCAATAATAACAGATTTATATGGAAACCGTGCCTCAAAATACAAAACTGCATTCATTTGGTGCAAATTTTAAACGCTTGGTCATTCCGGGCATCATGGTGCCCGCTTTGGATGCCGGAGTGAAACATTAGTTACCAAAATTAGATTCGGGATTTGATTTTAAGCCCGAAAGCATTTTATTTGGTACAGATCGGCATACAACAACTCTAGTAATGCATTTCTTAGTGGCCAAAACCAGGCCTGGTATCATGTTACCCGATTTAAGGTCCTTGTATGCCAGTGAACAAGTTTGCATCAATCCCGAGCCTCTAAAGTCCGTATTTAAGAAATAGCCTGGGGCGTACCACCTCCCTTCATCTCGAGACGTCAATGGGGCTCAATCCTGCCAGCAGTTGGTTGTGATTTTGAAACGCTCATAAGATAATTGGGCGGCAAAAACTTGTTCGACGCTTCATTTCACCCCAATAATGGGTAATGTTTTCAATTGTGAGATTTTCAGACTACTGTATTTCAGAAAGACATGTCAAAATATGAATTTGCGTCAGGAAAAGGGTAAACATGGGAATTTCCTGTTATACGGGTACCTTAATATTCGGGTACAAATTTTTCACATCCGTACCCTCAATGCAATATGAATCTTTTCTTCTTATTTTATTAAGAAAACTATCCCATACCAAATAATCAACTTTACATTTCCATAAATAATTTTCTTTTTAATAATAATTTTTCCAAAGTCAAGCAAAGCTACAAGAAAATCAAACTTTTTAATTTTATTCACTCACAATCAGTACGGGCAGTTGTTTCTATCCGTTTCACACAAAATTAATCTGCAAAACAACTTCTAAACTGAAACTGAATTTCTTTACAGTTTTAGGTCATGTCCAAATTTCTTACTTAAAAGTCCTGATAGTAAGTAAAAGCAGCTTAGAAAATCCATGACATATTTTATGAATTAGGCTGAAAACTCTGTCTGAAAATTAATAATAAACAAACTCACATTCTGTAATACGTCCCACTCTCATCTAAATTTGTGATAATTTGTGAGACATCAAATATTGTTCTGTGTATTTTATTTTATAAAGCTGTTCAAATATTTTGGAACGTTTCTAGCAACTGCAGATTTCATTTTGATATATATAATATTGTATATTGAACTATATGCTAAAATATAAACATTTTTTGAGGTAATCTTCCCTAATGTTTTGTAAGATTCTTACATCCAGGAAGAATTGTAAGTCAACATGGAGTGAACATCTGGTAATGTTGATACACCATTGTAATAGCAGTCAGTCATCATTGACTTGGACCTAGAGGAACCCAAATCCTTGAAGAGTAACAAATAGTTATATGGCGTAAAAGAAATATTTAAATATTACTTAACTTACCTTAAATATACCACGTCAATATCATTTTATAAATCAGCATCGTCTCTTTGTTAGGAAATGTGTTTGACCCGGCGCATTTCTAACTGTTTGCTGCATATGCGTAATTTATTGCAATTTTAATTAATTCGAAAGTTCAATTTTAATGATTTCGACTTTCGTCTTCATTTTTGGGTAAATATATTTGAATTAACGATAATAATTATCCCTTCCTGGTATTTAAGTCATATCTATCAGTTATTAATTTTAATTGTACTAACTCCCGTTACATTTTAAAAGTAAATCGTCCTCCAAACTGAAACTGATGCTTTTTCGCATGGGAAAGTCATATTGGATCCGCCCAAGAATAAAATTAGTAAATTCAAATCATAGTGCAAGAAATGAATAAAATGCTTTTATCGAACCGCAAAGTTTGAAATGCTGATTTTGTTTTAAATCAGGGATTTATTTTCAAAACCTCATGTGATTTAAATTTGTTTTACGAGGATTAAATCTATTCACTTACAACAGCTGTTGAGCTTCAAATGTTCCCAGGAGGAATTTTTGATAAAATTGTATCACTTACTGGGAAAAAAATTCTCAAAATCTTCTTCACAACAAAATTGGCTTGGAAATTCAAAACTATTTTTTTCCTTTATTTCGAAAGATTTGTAATTGTCAGTACAGAGTTCAATAACATTTCGTCTCCCATTAGGCCAGAAAAGGGAAACTGTTGAAAAACCGAGAATTTCTAAGAGTGCAACGGAAATTACGAATTAAGATAATTTAAAGTAATGATAATTTGCATTACTTCAATAATTACTTCCAAAGGATAATTATCTGGATTTTAAATTGATTTACTCAAATTAAAGTGGACGAAAATAAATATATTATTTAATTAAAATAATGAATTAAAATAAAATTACAATAAATTAAGCATTTGCTGCAGACAGTTCGAAACACGCTGGGTCGCACACATTTCCTACCAAATAGATGATGCTGGTTTAGAAACTGAGAATGACTTGGTATATTTAAAGCTTCGCTTTGAGGCCACTATAACTATCTTGCTGACGAGTCCCCAATATTATTCAGGTTCCAAGCTAGGAAAAACGCAAGAAATTTACAAACACTCTGGACAATTACCTAAAAAAATCGTGTTCATTTCCCAGCCAGCACACTGATCTCGTTCTGATATCGCTAATGTTTCAGGATATATTAAGAATGACTTCTTTATGAGTAGCAAATGTCCGCATTTTCGCTTCCTATCACTTTCGGAACGATATCGCAAAATCTCCAGTTAGCGACAGAGCTGCGAAGCATTTCTAAAATGCGCCATCTGTCTGATTTTGGATTCAACTACGAAAAATAATATTGTTGGGTTTCAAAATAATTACGAAAAATTCAAATTCAGACTCATGTGTTTAATTATTCACATTCATTCACATAATACAAACAATATGTACATTTTTAGAATTAGATGAATAGATTTGTATGCACAGAAATGTAAAAGTAAAACGGATAATGATGCAGCAATTCTTCCTTCTACCATCCTATTGCACATTGGATTCACTTCTCCATACCCAGTAGTACACGTCCACCAGTGGTTCCTTCAAAAATAATTTGCCACGTTAACTTTATGCATTTCATGTGCATTGCATCGTAAACTATTTTGAAAGTAAAAATATAAATAATATGATGCCTATTGTATGGATGTGGAACTTACGTTGTCACAGGAGGTCGGAATGAATTCCTTTCCTCAACGCACTGCAAATGGTAACTGAAACACAGGAAAGAAATGTACACATAATAATTATTAAAACCTGGATTTACTTATAGAACTACATTCAATACATTAAAATTAACAATCAGACATATAGGACTTACACATTATAAATTAACACATACATATATGACTACGAAACTTAAAAGTAAAAACGCTTGATTAAAAATTATATAATTATACTTAACTTAAATGAAGTCCATTGCCTTTAGTAGTAATGTAACTGCAGGCTACAGCACAAAACAGAGTTTCACTAATATTGCTGTGTACACTAATTTGTGATTTTATAAGATTCCTTCAATAGGGAGTTAGCGCACCCTTTAGATGAGGGAAACTTATAGAACTTATACAGCGAAAGTGACGTCACTTTTCGCTACTTTGTAAGTTTACGGAATGGACGAAACTTATACAGCATCTCTATACCGCTGGCTAAATTACAAAAGATACCATTTTGCTGCGAGTTTAATTTGAAAAAGTGCCATATGCTTTCCGGTTAAAATTCCCCAGTGAGAAAGTACCATTTTTACGTGCCAAATGTACGTATACTCATGTACATGCATTAGCAAACTGTGTATAAGCAATCAAACTCAATGAGCGAAAATGGCGCGATCTCCAGGATTTTAAAATGTACCTTCCAAGTGATTATTGCAGAGAATTTTATTCTAATCTACCCCACTAATTGTAAGTTTCTGCTTTGTAAAAGTATTTTTCTGGATCATTTTCATTTTTTATAAAAGTTAAGTGCCACGAGTTTCGAAATAGTGTATATTTGTTCGTTTGTGTATAATATAGTGCTCTAAGTAATCGTATGGGTTTAAAATTTAATTTGACTTTTTTATAACTGCAAATAAAAAAACTACCAAAACCATACACTAAATGGAATTACTTCAACAAGTTGTTACATAAAATACGTTGTTTTTTAAGTAAACGCTCCATTTATATCTTCATGCACTATCCAAGTAGTTAGCAGTCTCATGTGCTGTTTTCCTAAATCATTGTCATAATTACAAAATTTAATATTTGTAATTAAAATACTATTTTTATTTGAAGTTGAGAAGTTATTTGTACTCTAAGCGCAAAGCATGAAAATGGTACCTTTGAGAATTAGTGCAAACGTCAATATGGTACTTTTTAAAATTAAGTGTTAATCAATATTCAGTTTTGTAACTTGTAATACATGTAATAATGACATCAGCATACATACCTATACTACCCAGTTGTAAAAACATGAAAAATACACTAGGTACCTGCAATAACTTACTATTATTGGTTAAAATGAATTCTAAAGAAAATACTGGAGGTGGGCACATTTGTGCTCACCTCCGTATAAAACTCCGTGCCTCCGTAGGTACGAGAGAGGAGAGCAACGTCAGATCTTGAGCTAAGCAGAGCAAGGGAACGCGTGTGAGACCAACTAAGTGTATCCATTCACGCACTATAGTGAAATAAAGTATATCCTGTGAGTATCTACATATAAGTACATACATGACTTATTTTTCGTATCTTGAGACCATACTCCCGAAATCCCTCACTCCAAAGCAAGTGCCTCTCTACCGTCTACATTTTCCCCATCATCTCGGCTCTCACTCTCATTACCATCAATATTCCCTTTAATTTCCATAATCGGCTCTTCATTACATCCTCCTCATTACGAACCATTAACTACTACATTAATAATAACATGGTGAACGTGCGGGTTTCGAGGTCTCGCTAAAAAGGTTCGTACGACAATTATAACACTATTCTACTTATTTTATTTTTTTTTTCGGACAAATTCTGTGCAATATACTTGTGGCGTCAGCCGCTAAACAGAACTCTGCCCAAATTTTCCATTTTTTCTACCACATTGTCAATCTAAATCTTACGTGGCGTCAGCCGCCGCCGTAGGCTATGCCAGATTTTTCTATAAATTGTCTCAAGTTTCCCCGTGCCACATGTCACCTCACGACATCAGATTTATTAGAGTAGCTGAACTTTATAATCATCCCGAATTTATAATTTGTAATCAACAAAGATATATAGCTTTATTGCTCAGTGAAGCTGCTCTCGTTGAGCTTACTCCTGAGGACCAAGTGCGTGCAAGTGCAAAATATAGTCATCTATCCTCCACACGAGCACTATACCTTTACAAGTTTTACAAACTGTTCAAACAAAAACTGCCTCGCTACGTTAACTCTAACATTGAGCCCCAACCAGTTGATAGGAGTGACATAAAAGTTATCCGGAAAAACCCAAGCAGAATTCCGCGATCAATAAACAGTTCGACTACGACCCTGCCTGAAACCACCGTGGTGACCGTCCCCGACGACATCCTCAACCACGTACCATCCAGTGAAGGCGAAACTGACACCGAAGGACCAACACCGGAACCCACAACACCTCTTGGAGGCTTTGCGAGTTTTCACCCTAGTAGGACATCCACCCCTGCTGTCTCTTCCGGTCCAGCGACTCATGACTCGATCTTCGATCAACATTACACAGTAAGTAACAATTTTAATTTGTCCAACAATCATACTCTCACCGGCATACCACATCCACAACCCACATCTTCACGCCTTTTTGCCCCCCGAGACCTTCTCGAAGACGTCGCCCAGAAACTCGTTGATGACATTAAGACCAAGCAAGAAACAGACTCTTCCGGGACTAGCATCCTTACGTACTCCCATTACCAACAATTGCTGTATGATCTCAAGTTAACCACAGAAGTTACATCTGACGGTCATTTCCTCAACACCAGAGAAACATTTACAAAAATTGTAGCACGAATCCTCCGCATCTTTACACTTTGGCAGACTAATTCGAATGAATTTGCACCCATCATTGAAGAAATAGAGGACATCCAAACTTCATTACTAGCTCAAGAATTCTGTCCAACCGTAACTACTACTCCAGTCACAACAACTACTCCTTCCGTGTCCACTACTAAGACCCCTACCTATGTTATCGAAACACACAGCTACACGCCTGTAATCCTCGCTTGGACCACCCGACTCCAAGCTGACCACAATTCCACTCAGGACATTGCCCATCTTCTCAGTTACGCATCTTACTTAGGCATAGTACAGGAGTTTAATCTCGCCTCCAAATATACCCACAACCACTGTCACTTCTCGTCCCAACAAGCCTACAAAGAAGGACTATTTCTCCTGGACCAAGAGTTCATTACCATAGCCACTAATACATATCCGGACATTTTTTCCGCTCCCGTCACTCACCCAGACAATCACACCGATAATCATTCTCATACAGCTCCTCAGAATAATACCGCTGTTCTCATTTCTGACGCTGAAACCACTGCCGCATACGACAGTGACAATCCTATCTATAATATTAACCTAACCCCTCCACCTCTTTCAGATTCAAACTCTGATTCAGGGTCACTCCACTCAGAATCTCTCCATTTCACCACTGCCACCGACAGCTCTTCCTCTTCCCGTTCGACTTCTCCTATTCCAACTCCTCCCCTTATTCCTCCAATAATTCCTACAAAAAATTCCACCATGGACTACACCCGATTTCTTTTCGACAAACCCTCTTACCCATCTCCCAAAATCTCATCGGAGGAATTAGCAGAATTCCTCCTGAGATGCGATGAATTTTTCAATACCTTCCAAACTGACGACAAGATGAAAAAGTCTTATGTCTACAGAAAACTCTCCGATGCCACCAAAACAGGAAAAGATTTTCTGTCACATTTCTACCATCTCACATCCACTTCTCGCCAAACTTACGCCCAATTCAGGGATGACCTTTTAAACAAAATGCCACGGGATGTGCCCGATAGGAAGAGCAAATTATTGGACGCGTTATCCATGACGCCATTTCCACATGAACCCCCTACCCGGTTTGTATTACGTGTAAAGTCCGCTGCCGGTACGGACTGGTCAACATTTCCAGAGGCTACTACCGTGAAAACGTTATTAGAGAAGCTTGACACCAGTGTCAAGATTTTTGTCACAAGCAAGAACCTAAAAATCAAGAATTTTACTCATCTCCTGGATGCTTTGCGCCAATACGAGGCTTGTACTACTCCTCATCAAGATCACAGTACCGCCACTCTTGAGCCCCCCGTTCTTCCAACATCATTCGAAAAAACACTGGCCACGCTTCTCGAGAAAATTGAAAAATTGGAAGCTAAAGACACTCCCATTATGGCAGTCACTCCACATGCTCAGCCACAGCGCCCACAGTACAACAACTTTCAACCTGGACTCGGTTCTAACATTCAACGAACCTACACGTGTTACAAGTGTAACCAAACGGGTCACACAGCACGGTATTGCCCAACTCAGCCTGCTCAACCTCAAAATCCAGCTGAAATCTGCGGCCGTTGCTCCCGTCCAGGACATCATGCTAACCGTTGCAGACAGCCAGTTGCTATACATTACCAACAATTTCCACAATATATGCAACGACGACGTGAAGAAAGACAACAACAACTCCAAAGCCAGCCTTTAAACTCCAACGGGCAGGCTCCACAAGGCCTGCCCCGACGCCAGCTTCTACCTATACAAGCTGCAGACCACCACACCTCACAAGACAGCCACTAATAATTCCTTCCATTACTACAAAATGTACCACTACCATCAGTGTACACTCACTCTCCTGTTCTCTTAAAATCATTGTCAGTATAAACGGTATAAACCTCCCGTGTCTTATCGACACAGGAGCAGCTGCTTCGTTGATCCATCCCTCATACGTGCCTCCTGGTACACAAATCACGAAGACCAATCTCACACTTATAGATGCCTCAGGAAACCCCATGCCCAATACAGGACTCGCCCTTGTAAAAATCAAGATAGGAGACTGTACATTTTTACATCCTTTTATAATTGCTCCTTCCACAGCACTTCGCTGCATCTTGGGAACAGACTTCTTATATTCTAAAGGAGGATTCCTTATCAACACTGAGAAAAATATCCTATTCAACAAATTCACAGGAAACATCCCGTTAATTCATACTCTCGTACAACACGATAATGCACTTAGAGAACAATGCGAACTTCCAGTACAACTCATACAAAACTTTTCAACCAGGACACAACTGTCAAATAAATCTCATTCTAACAAAGACCAGGAAGCTACCTTCTTGCCCGACCCTTGGTTTGCATCTACTACACCACCTGTGACCTCTTTTCCAGTCTCAACGTCTACTCAAACTCTTCCAACTTTTCAAGACCAAGCTTCCCAGACTCTCACAACAACGAAAAATAAATCTCAACATGGGCATAAATATTCACAGCCTGAAAAATATTCTCCAACTCCAGACATATCTTCTGATGAGACAGACCAGGATTACTTCCATCGCTCCACCCATCCACTTCGCCGACGTATTTCTACCTCCCGAAGAATCACTCTCAAAACTACACCTACTCCCATATCATCTGTCTCAGCTAAGCCTTCTACAACGTCCAACCTTACAACAATTCTTTGTGTTTCCACTACCATGGAAGACGATGTTCTCCGTGTCCATGGAACACAGGTTATTTCACCCAGGTCTCATGTAACCATTGCAACCATTCACTCCATTGAACACACTTCGCCTCTATATTTCCAACCTCATGAATCCTTACACACACAATTCAATATACTTGCTCCTCATGCAATACTTAGTCCTGAATCTAAATTCTTCCTGCTCACAAATCCAACTTCTATGACTATTACCTTACCAGATGGTCTGGGCCTCGGAAACTTAACTACCTTCGACACACATGATAATTTTATGAACCCGATACATATCAATACGATCAATACTTCCCAATTGGAAACTGAAATAGCATCTTTTAAAATCAATCCGGATCTCAATCCTGAGGATCAAACTAAACTCCGTTCATTATTACGACACTACAGGCTTTCTTTTGCCTTCCATCCTCATGAACTAGGCAAGTGTTCAACCATACCGTTCAAAGTAGAACTTCAACATAACAGTATCGTGGCCCATAAGCCCTACAAGACCTCAGCATATCAAGACGCTATAATAGATGCCGAAGTGAAAAAGCTACTGGACAATGACATAATTGAGCCCTCCACATCACCTTTCTCTAGTCCCGTCATCATAGTTTTCAAAAAACCGAACGACCAGGGAATAAGAAAGCCCCGCATGGTCATCGATTTCCGCTCACTCAACGCCATCACTAAACCAATGCATTGGCCGTTACCCTCAATTGATGAAATTCTTCGTCGCTTACAAAACCAGAAATATTTCTCAACGCTCGACCTAGCCTCCGGATTCCATCAGATAACGGTAGAACCCGCCTCCAGAGAAAAACTCAGTTTTATCACACGTAATGGACAATATCAATATAAAGATATGCCATTCGGTGCCAAAAACTCCCCCTCACATTTCTGTAGGGTCATTGATGTTATTTTAGCAGATCTAAAATATAACACAGCTATGGCCTACGTCGACGATATCGTAATCTCAAGTACCACAATTGACGACCATATTTCTAAACTCCGGAAAATCTTCATACGATTTGCCCAGCATAACCTCAAGTTTGAACCGACCAAATGTAAATTTGGTTACGAAAAAATAAATCTCCTTGGCTTTACAATTACCGCATATGGTATTCAGCCCTACGATGACAATTTAAATGGATTAAGGCAGATGCCCGCCCCAACTAACATCACTACAGTCCAATCCTTTCTTGGAATGGCTAATTTCTTCCGAAGATTTGTGCCCAATTTTGCACATATAGCTGCACCACTAAGAGAGCTCACAAAAAAGAACACCCCGTTTCTGTGGACTCACGAATGTGATCAAGCATTCCAAGCCCTGAAGAATCTCTTATTATGCAAACCAGTCCTAGCCCATTACGACCCACAAAAAGAAACCTTTTTATATACAGACGCTTCCTACCAAGGACTCGGAGCCTATCTGACCCAACTACACCCTGATGGTTTAGAACATCCAGTTTTCTTCCTCAGCCGACGTTTAAATAAATATGAGGCTAAGTATCATATACGACTTTTAGAACTTCTGGCCATTACATGGTCAGTCATGAAGCTAAAGGAGTACTTACTTGGAATACACTTTACAGTGCGCACAGATCATCATAGCTTATGTTATATAATGAAGAGTAAGGATAGCTTGGACCCCAAGCTACAACGACTGCAACTTCTACTGATGCCCTACGACATTACCATAAAATATGTCAAGGGTACAACTCATAAGGTTGCCGATTGCCTCAGCCGCAATCCTTTCCAAGAACCCACACACTCCCAGACCGATGATGAAGCATGCCTCTCCGTCCATACAATAGATATTGGTACTCTCCAAAGCGAACAAGCGAAAGATCCAGCTCTTATGGATATAATTAACAAACTTCCAAGTAATTGGAGAGTCCGTTCAACATACGCTCTCTATAACAATATTTTGTATAAACATAACAAAAAACTTGGAGAAAAATCCCTACTAATGATACCACATCACATGGTCCCGGATATCATTAAACGTCACCATAACCCAGTGTCCCACACAGGACATACTAAGGCCCTCAAAGAAATCCAACAAAGCTACTACTGGAAAACAATGAGCAAAGATATCAAAGACTTTATACAATCGTGTTCATTTTGTCAAGCCAGAAAATCTCCCCGTGGTCAAAAACAGCCCGGAGAGTTCCAATTCATTCCTATTCCCCTCAGACCATTCGAAAGAATTCAGATGGACGTACAGGGTCCATTGACGAATAAAGAAGGACGTCCAAGATATATAATCACTGCAATTTGTTATCTCACTAAATTTCTCGTAGCTGAGGTTGTACCCACAGCAGACGCTTCCGCTATAGCCAAATTCATCTTCAACAAAATAGCTGCTGTCTATTCCCTCCCCGAAATTATACAGTCAGATCAAGGGACAGAATTTAACAATGCTGTCATTACAGAACTTTCCAAAATATTTGATTTTAAAATGAACTATAGCACTGCTTTTCACCCCCAAACGCAGGGTCTTATCGAGAGATCCCATCAAACATTGGGTGACTGTATTGCTATATACAGAGCAGAAAATAAGGCCGACTGGCCCCACGCCATTCCAGCTATTACATTCCATCTCAACAATACTCTTCACAGCTCCCACGGTTTTACACCATTCTATGTGCTGCATGGTTTTCATGCTCGCACCCCGTTGAGAAATGCATTTCCTACTTTTACTCCAGAAAACAGAAACGTCCAAGACATGACGTCACTCTGGAAAACTACTCATGACATACTAGAGACCCAAAGGAAAAAATACGCCGCCCGCGTAAATCAGTCTAAACGAACAATAAACTATAATATTGGTGACAATGTGCTCCTCGAGCACACGTCCATACAACCTGGTACGAGCACAAAGTTACTCCCACGATGGAAGGGTCCCTTTTCTGTTATTGACCGTCCCTCCGAAGTTAACTACACTATTAGAGGATCTGTTGGCAACACTGTTAAAACCCTCACAGTTCATGTGTCCAGGTTAAAAATATTTTATGAACGCCCCAATGTGTTCAACACTAAATCTCTGCTCAATAATGACGATGCACCTCCAGTGCAGGAATCTTCTACAAATCTACAAGACATTCCTCAGGAACTTACTAAATCTACAGGAGAACTACCTTCTCCAGAACCTGACATTACTCCTGAACTTATTGCTGAACAACCCTCAAGTCCAGCCGACGTTATTCTTGAACCAAATTTACCTACAGCTGACACTCATGCATTTCCACTACGGGATACAGTGCCTCCATTTCCCGTTCAACAACCTCCTACAATGCCTCCAGAAAATCAAGAGCAACCTCATAAACCTACCTATAGAGAAGCACTATTGTCTGCACCTAAAAATTCTACTGTGGAAATTCCTCGCTCCTCCTCTATAACACTTCCTAATAAACGTGTTAGGAGAACCCAGCAACAATTATTGGAACAAGAATCTCAACACATATTACCCACAGATTTTTATTCCCGTCAAGATTCGGATTTTAGGCGTAGCACAAGAACTCATATCCACGCATTGGACAATTTATTTAACTTCACAGTGGTTAAACCTACCACTAACCATAGTTATCCACTATAATATAGCCTTCTGCTTCATTTAAAATACATCCTATATGATCAACAATTTCAATGAACAAACACTTCAATTGCAATTTAATTCAACACACCACAACCCTAACTCCTATTTCGAGTCGTTTACAAATCACAACTTCAAAACACTACATAATGCTACTATAGGGTCACTGACCTCTCCTACCCTCCAAATTTTCAAAGTGTTAATTCTAGAAAAAATTTGGCGTGACCCCTGTACGACAAGCTCACTCATCCCGCAACGTCAAGCATCCTGTCCGAAGACTGGATCCTCAACTACCTTATGCATCTTATAACTACCACTGTCAAGCATCCTGTCCGAAGACTGGATCCTCAACTACCTTATGCATCTTATAACTACCAATGTCAAGCATCCTGTCCAAAGACTGGATCCTCAACTACCTTATGCATCTTATAACTACCACTGTCAAGCATCCTGTCCGAAGACTGGATCCTCAACTACCTTATGCATCTTATAACTACCAATGTCAAGCATCCTGTCCAAAGACTGGATCCTCAACTACCTTATGCACCTTATAATTATCAACGTCAAGCATCCTGTCCGAAAACTGGATCCTCAACAACCATATGAACCTTAACCTATGCAATGTCAAACATCTCATCCAAAGACATGATCTTCAACAAACTTATGATTTTATTATATTACACCGTGTCAAACATCCCATCCGAAGACGTGATCTTCAACTAACCATATGATTTACACACGTTTGTTAATACGCAAAGATAATCACGACATGCAAGCAAATTCAAGTCTACACATCATCATGCTTTTCCGGAAAATTGTATCATGCACCCTATACAATAACTATCTTAGTTAAATATCTTGCTCTGATATCTTGACTAGTTCTGCGACACGGACCCCACCTGCAATAACAATAAAATTATACACCAACATTATATTGCTGACAGATTTACTAATATGTATTTATTCTGAGTTCCAGAACAAATTTCCATTGACTATAGCCGACTTCACAACATGACCCACATTCACGGATGTTCAGGTCAGCACCCTCTATGATGACAGCTCCAACTGCAAGCACACATGGGACGCCATGACATTTGCACGTCATCTACAATCAAGAAAATACAAAAAAAAAAAAAAAAAAAAAAAAAAAAAATATTATATTTCATGACTAACCTTTTTTCCTAGCTTCACAGACACTTCCACATATTATCCATAATTCCCACTCTTATATTACATACATAGGAATTTTTTCTCTTAAATTTACACATACTTACTATGAGCTGCAGCTCCCAACACCTTTTTCCTTCATTTCCAGAAATTGTAATTGATCACTACATTTCGTCACTTCCCATTGGACACCCTGTACACACACAAAATTTCTGTAAAATCTATTATACACACACTTTCAAGTTCATATTATACGCTATTTTTCAATTTCAATCTCACTAACCCAATACAAAATTGTTACTCACCGTATATAAGGTCTCCATCTTGCGTATTCCCTCTCCAAAGTTTCCTCAATTCTATCTTAATAATTCTGAGGACAGAATTTTCTGCCACTCCAGGAAGTATATCCTGACTATTTGTACTACTACTGTTTACAACTAATAATGTTCTAATGAAATTATACATTTTAATATGAATATTATACGTTAGAATGATAATACTTTAAAGAAAAATATTGCGGAGAATGATTTTCGTGTTCAGACTCAAACAGAAAGACTACAAGCAACGAAGACGCAAGGAAAAAGAAACTACGTCGTCCCACTTCAAAATAGAAGCGGCCTAAAATAACAACAACAACAAAAAAATTCCATGACAAAGTTCGACTATTTACAACTCCTACCCTTTTAAACAATGGGGACATTGTTTCCTCGTCGCCGTAGAATGTTAATCAATATTCAGTTTTGTAACTTGTAATACATGTAATAATGACATCAGCATACATACCTATACTACCCAGTTGTAAAAACATGAAAAATACACTAGGTACCTGCAATAACTTACTATTATTGGTTAAAATGAATTCTAAAGAAAATACTGGAGGTGGGCACATTTGTGCTCACCTCCGTATAAAACTCCGTGCCTCCGTAGGTACGAGAGAGGAGAGCAACGTCAGATCTTGAGCTAAGCAGAGCAAGGGAACGCGTGTGAGACCAACTAAGTGTATCCATTCACGCACTATAGTGAAATAAAGTATATCCTGTGAGTATCTACATATAAGTACATACATGACTTATTTTTCGTATCTTGAGACCATACTCCCGAAATCCCTCACTCCAAAGCAAGTGCCTCTCTACCGTCTACATTTTCCCCATCATCTCGGCTCTCACTCTCATTACCATCAATATTCCCTTTAATTTCCATAATCGGCTCTTCATTACATCCTCCTCATTACGAACCATTAACTACTACATTAATAATAACATAAGCTTTTTTGAAAATGGTACTTATTGTAATTTAGCCAACGATACGTTCCATAAGTTATGGAAAGTGATGTCATGATCACGTGCGTAGCGAAAAGTGACGTCACTATCGCTGTATAATTTTTATAAGTTTCTCTCACCTAAAGGGTGCGCTAACTCCCTAATCACTGAAGTTGAATTGCTATGTTGGCGCGTAGAGTTATTTCCAACGGAATTAACAATTTGCATTGCTCATGCGTCACTGTTGTATTTACGAGATATTTCGGAGCCATATCTCTAACTCTACATTTTGCATGTTAGCGATGAGTGATATGAGAAGTGGTTCATTCTACTGAAAAATTTCCGACATCATTCGGAAATGTTTCATCTTTGTGAATGGAATACGAAATCTTTTTGACATCAGTTTTAATGCATTCAGAATATTCGGAAATTCTACGAAATGCGAAGAATTCCTGATATCAGTAAGAACCCTTGTGCTAGCTGGGTTGAGTATACTGTTATAAAATTGGCCATTAAACAACTTCAAATTTGGTGTGACTTCCAACTGGATTTTGAACAAATGAAATTGAAAATTATTCATTTGGTAAATTATTATGAATTATAATTGTGTCATCAGCTGGGATATTTTTCCATAAATATTTTAACATCCTTGGATGTAGAAATAATTTCAGGTCTTATCCCTGCGCCCCTGAATAATAATTTACCCCAATTAGACCATATGAAGGAGTAACACACAAAATATTTGATATCCCAATTTACCTGGAAATTCTTTTCTAGTAGAGTTTGTTTCAAGAGCCAGTTTTTGTGGCCGCTAACGAAACAAAGTCAGATATTGCGCAGATGCTCAATTTGACACCTGGGACTAAATATTTGTCTCATGCTTGTTTAATATGATTAAGGCTCAATTTACTAGGTAAATATCTGCCATATAGCACCCTGGAAAAGACTTCCGAATTTTAATCAAAAAGCGTCAGAGCATGTTTAGAAAACCCAACTGTGGGGACTGCTGAAATTCGCGAAATTCAAGGAAACATTTTTAAGTGTGGGAAATTTGTTTCCTAAGGTTTTTGGAATTTGAACAAAATTGGAAACTATATTTAGCCACAATTTCGAACTTAATTTGGAAAACATAGAATGGATTTTCTATGCTGCTATTATTTATAATTATGACTCTAAGGTAAGAAATATGGACATGACCAAAAACTGTAAATAAATAATAAATAATTTGTAATTCAAATTTAGGTCGAAAAAACAGATTTGGAGATTACATTTCGGGTGCGGGTACGAAAAATGTGTACCCAGATACTCGGGTAAGGGTACTGGTATAGATACCAGATATTGCAATACCCTCATTTCGGGTACGGATACGGATACTGGTACGGATTTTTCCTACCCGTGCCGAGCACTGGTTCCAGAACGCTGTAGTAGCTACAATCCCTTTAGGCTTAAAAAATTATAATAACCTTTTTCGGAGAAAGGTATTCCAAAAAATCTGCAGGTTTTCCATGTATGTGCAGTTGGAAAAATACTTTTTGTAGCATGGAAATTCAACAATTTTGTGTTATGATTTAAAATTGCTCTCCAGTTCGCCACGGATTTTAAAAAATGTCATATTGATTTGGTAGATGTTTTTGTGAATCTGTCATAAATTGATTGTTCTCCAAAACTTTGTTGGATTGTTCACTTCACCCCAAAGGGATACTAAATTTTCAATTGTGGATCAGAAGATTTTTAGACAATTTTAGAAAGCTAAGTGCTGTGGATAGAATATTTTAAATAAAGCCATATACAAAATGTTAGGTTCTCTTTTATGAAAAATTAAAAATGTCTCTTGAAAAATGAATCTTGGCTCACAATTTATTTTAATGTGGGTAAGTCACGTACCTCAAACCTAAATCAAAAGCCAGTAACGTTAAACTACACGTGTTTTCAAAATAGTTTAAAAATAATAGTGAAAAATACAATTATAGCGCATGTTAGATGTAACATTTGCCTAGCATGGGTTTATAGTTATTATATTTTATTATCTTTTTATGTTGATTCACAAAGTTTGTTTTTGTTCGTTTCACAAACGTATTTACACTGCGACGAAAAGTAGATAACCAAACTTTAACTAACTAACATTCCGACGCAGGTAAAATTATTTAATGTGGCGTGAAAGCTGTAAATCCATAAAAATATATTGAAGTGAGATTGATTTTAAGAAAAAATCTTTTTATGGCTGTTCAAAAATTTGCCCTTGAATTTGCAGGTTTTAATGACGAATTTGTTAACATAGGTAGATGGGGCTAGACTCAAATGAATCCCCATTAAATTTGTTGAAAATATGTAAGCTTCCTGGAAAAATCTGTGAGCGCCGGACAGTCCATGAAAAATTTAAGTTCAGAAATTCAGTCATTCTGGGCCTTTCTCGCATTTGCTCTTGCCGCTGCATTTTTTTACAATTTTTTGTCACGTCCATATTTCATGCATTAGATTCTAAAATCCATTAAATGTTACAAATTAATTACAAATTGGCCTCAAAACTGTGTCTAAAATAATTTTTTAATTAATATTTAAATAAACCATCAACTTTGCTTGACACTTTTCTACACTGTGAGCTCAAATATATTTTAAATGAATTTATATATGAAATATATACATATAACATTGATTTCGGTACTTTCAGTAATGCGAAATCCTGCTGTAGATTTAACTGCCTTTTGTTTTGCATTTTCTAAATGTCACGAAATTTTGAAAAGTATTAAAACATCTGTTGAACATTCATTTCGTTACTTCAAGTAATAGGAAATCATTTGGGAGTTGGTTTAACTGCGTTTTGTTTTCAATTTTTTGTTGTGACAGCTAAGGCTTTCTCAAGGGATGAGTTACAACGACAGAACTAACGCCAACCAACCTCTTGGGTCTTGGAATATTGTCACCCGCCTTCAGTTTTCCAATTTCCTAAATTTCAGGATATTTCGAAAAAAAAATCAAACTGAACTCTGATTTAACGACGGAAATGAATTCTATGGTCACTGAGGTCGTGGAAAATTCGTTCCCCTCCCGGAAGTTCAAATTTCATGAAATTTCCAAAAAAAACACTGGAGAAACATTCCAATTTGACTTCACAATTGATTTCGATTTCCAGTGCGGCCGTGAAAAATAATTTTCACAACTTTTTGTTTAAGTTTTAATTATCTCTTTTTCCTAGAAATCCACCCGCCTCATGAAATGACGTATAAATATACTGAGCTTTGTTATATTTATAAACTTATTTCATACATGCAATAAACAGATCCCCGGACACAACCAGTTAATCAATGCATTGACTATCAACTAATCTTACACTAGCTTGACACGAGCTCTTCACTTTAATTGCTATCGATTCATCGACTGCAGTTCAGGATTTTTGTGTTGTTATGTGTGATAAAAGAAGTTGCAGGAAATATTTTTTCTTTGTATGAAGAATTAAAACAATCTGATTAGTCGTCATTAAGGAGTATCCTAATGAATAGATACAGTCAGTGCTGCGGACAAGTTCAAGTAATACTTGAGTTTTCAAGTCAAGTTCGGGTCAAGTTCAAGTAGGCCAATTTTTTTACTTGAATCTTTCGGGTCAAGTTCATGTACGTACTCGTCTTGACCATAACATTCTAAGGCAAGTCAGGTTCAAGTACAAGTAAGAGAAATTTAATTGAATCTCAAGTCAAGTTCAGGGTCAAGTAATGGAAAGAAAAAACTTGACCATGAACTTGAGATTTCATGGTCAAGTTCAAGTAACTTTAGATTGCGTATGCCATAAAGGACGGAAGGAATTTCAAAATCACAACCCAATTTCATGTCGTGTCCAGGGTGTATTGTTTGCACATGCCATAAATCAAAGGACAAAATTCAAAATCAGAGTCCGTTTTATAAAGGTCTTGTTTACCAGACGTTGAGCATTGTTAGTTGTTGAAGCGGACTCCATGAAATAAAAGAATTATCTTGATAATGTATATTCTTGCTTAAAATTATTACTTTCAACTTGTGTAAATGAATTCCAATGTAAATTGAGCTTGGATGGCTCTTTACAAAAAACGTTTAATATATAAGTACATAAATACTAGTTTATTAAATTTTAAATTAAGAGTACTGATAACGCTCAAATAGGTTTATGTATACATACATATATAAACATTAAATAAAACTTGACACCATGTAAAACTCGTCAGATATACAGTGAAAGTCCATTACAGTGTTGCAACCAAATGCAAATAATATTTGAAAATTCAATTTCAAATGCGAATCAAACCAAATACAAATATATCTACATTTTCTAATAAATTGGTTTATCAAATCAAATTCGGTTGTGTTTGTAATTTGAAATTGGTTTTGAAATACGGATGAACTTCAAATCAAATATGATTTTATCATTTGAAAACCAAATTAATTTCGAATCCAAATTGACTTAATGCAAAATTTGAATTTGAAATTGGTTTTGAACTTGGTTTTTAATTGTGTCGCATAAAGTCTAAAACATTGAAATCTTCTGGACTATTGAACGATCGATTTGTGGATTATAAGCATTGCATTACTTGCAATTACTAACAATTACTTGCCACGTGTTTCTTACGATTAACGTTGCGATCACGATTTCACTTGATTTCTAATGCCACCTTTGTAGTATATCGTAACAGGTGCCAAAATTATTATAAAATAAAATTCAAATTGAACAGGAAGATACTCAAGATCCAGCAGTTGACGAAACTCAAGTAATTCATGCTCAAAATACACATCCATCGCCCACAGGCATTTCAAAATCAAACATTAAGCTAACATACGCAAGTAATTACTTACTAGTGTACAAGCAATATGTTAAACAATCAACATATTTTTACTTAGTTCTTGAACGCAAGGCCGGTCCGAATTTCCGCAAAAAATGAGTATGTATTCAAAATACAAGTAGTTGATTAGTATTATTTTCACGGTAGAATTTTTTAAAGATCCCAAGTGCACCACCAGTAATTTGTTGGCACACTTAATTTAATTAAGTGCTTTTTTGTGCTTTACTTTTTTAATTCATGCTTTATACATGGTAATTTAGAACTATTAAAACATAGTGGACATCCCCGAAAAAATGCCTACTAATGTTGAACCTGAACAAGATGTTCTGTATAAAAGTCAAATGGACCGGACCGGCCTAATCTTGATTCAATGAATGAACTGGAAACTTATTTAGCTTCGTCCAGTGCCGCTTCCTCATCTCTGAAAATTGGGGTGTTTTGGTGGCGGAAGGTTATAATTTAAATTAGAGTTAATACACAATAAATAAGTTAAACTACTATTTTGGCAGCTTTTAACTTGTTTTATCGCAATAAACACTCATTCCATAATGTGTCAAAAATATTTAGATTTGCTTAGGAGGTTCAACAACTGGTGTGCATGTGGAGTGCTTATTCGCAACAGGAACCGACTTATTGGCAGAGAAAAGGATGGCAATGCATGCTGTTACTACTTAAACTTGTAAAAAGGCTTTACGCAGTTGTTAGCAAAATTCTAGGTGAGTTTAGTGAGTAGAATTGTTGGGCTGACTTATACTTAACCATATTCGTCTGTTTGGGCAAGCTGAAACTCGAAAAACCAAGTTCAAATCGAATTTCAAATCAAATTCAATTTCGGATAATTTGTTGATTTGAAATGCAAATAAAATTCGGATTCAAATGAAACACTGCATTTGGTTTGGTCAAACCGGTTATTTACTCAATTGATTTGGTTTTTCAAATTCATATCAATTTAAGAGGCGTGAATAAATTGCATTTGAAAACCGGATTCAAATGCAATTTCGAATTTGAAAATATTTGATTTGGTCGCAACACTGGTCCATTATAAGGGCTTATCTTACAAGGAATGTATCGATATCAGGGATGCATTTGTTTGATCCCAACTTTAATTTACACAATGCTTTAGGCGTTTTGTATAAGGGAAATTCCTTTATAAATTATATAGTCCCTTATATCGAACTTTCACTGTATTGAGTATACGCTCAAAGTTGTCCTCGAATGGATTTAAATAAAAAGTAGCAGTAAAATTGTTTTCTGAATGCGTTTTGGTTTTCAGTCTGAAGGAAATAATTTGCTGCAGGAAGTTCGACAAGCTATTGTGGCCATGTTTAATTTTTTGTGTTACTTAACTTGAATTATCAAGTTCAAGTCGCGTTCAAGTCATGGTCAAGTCAAGTTTGGAAATTTAGCTACTTGATCAAGTTTGGGTCTTACAAAAGTTACTTGATTACTTGAACTTGACAAGTCAAGTAATTACACGAACGAGTTATCAAGTTCAGGTTGTGTCTTGAAAATTACTTGAAGTTTCGTGGTCAAGTCAAGTTCATGGTCAAGTTTTGAAATTACTTGACCCGATCGCAGCACTGGATACAGTGGCGTTGAAGGAAAATTATTTTCAAATTTTGTTATTTTATTCCGCCAAAGTAAATTTTGCTTCAAAGCTGCTGATTTTCAGGACGCGATACGTAGTGTGACATGAATGTTTAAACATGTTTAAAATATCAAAAGACAATTTGAACGAGGAACGAGCAATAATATCTAAAAGCGGATAAATTGAGTTCAGCGTGGCGTCATAACTACAAGTTGTTCGCATCAATACGCTCACGCAAACAACAAATTCAAAATTTATCTAACATACTAAGCAGCATTTCCAGGCAAAATATCTGGTGTGGCGTGAATGCTAAAACAGTTTTGAAGTATTTGTACAGAAGAATTTGTTATTTGATTGATATGTATGATAAACGAAGTTACGGAAAATATTTTCGCTTTCAACGGAGTAGTAAAAATGGAGAAAATCGTCAAAAACAACTCTGGTCAATCAGTCTGCAAAGCCCATCTGTAGTGTTTATCTTTGCTTTAAAAAAACAATTTGTTCTCTCAGCAATACTTGGCCTTTGAAAATTTGATTTAATGTTTCTTGACATTTAAGTTGCTCTGGTTTGGGGGACTGAACGATTTTAAAAAACATGGTTTTCGCAAGTGCAAAATTTGCAAATTGATTTTACAAATGGTATTAAATTTTCATGTGCAACATTGTATTATAGGATTGGTCCTGTTACCAATTAATTGTTAATATAAATTCCATTACCGTTTTTTGTATCAGCAATGACTTTTAAAGGAACAAGTACCTTTTTATACAGAAACAGATTTTTCAAGATGTAGTCAAAAATTTTGTGATTTGGTAATTTTTTAATAAAGTATCAAAATATTCGCATCCCTTGCAAACTGATGTGATGTTGTGTTATCAACTGTAAAGATGTTGATGTGTAATAAAGTAATCCGTTTACGTTGGATTTACTGATAAAAAATATTTTCCTCAGATTTCGATATTGTATTCAGGCAAATTTCTAGGAGCTATGCGACCTGATTAGTAATGTTACCTTCAGAATATCCTGGGGAATGGATACAATGGCGTCGAAAGAAAATTATTTTCAAATTTTGAGATTTCATTTTGACAAAATAAATTTTGCTTCAAAGCTGGATTTTTAGGACTTAATACGTTCTGTGACATGAATGTTTAGACATTTTTAAATATCTAAAGACAATTTCACTGAGCAATTGCCGTTGTCAAAGCGGGCAAATTTTATTCATCTGCGCGTCAAACCTTAACGTTGTTTGGACCAATTGACGGCACAATTTAAATTTGTTCTATCGACACACAACTTATCAAAGAATGCAGAAATTTATCTAACTTCCCAAATGTGCAATTCCAGACAAAATATCTGGTACGGCGTGAATGCTAAATTTTTTTTAGAAATGTCTAGGCAACAATTACCGAGAATAATTTGCTGTGTGATCGATATATGTGATCAACGAAGTTGCAGAAAATATTTTCGCTTTAGTTTGAACAGAGTCGTAAAAAATAGCGAAAATCGTCAAAAATAACTGGTCGCATTCGACCTCATTTGTTAAAACGAGTTTTTTAATCTAGAAAGGAATTGCTTGACAGTGTGGGAGTATTTATAGGTACTAGTGATGCAGACTTGATGTCTAAATAAAACTGATAATATGCGTCAATTAAATTGTAAAATATGTATTTAAAATTTGCGAACAAAATATTTAAAGCGTCGTGATAATTAAATTTTGTTTTTAAAATTACATGACTCTGTAGTTGATATTGTCAAGCGTTAGATTATCGCTTCTGCAGGTTAATTTAATTTTTCCATTCAACCCTACAATAAATTTGGTAGCACTCATAATTCCCATGAAATCCGGGTACTTATTTTACATTGAATAAAGTCATGTCACTTGTTTGTTAGGGTGTACTCACATAAAACACGTTCCATCCGTAACCGTAAATATTTTTGTCGGCATTACGGAAGGAACTAAACGGAAACAACATTCCAACCGCTTACGAACAGACATCTCACATTCACACTTACGTAAGTAATTACATACGGTCTGAACTTATGTGAGAGGTCTCTCCGTAACGGAGAAAAATTTTACGGGTACGGACAAAACATGCTTTATGTGAGTACACCCTTAGCCTCGAAATTTAGCATTTATAGCAATACTGTAATTCATTAATTTTTTTACACTTTCGACTCGTTCCGCCTTTTGGGGAAAGTTGTTAACAAACTTTCTTTCCTGTAACAGATATACAGATATGAAAATATACAGTATACTTGAATTAGGAATAATTATTGTATTGCCTCACACGGATTATGGTAATTTCGGAAACATTTTGACGAATTGCAATGGAAAGATTAAAAATTTCTTGACATTTTATTTAGAATCACGATTAGTGATGGCAGTTTTTAAAGAGCTTTAGCTGCAAGCGTAAAATGAGAAAGCGTAAATTGAAGAACTTCTATTGTTGGCATTTATCGTGGATGACCTGAACTTCGTAAACATATTTCGCCAACCCTTTTGCTGCAAATGTATGGAAATTCACTTGATGCCAACTTTTTAAGAACTAAATAATCTTCCCGAGGGGAAACTTGAGGCCTCTGCAATTTAAAACGTGAACTTAAATTTCCTCAGTTATTCAACGTTATTATTAGTGAAATTTCGTTCTTGTTTATTGTATTTTAAACAATTAATCTGATGGCATACCCAACAAATGAGTTTACAACTTTTTGTTGTTTTGTGTTGGTAAGTCACGTAACTCGAATCTAAATTTAAAGCGCGTAACATAAAACTACACTTGTTTTAAAAATATTTAAAAAATAAAAGTGCAAAATAAAATAGTAACGTTGGATAGGAATAACAAGTTGCCTGGTATGATCCATTATTATACATACACACATACACATGATTATTACATTTTATTATGTTTTGATTTGATTCAAATATTATAAACGTTTATTAGTCGTCGCTTCACAACACAGTTTACCTTCTCCAACACAACTATCCAACAGTCCACCTGAAGGACAGCAAAATTATTTAAGATGGCGTGAAACCTGTAAATATTTAAAAATCAGAAAAACTGTTTGACATTTGCAATTCAAAGCCGTTCGTTTATATTAGTAGGTTTTAAACCGAATTTGTTCACGTATGTAGATAGGAATGGATAATGGACTCCAACGAATCCCTATTAAATTTTCTGTAAACTGAGCTTTCGCGAAACAATCTACTAATGCCAGACTGTCCACCAAAAATTGAAGATCTTTCTCGCGTTTGTTCTTGAAGTTTAAATTCTTTACAGTTTTTGGTCATGTCCTTATTTCTTACCTTATTGTCCTGAGTAATAGCAGCTTAGGAAATCCATGACATCTTATTAGGCTCAAAATTGTGTCTGAAATTAATTTTTGAAGCAATATTCTAAAAAACACCAACTTTGCTTGGCACTTCTCAATTATGTGAGCTCAAATGCATTCTAAATGAAAATGGATATGAAGCGTACTTACATTCATATTTCAAATAACCTAAAATAAAGTTTTCCCACATTTAAAAATGCTTGCAATGTTTTATAGGAAATCAGAACCTAGAATTTTTCCTTACAATTTACTCATTACAAAGTACATCAGAATGTTGTAGCAAATCTTCAGACCTCTCAACTTATGCGTTTAATTTGTCTATGCAGCATTGAAATATTCGAGTTGCCCCATTCCGAAAATGTTTTAGATTGTTGGTAATAGTGTTATAAATTCCCAAAAAATTTCAGTCGTAGATGCTTTAGTTCACAGAGCTTTTAAAATCTGCCACCCAAAATATTTGGAAGCTGAATTATTACACATCAGAAAAGTACTTACAAGAAATGCATACCCGATAAAATTCATAGAAAAAAGAATCAACCGAATGAGAAACAAGTTACATCCGAGGAGAACCATAGTCGCACAAGCAACAATGATAAAAAATCATACAACACCTGTATCTGCACCAGACACATCAATTTTGCTCTCATCAATCATAGAAACAGAAAACAAGATTGAACCATGGATTCCAATTCCATACATAGGCAATATTTCTAATAGGATCGCAGGATACTTGCGAAGAGTCTTGAAATGGAAACCTACTTTCTTACCGGGTATAAAAATCCAAAACTTAATGAAAAGTTTAAAAGATGGAGAAAATTCTGAGAATGCTGGAGTATACATCATACCTTGTAATACTTGCAATTCAATATACGTTGGGGAAACCTATAGGCACCTAAACACAAGAGTACAAGAACATAAAGATAATGTCAGAAGAAAAGAATATAAAAAATCAGCTATTGCAAGACACATAATAAGAAACAGAAGTCATCATATTGCATGGGACGATGCAAAGATTGTTGTTCCCGAACATAATCATTTCCTACGACAAATAAAGGAAGGTTTAGTTATCCAACAATCAAAACAGTCATTGATGAACGTCAACCAAGGTTTTATTTTAAGCAACGCATGGAAGCCAATAATCCCGAATTTAATAGATTGATCTTGTTTTTTAATTTAAATTGTTGAAAAAATAATTATTTTTTGCAAAATATTCACAACTCAATAATTTTAAATTAGAATAATGTAAAATTTTTATAAATACTACATCAAACAAGGATAGCATAGTTAGTCATAATTAAGCCCTGAAGATGAACACTGTTTGAGTTCGAAAGCTTGGCAAATAAATTGATTCTAAGCAATATCCACGTATTCCAATTATTTCAACATGGTTGATATTATGTTATAAATTTATTATTTTGCGATAATTCATAATAATGTCACTCAGTTTTAAATGCACCAAAGGCACGAACCATACGAAAATGTCGCAAAACAAGTTTACCCTCCCTTAATGTTGTGACCGCTTGATGACCTAAAAAAATTATAACTGTGGCTTCTGGAAAATATTTGGCTTACAGAAGCTATAGCAAAGGAGAAACAAATATGTCAGAAAATTTTAAAATTTTAGTGTCATCCAGGGACCAAGAAAGGGTTAACTTGGGAATTTTTTGAAACATTTTTGCTTAAATATTATAAAACCCATACTGGGGCACTCAATTATTAAAAACGTTTTTACACAAACATGAATTAGTGTATTCAACATAAAGACTCCGCCAACTCGCATACCTTCTTATATCATCAAAAGGTGAAAATAATAGTGCAGTAACGTATTTTGAGTAAAATTTCAGGGGATTTTTTGCCGACGAGGGTACAAACGCTGGTATTCCAAAGTATACGAATCCTTTTGCTTAAACAACTAAAGAGTTTAACCTGATCTGGGTCACAGGTAGTGCTCGGCACGGGTACGAAAAATCGGTACCCGTACCCGTACCCGTACCCGAAGTGCGGGTATTTCAATAACTGGTATCTATACCCGTACCCATACCCGAGTATCCGGGTACAAATTTTTCGTACCCGTACCCGCAATGTAATCTCAATTCATGTACCTGTACCCGTATTGTACCCGTACCCGAAAATAAGCGAAAATTGTACCCATACTCGGGTATCTCAGTGTCGTACCCGTACTCGTACCCGGGTACTTTATCCAGATTTGTTTTAATGTAATACATAGTACGTTATATGTAATAATGTATGCCACCTGAGTGGGTAATTTTGACTAGCTAGAGAGGTATTTGACATTGTATATTTTTATTGAAGAGTAGAAAACTATAAGCGTTTTTGATTAGAAGTAAAATTATCCCCATTTGATTGTTTATGGGCTGATGGGCGAAGTATTTTATAGCACCCAGTCCATATGTACATGCATTTTTGGCTTGGGACTTGGCTACTCGATTTTTCAATTTTTGATTTATTCGGCCTTTTACATTAATTTTCTCATCTCAGTAGCTCTGTGTACATGTAACTCATTAATACCTTGTTACAAATATCCGCCTTTTCCTAATCAACTACCAATTACAAAAAATATCTTGCCATCCAACTCATCGGAACTCTAATTTTTAAATTGTATTCATTGTGGCTAATGAAGTATCGTGTGCATACGTGTCAATCAGACTATTTATGCAATTAGTGACAAAATACTACATTATGAAGACGTTTTGTATAAAATTTCGTTGAATCCTATTCTCCACTTCTATTTTGATATTATTCCTCGACTGTTTATTAATTATTCTTCCTAAAACATGTTTCCATAAAAATATATATTATAGATATAAACATATATTTTAGCAACACAGTCTGAAATACAGTTACTGCATGTTGTAAGGTTAAAAGGGTATTAACAATAAGCTATATGTATTCAGAATTACTAAAAATACCGACAGAATTTTCCAACGGAAGTTCCATTATTTTCATAAAATTCATCAAAATGTCTCAAATCTCAACATATCCAAATACTCGGGTACAATGGTCGCGGGTACGGGTAAATGACACCATTATACCCGTACCCGGTGGGTATATACCCATTTTGAAATCCTTGTACCCGTACCCATACCCGTATCCGTACCCGAAATTTTGAGCCGACCAAAGTGTACCCGGGTAGTACCCGGAATTTTTCGGGTACACAAAATCCGTACCCGGGTAGTACCCATACCCGTACCCATACCCGTTTACCCGAGTATTACCCATACCCGTGCCGAGCACTGGTCACAGGTTACCCTGGATGAGCCATAAAAAATTACATTTATCCATATTTTACGTTACATTTTAACACGTTCTTCGTTTTTTAACACTTTCCCTTTTCCTGGTATAATTTCCTGGTAACTCTGTCACAAAGTTTCAAAATAAGCGTTTCTTTTGAAAATGGTTTTGATTTCACAAAACTAGTTTGTTGTGAAAATCATTCTGGCATTTCTTCATTCTTTTCCCTATATGTGTTACAATTTCAGTAAAAATTCCTCCCGGGAAAATATGAAGCTGACGTGAAAGCATAAATACTGAAAATTAATCCTAACAGAACAGTTATCTGGCGTGGCAGTTAAGGAATTTAAAATATATCGTATCTTATTTTCGTCTCTCAATCAATATCGTCTTTTATATTAAAAGTATACCGGAATCGTAGCGGGATTTAAGGCACTTCATTTCAATCAAGATTTAAATCCCAAAATTTTGTGTTCAAATAAATTCCTGATTTAAATCAAAATTATCATTTCAAACTTTGCAGTTTGGGAAGTGTATTTTGGTGACTCCAAACTAGTGCTGTCCATGGGAACAGGAGACAACCAGGTTTTTGTGAACGGAAACTGGAATGGGTGCGTTCGGGAACGAAAATTTTGCTCCCAAAACACTTTGGGGACGTTTGGAAACTTAAATTGTTTCTTAAATATGGGAACAAAAACTGGGAACATGATCAAAACGTGTATCTACCTGCTATTCACCGTTTGTAATATAAAAAGACCTCACATGCACAATGTGATTTTAAACGTACTTCCCAACATATCAAATAAGTCACTCTTTGGCACACCATAAATTTAACAAGCACCGAAACGTGTGACAAAAATGTAATTCTCTGGAACTTAAACCCAAAATCGGAGCTCAGAAAACTCCAGCATGCTCTTTTTCTTATTAGTTCAGCAAAAGGATAATGAAGGTGCTGCTTGTCATTGCTAATTTTAGTTACTCCTGTACTTTGCGCTGCGATAATTAATTTAGTGGCTGTTACTGAATAATCAATTAAATTCGAGTAGCTAAAGGTATTGGAGATGGTGTGATGTTATTTTTTTTAAATACATTCGATTTGATATTTCGCTTTTTAAAGAGATTCAAAAATTGAGTTACCTTCAGCATGCATATATGAACAAATATTGAATGCATATAGATACAGGAAAACGAATGGGTGCCAAATTTTTGTTCCCATGGACAGCACTACTTCAAAAGTATGTTATTTTTATATGATTTGGAATTACTAATTCTTTGTTTGGACTGATTGGATATGACTTTACCGCCCGAAAAAAGCACGGGAGGGTTCGGAGTCATAAATATTATCAGAACGGATCGGATGGAGACGTTTTGTTCCATGTATCTTCGTTTAATGGAAGTGTCCCATCACCTATGCACTAGGCATACGTAAACAAATTGGCACATTTTACTAGACTTATTCGAGAAACCAGATGGTATAAATTTGGAAAATTAATATCGGATTAATTTATCCTGAGTGGAGGGTGGGAGAGCAAGCCTTAGACTGTTTGTCCATGGCGAGCAAAAATTTTTAAATTTTATTCGAAAAATTTGTAAATTCGAATAACCCCCTCCCCTATTTCGACTACAATTTTCTGACGTTTTTGCAAGAATTTTCCAATATGTGGACATTTCCAAGGGAAAATATTCTAGCAACAGCGATTTTTAAATATTTTTACAACGGATTTGTGAACTTCCCACCAATGACATCAAATTCAGCAGGGAAAATCAAAAATCATCCTACAGGTAGATTTAGCAGATTCCTACCCCTGGTTTCAGATTTTAAAAAAATTGTTTTAGTTTTCAATATTTACAGTAATAGCCATTTTAAATTCCAACTACAATTGAGAAGGGCTTGTTTTTTGGAAATGTTGAGTTTCCACGCCACTTAATTCATTTCTTTCGGATATGGCGCCTATTTTGTCGTAGTTCGACACCAGCATAATTGTCAGTATTAATGTTAAAGCGGGAACTGTAACGCTAGATAAAGAATGTTTGAACAGCTTGCAAAAAAGCTATATTTTTCATAAATTATTTGGCACATATTCGGATATTTTCGTTTTAACGATGACTCCTATACACATATACGAGGCGGGTTTAAAAAAATGTGGAGGTAAATTAGTTAAGTTGGGACTAAACCAGAGAATTTTTGCAACGGTTAAAAACGTATGGACTGTCAATGAAACCGTAGTGTAACTTGGGCTCATACGAAAGAATGACAATGTGTGTCAACAATGGGTAAGCAATAGGACTGATTGAAGACTGCGACTGGCTGGGACTGATTGAAAACCCTATTTTAAAGACTGAGACTGATTGGGACTGATGGGAATTATTCTAGCAGAGACTGACTGAGACTGACATGACCACTTGTAGTTGAGACATGTACGAATATGTACAAAGAACGCTTGATTGGTAGAGGAGGAGTAGCCATTCAATACACGTACTTGCGCTTAAACAAATTATCTTTTGTTTCATTGGGCATACAAAAACTCTACCAACAATAAACCAAAAGACTTGTAACTCGGAAGTACTGTATTTTGTGAACCAAGGAAAGAATTGAACCTTCACTAGATATTCGATAACGCAATATTTAAGGATCAAAGTTGTCTTTTGTTCATATTACTTAACAGAAACGAAACTCCATGTAGGAACTGGTTGAAATCTAGAGTTAGGGTTTTTTGAAACTTCTAATGGAGATAGAAATTCCGACTGTATTATCTCCTGGAACAATGTTGTTGTCCCCGGAACCCCCTCTTCCCGTTAAGAGTACGTTTACGACAGTTACTGACATTTGTCTGACTATAATATTATATTTCCGGCAGTGGCTCATGTTATATTTAATATTCTTAGACCAATCTTTTCCAGATTTTTTTAAATTTACTTCATTGAACTAGGTTAATGTTTGGGGTACTATGAGTCACAAAAAAAAACAAATAGGGATTCTTTAAACTCAAAATTACCATACGTTTTGATGCCCGTATCAGTGCATCGTATGGGTACAAAAATGCTGTACCTGGACCTGAACCTGGACCCAAATAGTGGGTACCGGCAAAAATCGTACCCAAACCCGTACCTGAATAAAAGTACCCATTAAATAAATGTTCTTACCTGGACCTAATTATTTTGTAAGTATTGCGTACCTGTACCTGAATTTTACCCGTACCCAAAATATACCCAATATATGGACATGTACCTGAAAATTTTTCCTATGTACCTGTACCTAATCAGGGACTTTAAAAAGAATTACTGTAAACGATTCAACATGATGGCATTCGATGATTTATATCACAGCAATTACAAGCTAGAAAAAATTATGCCTCGTCATAATCTTTGCAATACTAGACATCTTAATGGAACTATAACTTCTATACCATCTGAGGTATTGCCATCTCCCATTAAATCTTCCACTTCTAGGCCATCCTCCATAACCAAAATATCATTTAACGCCATTTTTACTGAATCACAAAAGGAATTTGTTATTACACGTACATACATTGCTAGCACGTTGTGCTAAGTCAACCATCTCTATTGCATAAACGTACGCTTTTTCAAAAATTACGATGCATTCCTGAAAAAACGCTGAATATCAAATTAAACCTGTAGGTCGGAGAGAGAGCCACATACTACACTAGATGCCTAGTAAGATGGATTTCTATTTGTAAAAGTACCACATTTTCAGATAATAGTTTGTCAGGTCCAGGTATATTGGGACCTGTTCCTGTCAGGTACATCCCAAAAAATACCAAGTTTGTATCTGTACCCAACACCTGGTTTTGTACCCAAAATTTGGGTACATATAGCTAGTACCCATAAAGTACCCATTCAATTTGGGTACTTAAACAGAGTTACCTATACCTAAATACTCAGGTACAACCCGTACCCATGCAATGCACTAGCCCTTATGCTGTGAATCTTATAGGTTTTTGATTTTTTAAAGTTCCTTAATAATTGTGATCGTAACCAGTTAATGAGAACAAATTTAGAACGTACAGTCCAGGACCTGTAATTACTCATGGGAAGAATTGGGGCTCTTTTAGGTACACTTACATACATTTCATGTAGAGTTACAATGATTTCAATTGAAATCAGATAGATGTTTATCATAGATGTTTATCAAATTTGAACCTGGAATTTCAACCTGGGTATGTTCCAATGATTCATGATCATATGTTCCCACAATTCTCAACATAGGAAGCTTCAAAATATATTTCTGAAAAAACTAGTTTTAAAATAAACCAGTGCTGAATTAAAAATAAGAAACTAATTTTATCTCAACCATTTTTCAAAAGACCAGAAGATTTTCCAAAACGAAATAACCGAGATTTAGATGTATGGTAAAGAATTTGCTTCAATATATGGGGCATCCGTATTTTGTGAGTCACACCGCATGGTTGCACAAATGAATGGGTTTTATGCCTGCCCAACTGAAAATGCCCTGAAAATGCCTTACTTTGAAAATGACCGGCATTTTGTACAGGCATATTCGGCATATTCAGCATTTTGGCAGAAACATAAACACTATGAACATTATTGATTCTCTAGCATAACCTTTGGAGTTTTTTAATGACATATACATATTTATTCAAGCCCATTCAGTCTGATGAGTTTTAGTGCTGATTTGCCAAAAAATCGAATTAACCTAAATCATTTTTCTGGTCAGTAGTTTAAAACATGAAATACGAAAGGATTTTAAAAAACATTAGCAATTTTGCAGCAATCATTTGCTTTTAAAAGTTGATCGGTCCATTTTTGTTAATAAACAGTACTTAAAAAGCAATACCGTATTAATATCAACCATGTTGAAATAATTGGAATACGTGGATATTGCTTAGAATCAATTTATTTGCCAAGCTTTCGAACTCAAACAGTGTTCATCTTCAGGGTTTAATTATGACTAACTATGTTATCCTTGTGTGATGTAGTATTTATAAAAATGTTTACATTATTCTAATTTAAAAAATTATTGAGTTGTGAATATTTTGCAAAAAATAATTATTTTGTTTCAACAATTTAAATTAAAAACAAGATCAGTCTATTAAATTCGGGATTATTTACCGAAATACCGTATTTCTAACAAAAATGAAGTTTCATTATTAATAAATAAAGGATTTTATAATTTAATAACTTATGATATGGTGGTTATTAAATATTTCAAAACATGGAGCTTGTATAGTTAATTTTTATTCGCCCAAGTAAAACATGTGATTATTCTGTTTCAAAATTTTACAAGGCAAAAACAAACGCAAGCTTCGTTGAAACACAAATTTACTGCTACCATATTGGTTCATGTTATTTGTTTCCAGCATGACATCATCGACGTTTTTGACCCACTTCTACTAAATAAAACTTTCAGTGGCGTCCAATTATGAGTTATTTTTAGCTTTCGTATATTTTTAAAACACAATATTGAGAGGACTCACAGGATTGTTCTAAATTGAAAAGTGGCTATTTGATTTCAAGCTTTAACAAATGTTTAAAACGTTGACGTTAGATTCTTTAAATAAAATACTGAATCACTAATTTGATAATTCTTTTACCGTCAACGAACAAGTCCTCAAAATCCCAGATAGAATTTATGCTCATATCTGCCAGATTTGTCACGCTAAGATTTTGCAATTAACAGACGAGGGCAATTCAGTCTTGGGATTTAATTACTCTTTAATTGTTCCTAATGTTTTTTGGGATATCCAATCCCGTGAAACAAAAAGAGTTAGCGGGATGTTATTTTCAATAGTTAATAACGCAATAAGATATTTTAACTAATTACTCGAGCTTGTAATTATTATACTCCAGCTAAAAATAAAGTTTATAATTAAATTCAACTCCAAATAATTACTAATCGAAGTCAGCGTCAAATATTTTCACAATTGAGTTTCAGCTGTTGAGAAAATCCGACGTGTAATTTTCTAAATACAACTAGTAATAAAATGTTCAGCATTTGCGGAGCATTTACTTTTCCAGATTGAAGCACACTAAGAAATTGCCAGTTGCACTTTGAAATTAGAAATTCATACTAAAGCCCTTTTAATTACAAATAAAAGCGATTATTGTTGTTATATCGAGCGACTGATCTTAAAGACATGACAACGTCAGGATTGTCGTAAGGAACATGAGCTTTCTTCAATATACTTTACGGACGTTGGCACATTTGAATCATAGTATAATTTAGAGAACATAAAAACTGATATAAAAAAGTATAAGCCTTGTCTTGAATTTCCGGAACGAATTGTGGATCTTGATAATTTTAGAGTGTCTAACAAACAAGGTCACCATTCAATTTAATCTGAATAAGTGGGAATTTATTTCTTGTGTAATGGGCTTGGACATGTGTCGGATTTTTTTAAATCTCCTTGAAAGATCATTTCTGAATTTGATTGTTTCATGTCCCTGCGGGAATGTCCTCAACAATTTCAAAAATCTCTACTGAAAAAAATTTCAACGATTTTCAGAATCCCTGTTGGCAAAAAACGTTTCCTCACTAGGGCTCCTCACAATTTCAAGTAGTAATTGCAACTGTCAATTTCAAATACAATTTCAAGTCAATTTCAATTGGTGGTAATCTGCAACTTGTAAATTGAAATCAATTTCAAATTATAATTGCATTATAGTTGTTGATTCAATTTCAATTACAAATCAATTATCAATTTACGCATTGTAGTTGAGAACTTCCACTAACTCAATTTCAATTAGCTGAGTCGTCAAAAATTGATATTTGAGTTTGATAGTTGACAACTAGTGAATGTTAAGCATGTGCAAAAAGGCAGGAATGTGCAATCAAAGCGCGGAAATAAAACAACTTCATACAGAGTGTTATCTCGCCCAGGGTTGGCCAATTGAAAATGCCATGGCATTTTGGGCATTTTGCCTGCCGAAAATGCCCGGGCATTTTGGGCATTTTCAATTAATGGCATTTTCGGCATTTTTGGCATAATCCGCGTAGGGCAGGCATTTTCGGCATATTCAATCATTTCTCGGGATACTTCTGCCTGGACACTATCTATTATTTTTTCAGCAAGGTAAATTTCGATACATGTTTTGTTTGAACCAATTTAAATATCTTTATAATTTCATACCTGAAATTTCATTAATTGTAGCGTATCACGTGTCTTGATTCACTATACTAAAAATTTTATTAACATTATTTTAAATCTCATTCCATTTTCTTAATTTTAACTTGAGATTTAATCACGATACTTTGAATCAATGATAATATTCAGCTTCAGTAGTCAGACATTATTTGCAATATTTGCCCGCTTTGACAACGGCAGTATAATTGTTCAATCAAATTGTCTTTTGATATTTAAAAAATGTTTGAACATTCATGTCACAATACGTGTTACGCCCTGAAAATCAGTAGCTTTGAAGGAAAAATTATTTTGCAAAATTATTATTTATTTTATTCAATTATATTTTGATGGAATAAAATAAAAAATTATAAAATACTTTCGCTTCGTTTCTATTCCCAAGGATCTTGGCAAGCTGACCCAGAACAGGTTGTAAAGCGGAATTGTATTACGTGACGACGATATAGAATTTAGAGGGAAATATGATTTATCAGTAAATCCAACGCCCAGAAAGTATATACAGCGTCTTTACAGCTAATAACACTTCCTTCATCTCAGTTTGTGAGAGATGCCATTTTGTTGATACTTTATTTAAAAACTAACAAGTCACACATCTACTTCAATCCAGATGTAGAAAGGGGTAATAGAATTTGTATTAACAATTAATTGGTAACAAAACCAATCATAAACAACAAATGCTGCAAATTTAGGTCATGTTGAAATTCGATTTCAAAATTTTGTACTTATACCATATGTTCTCTAATATCGTTGCCTTCTCCCAAACCAAGGTATAAGTAAAACGGCAAGAAACATTAAAATTGCTCAATCCCTAGCACTTTTTCTTCCAAATATTTCCAAATTTTATCGTTGTGCTATTTAACTCAAAACCTCTTGCAATGACTCCCTCAGGGAACTGGAGCAAATCCAGGAATTTTATTAAAAAAGTCAACCTTTCAAAAATCGATTTTTGCTATGAATTCAAAATCGTTTTTAAACATGTGTCACAATTTTTTAGTGTGCTCAAACAAGTGCCTGTAAAATACTAAAAATGAAATGCATTGCTGGCAGAAAATTGATACTTATAATAATTGTTCCCAATTTAAAAAAAAATGTTTTAACCCTAACGCTACAAAAGACATTTTGCACGGAAGTTTAGATCAATATGTACAAAAGTTGGATTAGTTGTGGATCTAGTCATATAAAGAATATGGCTCTATAATAGGCTAAGGCTCTAGGATGCTGCAAGTTGGGATATGAATCTAGGCGAGGTTCTAGGCTGGGAAATCACCACTACAATGTAGGCTTGGGGAAAATCTAGGATATTAAGATATTTCCGAAAAAGGGACTGGGCTATTCAGGCAGGCTACAAGTTCGTTCAAGTAAAGGCTAGGCAATAGTGGTGAGCGGAACATTCTCAAAGCACCAATTTGTTAGGACAGGATTACAAACGTTGGGAAAACGTTTGCAGAGACGGGCTGACAATGAGACGGGGATTTTTACATGAAACCAGTAATTACCAAAGTATATGCACATGTGTACCATAGTACATGCATAATCGTCCCATATTTTATTATTCTCAGTGGATTTTACTACAGCATTAATCAAACCCCTACATTGATATTCCAATTGCATGTTGCCTGCGATCATTGTATACGGCTTGCACTATCTAAAGCTCACAATTATATCGCCTATATAGGCTGGCAAAGCGCTGTCAGAAGCTGTACAGCAAATATAGGCAGGCAAGCAATGCACACTAGGACAGATATAGGCTAATAGGCAGGCAGTTAGAGTACTTGACCCGTGGTATTAAGGTTCTTCTTTTCGTTGGAACATCCTATTAGCCTATATAGGATGGCGATATTTTTTGAAAGAAAATAGGCGGGCTATAGGCTTAGGCACTTCATTTGCCCATCTTTGGAAGGGTGACGTGAATTCATTTACAAAATTGAGGAAGATTGACAGCTGGCAGCTGTCGCATCGATAGGTTTTATCTACAATCATTTTTCGGAAGATACTTTTTTTGACAATAATATAAGATAATTTAGTGTCATAATCTTTTGGACTAGCAAAAGTTTTTATGTGACAAGATTAGTCCTACTATTCTTTATCTCAGCGAAAACTGCGTACGTGCAATTTTAGTAGTGGCACAGTGGCATGCTTCCTCTAAAAATTGAAAGGGAAATGGTCTACATGTGGTTTCTAATCCAGTGATAATATTTAAATTATGTGTCTGCATGTAATTTATGTTGATTTGAGTAAATCCCGTAAGTGGACGATTTTAACTTGAACCTATCTTGCAGTCATTTGATTAGACCTAAAAGCAAAAAGATATGTAAAACATTTTGATTTTAATCTCCGGATGTTTCCTGATCATTGTGCGTCTTTATCGACGATATTCTAAAGATAGACAGGAACCAGATGTGTAATAGAGATGCACTTATGGAAATGACTTTATTTAGCTGCCAACACTTTCCTTCCAGGAATAAGGCTGGTTACTGTTTGTTTTAGTCTGGTACGTGATCTTGAAAAAACTAGCTGATTTTTAGTACACTTGGCTTGTTCACTCTTAAATGCAGTTTCTTAGATTCTCGCTCTAGGGTTTTGATAGGAAATGTTTCGCAGAGTTCGAATTTCGAGAGAACGCATGTTCGCAGAGGCACTGTTTCATTGCGTAGTAGACCGAATATCTAAAAAAAATTATTTTACACAAATTTTTCGGAGATAAGAGTTGTCAACGGTCATGTTCACCATTTTGGTTCATCACATCACTGCAAACTTCCGTTCCGTAATGTTCACGTATTACGAAACGAAAAATTCCGGAAAATTTACCACCACCCACCGCTTGTAAAGCTAATGTACGTCGAGGGATTTGGAAATGGCAGCTGGCCAATTAAGGATAGGTGTGTTACGCACGCCTCTCTTGCCTCTGATTGGCTTATGCTTGTTTCAATAGAGTGACGGTCAACCATCGAGTTTTAATTTCTTAACGCTGCTGCAGTAGATTTACATTGTATGTGCATATATTATTTTTTTTTCGCGCTGAAAAGCATGACAAATCATGGGCCAATAGAAGACAGGAGAGGCGTGCCTAACACACCTGCTCTTAATTGGCCAGCTGTCCTTTCCAAATGCCCAGCCTTGACAAATGTAACGGTCGTTTGGATTACTACTACCCATAGTTGGAAAAAAACCGGATTTTATCAATAAAGGCCAAGCAAGTGGCAAGAAATAGCAACAACAGGCTTTAACTGGACAGTGGGTTTATTTGGATGGTATTAATTATGGCCATTTTATACCAACGTATACAGGTCCAGGCCGGTTAGAACAGGATTTTAACCAATAAAGACCACGCCATTTCTTGCCACTTGGCAACCCTGTGTTCGTGCATGCGTAATATTAGCCATGCCCGTGGTACGTTTTGGTTAAAACCGGCTTTTATTGTACAGTGGATTTATTTGGATAATATTAATTATGAGGAAGTAAAATTTTAGCCGACATCCGACATGTGTCGGGAGATTTTACCCGACAATGTCGGGCGATTTTAGCCGACATCCGACGCGGAAAAGTTTCTAGCCGACGAGACATTTCGAGATAGTGGCCGACATCCGATATTGTCGGCCAGAATACACCGACATTGTCGGGAGTTGTATGGATTTTAGCCGACATGTCGGGTGATTTTCGCCGACTTGTGTCGGGTGAAAGTGGATTTTAGCCGACATGTTATTTTTTACAATTCTAGCCGACATCCGACAAAATGTTGATTTTATCCGACATATATCGAGTGATTTTACCCGACATGAATTTTTTTCTTCTTCCGACATATGTCGGGAGATTTTACCCGACATGAATTTTTTTTCTTCTTCCGACATATGTCGGGAGATTTTACCCGACATACATTTTTTTTCTTCTTCCGACATCCTACATATGTCGGGTGATTTTAGCCGACAGGAAAATATATTTTCGTCTTCCAACATGTAGGGAGATTTTAGCCGTAATGAAAATATATTTAATAATTATATTAGTTAATTATTTTTTTATCGAAATTTATGACTCGGTAGATATTTTCCAAATGTATCTAACTAAAACGCAATTCACTACCATCTTATGATTTTTAGACCTTAATACATTGTTACTCGACAACAATTATCCTGAAATTAAATCGCAACCTACGTTTTGCTACATTTGTGGATAAATTCAAATCTTGGTTAAGGCAAAGACGAGTATCCCAAAAGAATAAACCCCCAAAAAATTGACAGAAACTTTTCAAAGCGATTCTCAATTTAGAACCAATCATCATACATTCGGGTAATTGTTTGGTTTACAAAGGGTATCCTATTTTTAAATATTTGTGCGAACTAATAAGTATAAATTAAATTAATGCTTCAATCTAATTTACTCGTGCACAACAGAAAATATATTTTACTGACAAACTCTCATGCAATAATTCATACCTATTGATTGGGCTATAGAGTAAAATGTAAAAGTTAAATTATATCAGCACACTTCTTTGAATAAAATTTCAAAAATCATTGGCAGCAGTGCCTGTCATGGGAACAGAAAAGTTGTCCGTGTTCCCATTCCTGTTCCTACAGTTCGGGTTTGGGTACAAGTAGTGCTGTTATATTGTACTCGTTTAGTTTGTACTTTTGTATTGTTTTTGTCTTTGGTACAAAACTAAACAAACAATATCTGTTTTCAAGGAAAAAACTAAAACAAAAACAATACAGGAATTGAAAAAAACAATACAATCAAAATTGTACTGTTTCAAGGTTCCAGAAGACGCTAGAAATTTACTAAAGTGGTTGTTACAACGAAGCTCTAGAGCTCATGGGGATTGATTTGTGCAATTGGAATCGGGAAAAAACACGTCAAAGCACAAACACTGGGTATTGATTAATTGTCGGTAGATTTGCCTAATATCGTCCATATAAACTATGTACTTACTACTTACATTGAGTCCGTTGACGGTTATTCTAGTGTCATGTGACCATTAATGTGCCAATAAATTCAACCATAGGTGATTTAATACTAGTGACTCACCAAGTTTCATTATAGATCATGCGCCCCTTAAAACCTTAATCTGTCATTAGACTATTGATCGTCCAATAGGGTCAATTTGATGTCACATTACCTTATTGTGTCACAAATATTCACATGACTTTAGATTGACCTGACTGTGACACTAATAGTCACATGACCTCAGATTGACCTGATGTGTCACTAATAGACACATGACTTTGACTGCAACCTATAAGACGCCACCTATAAGATGTACAAGTTATAGGTAACTTTTAATGTGGATTAGTAAAAAGACGTCATAAAAAGGTCATGAATTAAATCAATGCTGGCTAATGGCTATTCATGGCAATTCAATGGCATAAGATATGATACCAATGAATCGGTACTGATCACTAAAATTGAATAACCGTAAGATTTAAACACCCCTTCAAAAATTGCAGAATTGCAAGAATTGTACCCACCAAAATTCCACCGTCAACACATGCAATGCATCTTATATGGGAGATTATTCAATGACTTGTTTTTTGTTCTTTCAAGTAATGTTTAAATGACTAAAGTGACACAAATCAATTCCTTCGTGCTCTTGAACTTCGTTACTACTATCACTTTAGTCAATTTCTAGCGTCTTCTAGAACCTTAGAACAATACAATACAGATTGTGCAAAAACAAAAACAATCTGATAGAAGTACAAAACAAAACAAAACTCGGAGTACAAAACAATATCTTGGTTGTCCTACTTTTGAACTTTTCGCCAAAGTACAAAAGAATTACAAAAGTACAAATTACAGCACTAGGTACAAGGCAGAGCACAATTCCCAAATTGCACGCGAAATCTTGTGAACAAAAGTTACGCAACCAGACTCGAAAATTTTAAAACTATAGCACCCAAATCCTTTTCCGTTCCTGTTCCCAAAAATTAATTTTGGGTGCACCCAAAACCCTGGAACCCGTACCCGAAACGGAAGTTCATATATTCAAGGATAAAAGTTATACATTATATATACTTGTTGTTTCAATTTTTGCAAACAATGGCTACACACAATTGCATTCATTCTACTTAGGTAATTAATTTTGTAATTTTTAAGTCACCTTACAACTGCTAAGCATAACATATGCATATAATTAATTTTTATTCACATTTCATCATTCGACGCGGGAAGATCTGTTCAAACAAAGATCGTTTGCCTCTAAATGACAACAACGACACAAAAACAGTCGGTCGCAATATGCGAAAACAAATCAATCACGTAATTGTCGTTATACTCGGGGGTTTGAGCATACCGTTCCCGATCCCGTTGGGTACAGTTCCCATTCAGCCAGTATTGCACCCGTTCCCATATGCGTTCCTGTTCCCACATACTATAATGGAAAAGGTTGGTTCCCAAACCTGTACCCACACTTTTGGGAGAAAACATTTTGCACCCATATGATACCCGTTCCCGTTCCGGCACACAAACACCCGGGTGTGACCCGTTCCCATGACAGGCACTGATTGGCAGCATTTTGCTTACAAATTACTAAAAATCCTTAAAGCATTAATTATCTAATGAAATGTTCCTAATTTTTCCATTGCTCATATTTGGAAGAATACGCTAGTAAAATATTTATGCTACGATTACGTCAAATTTTCAATAATATTATACAAAAGTTCTTCGGTTATAGGTGGTGGTAATTCCAGTACACAAACGATTTGCTTTATTTAAAATATTTTGGACATGAATAATTCTGGTGCCAACAAACATTTTTACAATTAAAAAGTCGGTAACGCGTTATAAAAAATACCATCAACTGAATAGGACTTAGCAATGGACTAAAACGCGGGAAAATATACAGATTAGAACTTAATGGTCGCTCTGAAAGTGTGAAGTTAGACCCCAGTTACCGCCACCAATCACACCCTACTCGGCCGCTCTCTATATAAACCTCGGCCCAGTAGGTCCCTACATCATTTCAAATCTGAATATCTCGCTCGACAGAACTGTCTACTAAACTCTCACCATGCCCCCAAAGACAAGAGGAAAGACAGCCAAGAAGGCTGGCAAGGCCCAGAAGAACATCAACAAGGGTGACAAGAAGAAGAAGCGGAAGAGGAAGGAATCCTACACTGTTTACATCTACAAAGTATTGATGCAAGTCCATCCTGACACTGACATCTCCTCCAAGGCCATGTCCATCATGAACTCTTTCGTCAACGTCGTTTTCGAGAGAATAGCCGCCGAATCTTCCCGACTCGCTCACTACAACAAGAGGACGACGATCATCTCTCACGAGATCCATGACTGCAGTGAGACTGTTGTTGCCGGGAGAATTTGCAAACACGCCGTGTCTGAGGGGACCAAGGCTGTGACCAATTACACTTCCTCCAAATAAATAATATCTAGACACAAATATATTTTCATATTGGCTAAAATCTCACGATAGGTCGGAAGAAGAAAACAATTCATGTCGGGTAAAATCTCCCGACATATGTCGGAAGAAGGAAAAAAATCATGTCGGGTAAAATCTCCCGACATATGTCGGAAGAAGGAAAAAAATCATGTCGGGTAAAATCTCCCGACATATGTCGGAAGAAGAACAAATTTCCTGTCGGGTAAATTCTCCCGACATGTGTCGGAAGAAGAAAAAATTTCATGTCGGGTAAAATCTCCCGACATATGTCGGAAGAAGAAAAAAATTCATGTCGGGTAAAATCTCCCGACATATGTCGGATGTCGGATAAAATCAACATTTTGTCGGATGTCGGCTAGAATTGTAAAAAATAACGTGTCGGGTAGAATCCACTTTCACCCGACACAAGTCGGCGAAAATCACCCGACATGTCGGCTAAAATCGATACAACTCCCGACAATGTCGGTGGATTCTGGCCGACAATGTCGGATGTCGGGTACTATCTCGAAATGTCTCGTCGGCTAGAAACTTTCCCGCGTCGGATGTCGGGGAAAATCGCCCGACATTGTCGGCCAAAATCCCATTTTGCCCGACATTTGTCGGCTAAAATCTCCCGACACATGTCGGATGTCGGCTAAAATTTTACTTCCGGAAGTCAACCGTTGCATGTGATGTTTTTGTATCCCGCTCATTGTAAGTCAGAACTGAGTGCTGTATATAATGCTCATGCGTGAGACAAAAATGCGTGACTGACGTTCCCATGGGAAACGCCGTATGACCCGAATCGTATGGGTAAATAGCATAAAATCCCATTGACTGAGCCCATCGGTACTTTCTTTTAAGAAATGTACTTGGGTTTCATACGGGGCCAATTTTCCCATAGCATCCCAAGCAAAATAGTTATTCGGGTAAGTTGAATTGAATCAAAACGAAATTTTTGAATTGAATTGAAAGATTGGGATCACTATCCGGAACTAGAATTGCTACAAACAAATTGAAAAATTTCATGCTTCGGATTACAATTGAAAATTGTACGGCTAGTTTATTAATTGAAATTTTAGCAAATAGTATTAGTCTAGCGATTTTGTTCCACATCCCGGATCCCTACGACCTCAAATCTTGACCTAGTTCAGTGAAATAAATCTGGAACGAAAATTGAAACAATAAATGGCATTTATTTAAAATCTAGGAACAGGTTACTCAATACCATTATATACTCTTACAAGTCTATATTAAAATCCTGAACCAGTAGATCCTCACCGTATAGATTGGTCTTTCAAAATTCCAAAGGTTATGTACATAGCAGCTTTGACTATTTTTCTAATACATTTGTTTGCGTTTATACAATTCTTAAATTTGAAAACCTTTGAAATTGTATACTTTGCCTCAAGTAATTGACGCATTCTAAACGTATAAGTACGTTATTAGAAATTTCAAAATACTTACTATTTTGACATAGCCAGCAGATTGTACATAAATTCAAAGCTTTCACGACCCTTAAAATTTTGGATTTCAAATCTTTCCTGATAGTTTAATCAAATCAAAAGATGGTAATTATATTTTAACGTCATTTTGAATTCCTTCGTTATTTGTATTTAAATTTGCTTCTTTAAAAAATAAATGTTCAAGCGTTTATTCGAACACCGTTTGGACTTGATTTTGACTTGATCCACCGATAATTTTGTTCAATTAAGTCCACACGGTGACCAATTTATTCCATTCTCGGGCCTTACCCATAATGCGGTTCTTTATGTACGCACAATTTTGCTAATACAAGCTATTAAATAGAACATTAATGGTTTTACGTATCCACGTTGCAATTACTCAAACAATGCAGCATTTGAATCATATCTCTGTTATTTCCATATGGGAAGTACTTATTCCTAATTTTTTCCGTTCCGGAGCAGACGTGTAGGATGTGATATATTTCGTAGGGATGGGCGGACCAGATAGCTTGCAGAACACTTCATTAAATACCATACATTTGTCTTTGTAGATGATTCTATTCCATTTAAGTCTTCACTGGGCAATCAGTGCCTTCAGAGACATGTGCACATGAAAGTGTAGATAGGGTTTTCAGTTGTCATTTCTGTATATTAGCTTATACGTTGGGTGTGATGTAGAGATAATGTTATTTAAAACATTGTTTTAAACATTCCGTCTTTAGTTTTCAAAGGCTGGAAAAATATTCGAAGGTTTGACAGAAATGAATAATGATATGAAATCCCTTTGAAAAACTGATGCCCTAAAAATTGTGCTAGAACGCTACTTCAAATTTTAACTTAACATTTTAAATTCGATCGCATGAATGAAATACGCAATTAAAGATAAAATTCTTCGAAATTGGAAAGCAATCATATTTGGGATTTTTGATTTAGGGTTTCATTATTGTTCAAAATTTTGATCACCGCGAAAGCTTCATTGGATTAAAGTATGTCAGTTAAGCATATGTTACAGCATATCGTCAACGAAGAGGCAAAATGGTGTAAATGATGTAATAAAGCAAGCACACGACAACCATTTTCACTCTTCAGCCACTATATGTATGTAATTATAAACGGATTACGTTTGCATTGAATGGTTGTGGTGATTGAGAATTGAGATACAAAAGTGACTTAAGTTTCGTTTTAAATAGCTACGCTTCGACGCCAGTTATTTATTTATCCCATGTGATGCAAAGTTTACAGTGGATAAGGTAAAAAAATCATCTGTGATCAGCCCTACGTGCTAAGTCACCAGGGGGCGAAGCCCGGCGGAGTTGCAACAAGGGTTATTAACAGTAATGTGGTGTATACAAGGAAACGTGTATTTAATTTCCCCCGTACAGGTCACATTTATATGTACTGGGCAAAGATGTTAACAGAGGGAAAAGGAAACAATGGTTTATACATGTGACCTTCGCAATAGGGATCTCGCTTCGCTTCGCCCCTAAAAATTGTGCGCAACTGAGGGTTTGATTTGTGTACGAAAATAGGAACTTACATAATTTTGGATTTTTTAGGTCATTTGTAACAAATAATTGTGTGTAATGATTTGAAAGCTTCATTATCTTACCAAAGTAATCAGTTTATTGAAAAATGAGTTGTGTGTTAACAATTATTATTTTCAGAATCCCAAACTAACCATAGGAAAGAATAATCCAGGAAAATAGGGAGACGAAAACTATTTTCTGATTGAACTGTTACTACAAATTTGTTAATTGATTTTAACACTACTAATGTATCAGATATGACTGGGTGGAATGGCTTTGGGTATTAACATTTTTTTGCATTTTTTTTAAAACAAGGATAACCTACAATTTGAAGCAACTGTTCCGGCTGCCAACAAACTACAAATACATGGACTCGGATCAACTGAAAAGTAAAATTGGGCCGGGATGTTTGTAGAGAAACGTAATTCTTTCACGATCCGTGTTTTTGGATCCATTCTAGTATATATGTAATTGGTTCTGAGTTCCCATGGTCTCTACAATACTCGATAGCTGGGGGTGTACGTGTGAAATCATTAAATGGTATATGGACACATCTATGAGCCCATAGTATTTGAAATAGAATCGGGGTTTTTATTGGAAAACAATCAAATTTCGTTTTTCCAGATTATGGTAAACAATGATTTTTATGGAATTCCCAAGGTGTTGTCATGATCAGATTCGACATTCAGAATACATTAGAAATGTTGATACAATCTATTTTATTTGTTACCCGCTAATACTCACGGAGTGCTTTCCAATTGTGAAATCACAAGGGCATATTTTATTTACTATATTTTCCTGGAACTTGCTCATTTACTCTTGAATTTTGATGAGTGTGGTAAGACATATTTCGATAAATGCATTTGTCAAACAAACGACAGGCCAAACTTGGGAAATTTTAAATAATTGTTTTTATTTATCCGATACATATACAATTTAAACGATTTTGCTCACTCCTATGCAATTTGCATTTGGGCTGGAATAAAAATTATTTAAAGCGACGTAAGGCCGCAGTTTAAAAAACACATTCAATACTGTATTTTTCCTCACTTGATTTCTGGCTTTAAGAATTTTGATTGGATTTTAAGGAATAATTTCCGCTTTTATGTACTTAAAATGTTACTAAAAATTAACCAGTAAATTGTATTTAAAATTCTGAAACTGAAGTTCACTTTGAAGAATAATTTTCTACTTGACTCGAAAAAATGTATGACTCACCCAGTTTGTAGAAAATTCAATTCCGGCTGCTGCTTGTCAAAACTTCGTATTTGTTTGAAATATTTGTAGAGACAACGTCTGGAAATTAGAAAACATTACCCTCAGCTATTTTGCACTATATCGGGATCACATACACAATTTATTGTAACTTGTGATTATAATGTAACAGCGCGTGCTGTGGCATCCTTGGGCGTTGGATAAAAATTTGCATTATTTTAATAATTTCGAAATTTAGCTTCAAAAAAAGAATGTCGCAGGTTCTAATTTGTCTTACAAAAACGTCCCCTAATATCTACATCAGAACAACCCAAAAATGAATTTCTACTGAATCCGTTAGAAACATTTTATTTTTCAGAAAATAAGCCTCAGACTAGTGTTTCTGAACGGTACCAAAACATGGACTCGACCCGACTCGTTTTCCCGAACCGAAAAAAATCAAAATTCTGTTCCCAAAACCGGAACCGATATTTTCGAGTCCGGGACATTTTTGGCTTCCCGGAACCGATCCGGAAAATAAAAGCGGTTCCCGAACCGGTTCCGGTTCCTTTCCGAACAGACAGAAAATGTATATGATTCATTTTTATGCAAGCCAAAATTGTGTCGCCTTTTCAAATGATAGTTGACAAATGCTGATCAAATGCAAGTTTCGCGTTTTCATCCAAAACGGCAGCTTTAACAAACCATTCCCGACAACTTTCGGTTTTGATTTTTGTACCCGAAACCGGACCGAAATTTGACGGTTCATAAACCGATGACCCGAAACCGGACCGAAATGTAACGGTTCTTTAAAACGTTGACCCGAAACCGTACCGGAACCGAAACCGAACCGGAACCTCGGGAATTCCCGATACCGAACAGAAACACTACCTCAGACTACCCATGGCTTTGGAATACTTTCAATTTGAAATAAATATTGTCAAATGATAGAACCAGAAAAATCCCTACAAAAAATTTTGAAAGGAAACTGAATTTCCAAGTCGGAAAGGAACTGACCTCTTTCTAAAACAGTTAAGTATACCTTTAATTTTTATCCGCCAATAAATACTTGTTCAGTAAATGTGATATCTTTGCCAGAAAATTGCAGCTTTAAAACCTTACAGTACGATCGTTCACCACTATATTTTCTATAAAATCTGGAATGTCACATTTTGTTCCAAATAACAATGTCACGGCAATACACCAATAATGAAGGGTCAATCCGAGGTCAAGTGTAATTCCTGTAATTGCACATTCTGTATGATTAATGCAAACTTAAGTACTACAGGAAATTCCAGTTATATTTTGCTACAAACAAAATTGTTAACACTAAAGAACAAGAAAGCATTCGCCATGTCTACATGACGAACGCTGGTTGTGACTTTCTATATTTTCTGTGTGTTCGGTCGATATGAAAGCCTTTTCCGCATCTAGTGATAACAAGCAACGACTATAGAGAAAAAATAAATAAACGGCATGGAAGCTTTCAATTCGTTTTAAAAATAGTTCATTTCAATCTACCTCAATTCTTCTATCTACCTCAATTTTCACGGAACACAAATAGTCGTGCACTGATTTAAATGGGACCAAGGATCATGCCTAATCGATTGCAGTAATGAATTTATTGGAGCATATTATTTTTTAATTACAATTAACGTAGATATGCTACAATTATTATTATTTTACTTGGGTAATATCTTCACATTATTTTTTAGTTAATAAGCATTTAACTCAGGGCTATTACTGGAAAATTGTCTGTAGGAAATGCTGGAATACAAACTTTATACGTATTTTTTCCAATTTTAACCAATGAACTTCAATTATCCCAGATTTTGGCGAGAATTTCAAGGAAAATATATAAAGCTGCGTTTAGGGACAACTTTACAGCACGTACGATACGAATCATCCTGAGAGGGACATTTTTTCAGGATGATGGTCTTCATGCTAACTTCTACTGCAATATTTACTTTGTTCATCTGGATAAAAATACTCGCCAAGGCAAATTCGAACGCATTTCCTCCAAAATTTCGAGATTTTTGAATCGACTCCCAAATTGTAATACTTGTTATGTTTTGTTCAACGATTCTGCTTCACGTTCACCCTTGAATGAATTTTCCTTGCCCAATATGTTTATCATGTCTTTCTCAACCTGAGCGAATGAATGTCCAAATCGGCATACCCCAGGGGTACTAAGACTACAATTGAAATTAGATTTTTGTAGAAAAGGTTACGCAGATTTTTTTAATATGCCTGATAATTACACCATTATGTATTTTATCTTACGAAGACCTATTTTCCAATTTTTAACGCTCCACCCGTCTTCTTGTATACATTGCAGATGATTTAACTGTTACGTATATATAACTCCGGATACGAGCTAAAAGTTTCAATTCAAAAAATGACATTTTAAAAGTTGTTTGGGGGAATAATCTGTAAGATATTCTAGAACAATCTTTATTTTTTACAATCATAAGACCTTCTTTAATTTGTCCTAAAATGTTGAATATTTAGATTTAATTTAATTTTAATTAATTAAATTAAATTAGAAATACCTAGTCCCAGAAGAAGATCACTGTTCGCGTTTGAAAGCTTGGCATAATAAAAGTGATTCTAAGCAATATCCACGTATTCCAATTACTACTATGATTGATTATAAATAAATAATGTTTTCAAAACTTGCTATTCAATTTTAAAGAACAGTTGTTTTGATTGCGTATTTCACACCTGTGATTCGATTCATAATATATAAAATGGCGTCCAGACTATATTTTTAGGGGCACAGCGTCTGCTTAACAGGCTTAAACGCATCAGTTTTTCAACGGGATTTCATGTAATTGTCACTTTCTAGCTAAAATTAATTCGATATTTTCCCAGTTGAATTTAAAAATTAAAGGGGGGATATTTAAATCATAATCTGAAAACAAAATCTCAATGGAATCAATCACGCTTAAACATTTATTTTAAAAATAAACAAATTTAATTACACACAAATTACGATGAAGTTAAAAATTACCTAAAAAATTAATTACCTACTAATCAGAGCTGCGTTCATGTTCGGTTCAAATAGCGATTCGAACATGAACATGACTCGAACATGACAATTTTAAATAAATCACGATCTGAACATGACCTGAGTACTTCAAGTTCACGTCGTAACTTGACCATGAAAGTATGATACGTTCAAGTTAATTTCAGCGAACTTGAACATGGTGCTAACATGAAGATCAAGTTAGCTCCGTTACTTGACCCGAACATGCACTTGAACTTGAACATGACCATGAATTTAAAGTTATACGCGTAAAAAATAAATTAAGTAAGGACTCAACATTGTAACCTTTTGGAATGCATTGTTATGTCAGCTTAAAATACAATAGACAATATTAGTAACCATAATATTTTAATCAACATTCCTCAAAGGTTTTCTCTGAAACTTTGACCACCGGACACTTTCAGTCAGCATTAATGTGGACCACTTTTAATTAACTTAGTTTTATTAGCTATTGATTTTATTTACTGTATTTCAGCTTTATGAGATGACTTTACTTTACCATGCGGTTGATGGAAATAAGCACGTTGAGTTTTTTTACACATGCGTGCATGTATTGTAGATGCTCCTATTTGCAAACCGTTGAAATTTTAAATCAGGTACAAGCTGTAAATAAAGGAGATCTTGCAATCACGTTTTATTCATCGTTTCTAACATCAACTTGAAATGACATGTTCATGTTCAAGTTTTTCCAGCTGGCTGATCCGACCATGAACATGACAATGTTGTCAAGTTTGATGATGAAGACTTGAACTTGAACATGATTCGGACTTGAACGTCAAGTGAAAATTTGACGTAAACTCGAACATGATGCTTCATGGTCAAGTTAAAATAATCGTCAAACCGAACTTGACATGAACTTGACCTTGACATGAACATGACAAGTTTTAACATGAACTTGACCGCAGCTCTGCTACTAATTAATTTGACTACGAATGAAAATCCGGTTTCCAAACTTTATTTTGAATCTTTGACTCTATCCGTAAAAAATATGAATACAAAAATTCAAGCTTTGAAAAGAAATCTTTGGAGTATTAAAAAGAGCACTTCATTCCAAAATATTTTTCTCGAGACGTCCTTTGTCACTTAATCAATTTTAAATTTATTTGATTAAAATGCAGTTTACGCTACAACTGTGAACACTGATCCACCCACAATTTTCAATTAAAATTACGAAAATATTTAAATGAAGCAAGTCTGGTGAGGGGTCGGGTGGGGAAATTCATGTAACATATTCGATTTGTATACACATTAGTTAAAGTATTCGACTTTTCATAACTTACTACGACTGTGAAAACAGGTTAAATCTTTACACTGAAATCGTTACTTAGGGTGTACTCACATAAAGCATGTTTTGTCCGTACCCGTAAAATTTTTCTCCGTTACGGAGGGACCTCTCACATAAGTTCAGACCGTACGTAATTATTTACGTAAGTGTGAATGTTAGAGTCTGTTCGTAAGTGGTTGGAATGGTGTTTCCGTTTAGTTCCTTCCGTCATGCGGACAAAAATATTTACGGTTACGGAAGGAATATGTTTTATGTGAGTACACCCTTACACCCAAACTGGCAGACATTAATAACTGGCGTGGAAGCTTATACAGTTAAAACAAATTTGATGGCACTCTCTATCTCTTAAATCCAATTTTTTACAGCAAAAGTGTAGACATGGGATCTAATTGGATACACTGTTATTGGGTTTTATTGTTGTAAGAGTACAGAATGAGATTTGGCTCCAGAAGTGAAAGCGAAGAAGTTTCTGTGGACGGTTGGTGTTTCAAGAGCAAAAAGAAAAACAATGCGGAAAAGAAGGATGTCTGCTCAAGTCTGTTGTTTACCCAGTCACTCCAAACTATATGGGATTCCTATAGGATGCAAGTTCTATGAGAAAATGTACCAGAAATCCCACAAGCCATATAGGATCTTTTAGAAATCATTCAGCTCGTCAGAAACTGGCACGCGATTCTTATAAGACAGGGTACCATAGGAAGTTTTCAGAAAAATCCTATAAGCTGGGGGTACCATAGGAAGTTTTTAAAGAAATCCTATAAGTTGGGTGCCGCATATCCTGCAAGTTCGAGTACTATAGGAAATTTTCAGAAAAATCCTATGGTTTCGGGTACCATAGGACATTTTAAAAAAAATCCTGTACTTGCTTAGACAAGGATTCTGCGCTCCTCATCGTTTGTACAAGACATATATTATAACCGCCAAATTCGCCATACTTAATCAACAGCAGTTGTCACTCACATGTTCTTTGGTTGTGATGAACACCAAATCGACTTACCTGTTCTTTAGATTGTTTTAATTTTTACTTACAATTAGTAATAGTAAGACAAGCGGAAAATATAACCAGTGTGTGATTGTTATTGTTCTTTTTTCCAATTTCTACGTGAAATTATTTACTTGTGGCTGCAATTTTATTTTGTAGTGTTACATGTTATTTCCACATAGAACTGCAGTGTAGGGTGTATTACTATTGACAATTTGAGGAGATGTATATATATGTATGAAAACGTTAATGGCAGTTAGCTTAATTATTTAGACAATAATTGTAAATATTTAGAATATTTACAATAATTGTCTAAAAATTAAGCTAACTGTAGTAAAGATGGTTATGTAGTTTTAATTTTGGAGGAAAATGGAGTAGAAGTAGAGAAGCGCATAAGATAATAATAAATTTTCAACTATAGGACAACTAGAGAAAATCCCATGCGAGGTTGGGACTAGTAACTATGGGATAGTATAGGATCCTGTAAGAAAATCGTTTGAGATATCGTCCGCAGATCTGATACTTTTATCCTATAGAGTTTACATGTAGGATCCTATACATTTCGAGTGACTGGGATACAGTTGCTGAGAAATACATTAAAAGTAGAATTCTTGCGTACAAAATAGATTTCGAATTATTAAAAATGATATCACTATATGTGATTGAAATTAAATTGATTTTTCTGCCATTGTTTCTGCAATTAATATGAACGAAGAAGTAAATCCCCAGACATTCACATTTATGACTTTTCTCTCGTTGCACTCCCATAATTTACAGTTAGATGAATATTCGGAATCTAAACTATTGATTCAATATTGGAGCGGAGAAAACTGTTTTTCAATATCAACAGGAATTTGAACCTCGAAAATATCCAAAATGTTCAATTTTGCTAAAAATCCCCCAAGAAAAAGGGATTTTCGAAAGCTCATCCGGTACCAAAACCGGGAACGTGGCCAGGAATTTTCAGTTAGGCGGGCAAAACATTTTCAGGGGCATTTTCAGTCGACTTGCCCTAACAAATTCCCGAATAATAATAATTATTATTATTTTAAATAAATGATGACATTATAAAATTATGCGCAATTGAAACCATTCTCTACAGACTCTAATTGCGGTTGTAAATAGCTAGAGTGGCGTCAAACCCCAAATAATTTCATGATGACCTATTAGCACTCGTCCATTACTATAATTGTATATATGTACATATGTGTAGGTATTATTTTAAGGTAACAAGGGTTCCTGAAAAGAAACCCTTTGAAATTCAATCTGCACAAAATAAACAGAAACGTTGTTACAGAATTTTTAAAAAAGAATTATTTTGGAGGACAATTCGAGCAGTTACTTCTAGCAGCTCCTGTACATAAGTACAATATATAATAATTTAATTCTTTCCGGAACCTTGTCCTATGGCTCAGTCTGGTAATTGTTCCCGACTTCCCTTGCTATTTACAATACTCGGCTCTGAAGGTATACTTGAGAGAAGTGCGAAATTTCATTATATCCAATTTCATTCGGAAAAAAATGTCCTAAATTGTAATCCAATTAGAACGGGTTTCCAAAGAACCATCCTCGTGTAAAAAAATGTGGAGGGGGAGTTTTTGGGGGTAAGTAGGAAGTAGAAACTCACTGAAATCTAAACATAACTGTAGAAAAAACGAACTTAACATTTCCTTCAAAAATCCAAGTGACATCAAAGGCTTCGGAATATAAAAGGAACAGAACCCTCTGTAGAGGAACAGGCCCCCATAAAAATCACTAAAAATTATTTTGAAAAGAAACGGGCTTCCCATTCTACGTTGGAAAAGAACTGTTTACAATATGATTGTCAAATACTTTCACATTTTTCTAGATATGTAGATATTTCTGGTTGTTTCCTACATTTTTATTGGATTTTATAATGTAAAGTCCAAATACTAAACCACGATTGCCTTATATTTGAGGAGTTCCTCAAGCAGGAACTTAATTAGAAAATTCATTTTGTCAAATTTGAATTTACAGGGTGACCGTAGTCATTTCCCTATAGCTCACATAAGGATGGGATTTAGTCGAGAGAGGAAGCTCACAAGGTTAGATTTGTCAATAAAATTCCACTTCCAATTTTTAAAATTCTAGAAAGTTCTAATTACTTTCCTTCAAAAATCCAGGTAACTTGAAAGACTTTTGAATATTTTGAATGGGAAATATAAAGGGACCGAACTAGAATTTCTAAAGAGTTTTTGATCGGAAACCTGGATTTCCATTCTATGTCAGAATTGGAAAAGAATAATTATTCTCTAGTATTTACAACTCATTTTTTAATACATTTGCCCACTTTGGTAGGATAAGGGGCTTTCCAATATTTACGCACATTCATTTTTTAAATATGTTGTGAAAATCTAGAATTTGTTCATATGTACATATACGAGAGATTAAGCTAACAAATGGATTCAACAATTATCTTACCACAATACGCTGTCCATCCTTAAATGAAATAAATAACTGGCGTGGAAGCCATTCAAAACAAAATTTCATTTAATTCTTTATCTCTATTACCAATGACCATAATCACTGAAAGGTGTACCATTGTGTTTCCAATTCCACATGCTGGAACATGCTTATCTTAAAACAAGGTGAATTGGCGGAAGCTTTTACGGGGATTAAAACTTAAAAAAATAATGAAACCTTAATTGGAAATCCCAATTATGATTGTAAAATAATATTTGAATTGAACATTTTCTTATCAAGTCCACTAGCAATGTAGCTCAAAATCAAATATAAGTATTATTAATGCCTATATGTTTACTATTATCTGATGATTTAACTATTATCCCAGTCAAATTGAAAAACTAAATAAGTGATATTTAAATCAAAATTTGAAAATAAAATTCTCAAAGCAATCACGTTTGAACATTTAATTTTAAAATAAGAAGATTCACGGCAAAAATTAATTACCATCTGTTTAATTTGACTACGAATGAAAATTCAGTCTCCGAACCTAGGCTTGAAAAAAGGATTTTACTTTTGAATTCAACCTGTTAAAAGCTGGTTTTAATTTTCTATACTTGTATATTTTCTATACAAATTCCGGTGTGAAATTTGGAGCTCTAAAGCTGTCTGAAGAGCATCGCTGACAAAAGTAAATTAAAGTAACTTTAATTTAATAGTGGTCATTAAAGGCATTAGTTGTTTTTCAGGCCAAAAATGAAATTGTGACTGAATTTTCTAGAGACATTTAATTTTTTCAGGGTCCGTGTCCTTGTATGACTCATGCTAGCAATGCTTTCCTTGGAATGTCTTGGTTTCTTCAACTCTTGATAGTTGAGGGTAATCTTAGCCTATGTGGTAAGTTTCAAAGTTAACATTGTGGAAGTTCGTCCAAAACAAATTCTGGTGTACAATATTGGGAAAACTATTTTGAGGGTGTACCTCAAATTTATAGTACGAAGTTGACTTTTTCATAATTTTAACTACAAATTGTCAAAAATCGAAACAAATTAGAACCGCTATCAACAACCGAACTTCACTTGCTCTACAACATTTCACGCATCGCTGATGGCTTCTGAAAATGTTGAATAACGGAGATAAAAAACTTCCCTAAAATATATTCTTTAAGGATTTTCCGGCAGTAAGCGGCACTTCCATTCGGTGTCAGAAAATGTATTTAAAACCATTTTCATACAAAGTTTTGAATGTCAATAAATGTTGTGTTGGCCTGTGATAGGATAATCCAGGCTTCAAATCTTGGGACATATTAATTAAAGTATTTAACTTGTCAGAATCATTTTTGTATGGTTGTAGTAACATATTGCTCGAAAACGTTTTGCGTCCCCTGCTGTACAACGGTACTTTGGGGAACTCCCAAAAATTAATAACTGGCGTGGAATCTTAGGCACTTTGACAGTGGTACGAAAGTCAAAGATATACTAATTTCATTACTTTACTACATTTAATCCTTATGCCTTATTTATAGTCCAGTAGATATTTCATTTCCTTTTCATTTCACTTTATTTTTCCGGAAATTTTAATGACACAATAGTCAGCATTCTGTCAGAATAGAATAGCATTTGTAGTCTGCGTCATTGTGCACGAGTAATCGGGTCATAATTTTTACGAAATTTTTCTCCAAGATAACTATATAAAGTCAATCAGGAAACCATTTCCACAATGGTGAATTTAAATTGAAAGAATAAAATTAAGGCATCGTTCAATATTTAGTAAATTAAATATTTAATTCTAATCAATATTCGAGACATAACCGTAATTTATATTCCACTCACTTTACAGTTTCACGATTTAATTCCATTTTTACTTTCCGAAAAGTTGAAAATGTTTCAACTTTGGGGAAAAGAAAACTGAGTGAAAATTTTCACGTCACCAAATGACGCTTACGTGTACACGTGGCGTGGTGACAGAAATGTTCACTTTTTTATTCTCACACAAAACTTGTTTCAGAAAAATATAAATTAGTATTTAATCTGATTGGGGAGAGGCCGGTCAGGTGTCAGTGTTTATGTCCTACGGTTACATGAATGTGGGCTGATTGTGAGTTGACCCTATCTAGCTGAAACTATAATTGGGATATTTTCCCACAAGAATTTGAAAACGTGTTCAACAATAAAATTTTGAAGCAAAAATTTTTCTTGCAAGGAAACGGGATTTAAAGTTGAATCGGAATGAAACTTTGTGAGCTGTTAGCACTCACTACTCACTCACAATGAGTCAACAATATCTAAACACGCAGTCAAGTTCCGACCAGTTCGACAAGGATCAACCGCTAGAAATCGAGGGGAAAATGAGCTTTCCTCACGAGTTAAGTAGACGAAGTTTTTCAGTACTATAACAGGGGGCTATAAAGCGTAAAACTACACAGAAGTAGAAAGAACGTTCAAATAAAATACAAAAAAAAATCATTCCTAAAACCTGCGCAAAATTCATCTAAATTTTTAAATCCAAAAAAACAGGTTTTCCTCACAATATTATTAGCTCCGTTGTGATTATTGTTGACGATTTTCTGGCAGCAGTTTGTAAGAAAAAAATACTCTTAATAATAATGTTGTGGAAAAGGAGACAATGACAAATGTTCATCTCTGCAGATATTGGAGGAAAAGTGAGAAGAAATAATTTATAATATAATTGGCACTTCTTGTCTTGTAAAATAATACCAAAAAATACATTGTTTTCTCCTTAATTGTTAATTGCCATTCCTTTCAACCCAATATTAGTTTCTATTAGGGAAATCAATTTGTTCTTCTGTTAGGAAATCATTTCATCGAGTCTAAGATTCCGTCAGGTTCAGAAATCTTCGGGAGGACATAATTGTCCTGAAATAACACGGGGGATAATATTTAGTTAACAAATATGTTGGGCCCGCTTCCGTTCCGAAATAACACCGGGACAATTTAATCCCCGAAATTGTCCCGTTCAAAAACCATTCCGATCAGAATCCTGTGACGGATACAAATAAGATGATAAATTAGAATATGAATTTAAGGATGAATTCAAGGTTCGAACTATTCCTAAGGAATAGTATATATTTACATTTATGATAAGGATTAGAATGTAAATTGAATAGAGATTTAGAAGCGAGATCAGAGAATGTACAACTGGCGACAGGCAGTTGGATATTGGAAGATCGAGAGTTAAGTTCTAACTTGTGAAAGAGAATTATAAGTTTGAAAGATATAAAGTTCAAGAATAAATATACAGTTCCTAAGTATATTAAATATTACAATTACACACATTGACATAACATTTTGTTACACAATTCATAACTACCCATACACTTCCGGAATACCCGTGTCACCCAGACAGTACCCCTTACTTGCGAGTGATCTAATCATCTTATATTAGGAGTATTGTGAGACGACTCCTTTGGTTATTAAAGATACTTTTATATCATCAAAGATCCTAAGGATAATCCTATCTTTAGTTTCATCAATATAACCATCAAACCATAATGTTTCACTGGTGGAGGATGCAAGTCGATTCCCGGGTGTTTTTGTGAAGTTATCTCCGAAAAACTATAAAATTTAGAAAAATAGTGTGTTAAATAACAATCCAACTCCAGGTAGCCATTTTGAACACGCCGCAGTGCCGTATCAACCACGTTAAAAACATTTTCCAGTGCTTAACATCTGGACATATGAACAGCCAATCAGTGTTAAGACACGCCTATAGGCAACGCCTACTTTTTCTCAATTTCTCTCAGTGCTGTGTTAAACTATAGAAAGTGCACTAGAGGAGTGAGAGAGGAAATTTTTACATTGAACAGTATAGGAAAATAACTTTGGTGATAATTTCAGTGCACCATTTGAGTTTGAAACTCTGACCAGTTCATTTCATTTAAGACTATACATTATACATAATATTTACGATGTCTAACAACGGTGAAGTCGAGAATCTTGGAGAGACCAGCAAGACTGATGACAAAGATGACATTGAAGAAATGTTGCAGTATGACTTAGAATTAATTTCTTTAAAAAGCGACATGGACCGAATCCAGGCCAAAAATGATGTTTTACAGAAAAGGTCCGGAAAGGTTCCTGAGGCTCCCAAGACAACCGAACCACCTAAGCAGAAGGTTCCTTTTGTACATCGTATGGGAGATTCTTCTTACAATTGGGGATCTAAATTCAGGTCTGGCAGAAATTTCTTTCAATCTCAAAATCAAGACAGAGGTTCATCTACTGATGACACTTTAACCAGGATTCAGCGAAATCAGAAATTGTTTAAGGTATTGAAAGAACGTATATTACCTTATGACATCAAATTAGATGCATCACTTTGGCATAATAATTTACTTGAGGAAAGCCAAAACTTAGAAATTGATACAGAATTTTTGGTACCTATTTTACATCACTTTTTCAAAAATTCGAAATCAAAATTAGTCGTAGCTTGGTACGAAAGCATAGATAGTACATTTCAATCATGGAGAGCAGAGTTAAGTCCTCATGAAGTACTCAACAGATTCTGTGACCACTTCATAAAGCATTTCAAAAATGACAAAAGATCTGAGGTAGCACAGAAAGCATGGGACAAATACATTTTTGGTCCTAAAAAGCCAATCACTACGTTCATCATACTTTCTCAAGTTGATGGTACATTCACAGAAAGAAAGAAAATCAGTCAAATGCTACGCAAGATTCCATACGAATTCGAGAGATTTATTTTCGAACCAGACAGAGAAAATTTATCTGTTTTTTCGGCTCGATTACAAATTATTGTGGATGGAGAAAACGAATTAACTCAGAAAAATTCGACACCAACTCCAATAACTACTCTTACAGTAGCCACACTTCCTAAGGAAGAACCTAAAGCCGAGAAAAAGAGTACAGACAAGCAAGAAGATTCCAAAGTACGCAATTTCACAGAAGTATGTCAATTTTGTTCCAAAAAGGGGCATAATGCGACTACTTGTTATAGAAAAATCCAAAATAACAGCAATAACTCTGGAGGTAACTTTAGCAGAGGTCGTGGACGCGGTTCTTTCCACTCAAATAATAATAGTCAACAACCACAGCAAGACAACAACCGCACTGTTTACAATTCTAATTATTCCAGCGGGAATAATTACAACAATAATTTCCGTGGAAGAGGCCGTGGCCGAGGAAATTTCCAACGAGGCTACAACAACAACAATCACTACAACAATTATGATGCCAACAATGGACGGCAAGATAATTATTCCCAACAACCTCAGCAAAATAATTCCAGAGGAAACAGCGATCGTCAAATCCTATCCTCAGTCCTTCAACTTGTGGCAGGTACAGCTCAACGTAAGCAACCTCCGCAGGGAGAAGCATCCCATAACAATGACAATTTAAACTATTAGGTCAGTTTTTACGGGACAAACTGACTAATAGCAACAATGTAAATAATGTACAGCAACGAAGCCAGCCTATAATTAAGAAACATAATTTAAGACAAGATTTAGGAAATTCTCCTAAGGAAGACTTTCAGCCTACAATTAAGATGAAACCAGATATGGGTGAAGACCAGATGTCTCAAGTCACCCCAGATTCAGTTCAATTATCTGAATCCTCTACACATTTACAAGATGAATTTGAATATTTAATTCAACATCAATTTAGCCCCACGGACATTTCCTACAAATTACAGATTTTTGGCCGAAGTCAATACTTCATTGAAGCCCTAATTGACAATGGAGGAGGATTATCAACAATTTCTCCGGCTTGTGCCTACGCAATACAGCGTCACAGCCCTGAAGGAATAAAACTTCAGTCCCACAACAACAAATCTATTACGCAAGTAACTACAAACTCAACAATAAACTACAGCAAGACAGCCATCATTCATTATTACATCAATGGCATATTATCATCACATAAATTCGCAGTCATACCCAATGTCAATTCCCTCTTACTACTTGGTGGGGATTTTTTGTACAAACATCGGGCGACAATCACATGCAACCCCAAGTCGGTGGCATTAGTGGAGGAAAAGTCGGAGGGCACCGTTACTACCCGGTCTCGGTGCCTACCTTCCCAGTACTCTGCGTCGGAGGATTCTTCGGCCGATTGCAGCCTGTCCTCGTCGCCGACTATCCGGAGGATGTGTATTGTCCGGTCTACTCGGCCCTATGAGCTGCTTCCCCGCTCTTGGACTCGAGTAGACCTGAAGACTACAGACAACTTTACGGGGAATGTCTTGATTTCCCCCATCCGTAAACACAGAAGAGATTTATTTTTTGGGGATACAGTCTGCCCAATGGAAGATGGCAAGACTTACACGATGGTGTGGAATCCCTCTAAAAGACCTACAACATTACAGACTTTAAGAAGATTTGCTAACTATGATGAATTTAATGGAGTAGAACTCAAGAATGAAAATGAACAGATTCCTAAGGGAACAACAAAGAAACTTTCACCACTTTCACCTGATGAATGCAAGTTTGGACCTACATTAAATCAAAATCAACAACAACAATTATTGCAAGTCATCAATAAGTACCGTAATTGTTTTGCTAAAGATGAAACGGAATTTGGATGCGTTAATTATAAGTACGTAACTATTGACACTGGAGATGCAAAACCAGTTTATACGCCACAATATAGGCTTTCTTTTACAGAACAAGACGAATTACGAAAATTGGTTAATCAGCATATAGATCAAGGCATTGTTTCACCCTGTGATTCGCCGTGGAACAATCCAGTATTGTTGGTGAAGAAAGCAGATGGAACCATGAGATATGTTTTAGATTTAAGAAGATTCAATCATAATGTCATAAAGAATACATATCCATTGCCAATACCACAAGATCAATTTGACCGCTTGCATGGGGCAAGATGGTTCATCTCATTAGATGCAGTCCAAGGTTTTTTGCAGAGGATGTTGGATGCAAAATCAAGACTCAAAATGGCATTCACCACTCCTGATGGAAAATTTTGCATGAACAGGCTTCCTTTTGGATTCCGGAATTCCCCAGGAGAGTTTCAAAATATGATGGATGATATCTTGGGCACCCTGAGGTATTCCATTGTATTAGTGTACATAGACGATGTCCTAATATATGCAGGAACATTTGAAGACCTCCTAATCAGATTTGAATTAGTACTCCGAAGAGCACAGATTTTTGGACTCATGTTTAAATTAAAGAAATGTCGATTTGGTTTTCAAGAAATCGAATTCCTAGGCTTAATGATTAGTGGAGAAGGGAAACGACCCATAGATACGAAAATTGAACCAATTATGAATATGGACCCATCTACATCTATTGCAGCCCTAAGGAGATTTCTTGGAATGACAGAATGGTATCGTCAATTTATTCAAGATTATGCTAACATCGCAAAACCACTAAATGAATTGAAGAAAGCCGCAGTCAAATTTACATGGACTCAGGAATGTGACAACGCGGTCAGGCAATTGAAACATGCATTAGTATCAGCTCCTGTTTTACAATTTTATAATCCTGATGCAGAATTGTACCTATATACAGATGCCAGTGCTTATGGTATAGGAGCAATCTTACATCAAAGCACTGACGATAAGACCATGCATCCTATCCACTATGCCTCAAGGTCTCTCACAGAAGCCGAGAGGAAATGGGACGCAAGAGATAGGGAGTGCCTCGCCATTGTTTGGGGACTCCAAAAGTTCCGCCAATATGTATATGGAAAGATGGTCCATATACGTACGGACCATCACAGCCTTCAACACATCATGACCCTCAAAGATCCGCACAACCGGATAGCTCGGACCATGATGTTGGCAGCCCAACCTCATACCATTGAACACGTCCCTGGAAAGAAAATGGCGCATGCAGATTGTCTTTCCAGAGAAGTGATAAGAAGAATATCTACGACTCTACTTAATTCAAATTTAATTGAAATTGGTGAGGAAGACAGGGCCATTGCAGCAACAGTTGGATGAAACTCTGAACTTTTCCTAAGGAAACAAGCTGAAGATGCAAAATTATCAGATATCATATTGAAATTAGTAAAAGAAGGGGACCATGTCAGCGATCAACCTCATATCTTTGGTAAAAATTATGCATTAATCCATGTACTTCTATACAGAATTGATAATGGACTTACAGCAAATCCATGGAGATTGGTCATCCCAAAATCACTCCAACATGAAATTATGCAATTATTCCACTCTGACCCTGAAGGAGGACATGCCGGAATATACAAAACCTTTTCATCTTTGTATCTCAGATATTACTGGCAAAATATGTTTAGAGATGTACAGAAATTTTTACAGTCATGTGAAGTTTGCCAACTCCACAATCCCAGAAATACAGCAGTGGCAGGTCATCGACACACAATTCCACCGCCAGCTAAAGCTCTTCAAAGAGTAGCGTTGGATTGGATTGGACCATTACCCAAATCACCTAAGGGACATCAATATGCATTAATTATGATTGACTACACTACGCGATATGTATTTGCAGCCACATCCAAAACTCATACTTCAAAAGATTCCCAGAGACTTCTTGAAAATACAATTATTCAAGAACATCATTTTCCTCGTGAGATTGTAACAGACGGTGGATCTCATTTTGCCCATGGCGAATTTCCACTGTGGTTAAAATCAAAAGGTATTAAGCATATAATAGTAATGCCAAACAGTCCTCAGAGTATGGGAATTGTAGAACGTCAAAACAAGACAATCAAGACTTTCATCAAAAAGTACATTGACAAAGAGTATAACAAGTGGGACTCTTTACTACCACTTGCAGTTCGAGCACATAATTTTCATGTCAACGAAGGCACTAATTACTCACCATACTTTCTATTCCATGGCCGAGAACCTTTAACAAGACTTGATCTCATTACACCTGTATTAACTCCGCATGAAAATAATTCTCCGGAGGCACAAGCTAAGGTAGTCGAAAAAGCTACTGAAAATGCAGTCATACTCACTACACAACAGCAAAAACATCGAGATGACATATTTAATGCAAAGCGAAAAGAACATATTTACTTACAAGGAGACTTAGTCAAATTAAAGGCACAAAATCCGCATCAACTCGGACCAAAATGGCTTGGACCGTATGAAATTGTCAAGGTAATTTCAGACCAAGCATTCCAAGTAAAACCATTATTACTTCATATGGGAACCAATTTGCGTAATGTACATGTACATAACATCGCACCATATGTAAGACCCGTGCAATGGGAAGAAGAATATCCATATGTAATTCCTGGAGGAAAATATACTGATAATAATTTTAGTATGATTCCCTCCTTTGGCTCAAGAGTAATTAACAACCAGAATTACTATAGCAGAGAAACGTACATACCAAACAGACAAGACAGTCAAGGGAATAGTAACAGTTCCACAGAGAGTTATTCAGCTCAAGACGATAATGAAGATTTGAGGGAAAGATTGATCACCTTTTCACCTCAAGCTCAGGATTTAGCATCAAGAGACAATAATTTTCCACGTTCAGTTGAGGAAGCAGATATCACTTCAGCAACGGGACTACAGAACGAAAGAAATTCAACTTCGTATTATTCCTCACATTTCAGTACAATCCCAGCAAGGAATACTAATTTTCCATCTCGACAAAGTTATATTCAATCGAATATAACTCCATTTACATTTGGTAATGCACATACATTACATAATACAAGTAACCAAGATGAAGAGGTGCGCACTCCTCATCGAGGTCAAATAACAGATAATCAACCTGAAAATGATGACTCAGATAATAGTCAACCCGGTGATAATTCTGGACCATATAGAAATACCAGAAGCAGAAGACCAGTGCGAGAAGTCATAGCATTGCCTCCCGTCACTAGGCCCACACGAAGGAGACTGGATGAAATCATAATAGCTCCGCCACAGTTGTTCCAACCAGAACCTGTCGTTGTTAGAGATTTCAATAATTCAATCCCTCAAGCACCAGAAATTAATTTTAATTTTAATTTCAATCCTAATTCACAAATCATGAATGAATTTAACATGAATACAAATGATGAAATAAGAAACACAAATAATTATTATCCTGAGGAAGTAGTTAGCACTTCAAGACTCAGTGAAAATTTAAATCAAAGTGAACTCATAAATTTAGAGTTGCACAACATTACAAATCATAACACAATAATTCAAAATACAATTCTAGAAGAACCAGAAGTAGTTCCTAATCGTATTGACATTGAAGAGTTACATAATGATAGTGACTCTGAACAAATGCAACAAGCAGAATTTGACATGTTTGGGAATTTTCAACCCATAGTTTCAGAAATAAGGGAAATTGAACAATTTACCCCTGGAGAACTTTTCTTTAATAATTCTAACTACAGAACTGAGTTAATAAATTCAACTCCAAATTCCTCAGAGGAAAGTGCTGCGAACTCAATTTTAAGTGATATAGTTGCAGTAAATAACCCTCAGTCTTCTAGATTTGATAATGAGGAAGAAGTCAATATAAATGTACAAGAATTACAAATTAATGAAGCAGTTAATGAATTTTTATTTCATACAAATACCTCACGTCTATCTATGATTTCTACAATCAGTCGCACACAAAGAAATTCCACTGACACTTCAGAACAGAACATTAGTCAGGAATCTTTGAACCTATCTAACAATAATATTTTTGAGGATAGCAATGAAGTTTTTGAACGTGAACAGTCAATTTTCCTAGAGGAAAATCAAAACGAGAAAGAAAATGAACTAAATGACTTAATTAGTTTTACAGACTTACCTGAAAGTGCTGCGAGTTACAATTTCGAGATTCCAAACATATACGAGGCTTTTCCACATGTACTTATAGATAATATAGAAGCTCGTATCAACACTCGTAACACATTAAAAATCCTAAAGGAAAAAGACTTATGTTCAGATTATTTAGAACAGTTTCAAAATACAAAGACATTAATAACATACCCAAAATGGGAAATCAGATTGTTTAAACTCTCCAAATTAAAATCCAGAGACATACCAAGAAGTAATACGAACATAGAAATTACTCCAGTTATTAGTGATCTCTGTACGACAAACACACAAGCGAAAGACCTTACGAGTGATATGAATGTACACGAACACACACGGACGGAAATACTTACGAGTGCAGACACAGTGTCCATTCCTTTTAATAACCCTACAATTGTACTACAAAATCCAATCTCAAAAGATTCACAATTAAAATCCCTAAGGAAGGTTTCCTGTCAAACGCCAAATCCAAAATTAAAAACTCCCAAAATTATTTTAAATAAACCTATACTCAAATCCAAAATTTCCAAAGCTAAACTTAAAACTCCTAGGAAAATTATACCAGAAATCCCTAAGAGTATACCTGTAAGTTACACTTATAAAGGTATTCCTAAGAAGGCTAAAATTCAAATTCCACAGCCAGCCGTAACACAACCTATCACTGTAAATATACATGACTTAGGTATTACCAATAAAGATAATGTAAATGTAAAGAAAGTAGCCACTAAGCATGTACATGTTGGTACAGAGGATATGCATAGTGGAAATAAACGTCAACGTATTGTAAGTGATCCCTCAGGGACACACACACATACATACATAGCTCCCTCTCTCTCAAGTCCGCCCGTAAGCTTGGGTGAGGAGGAAATATTTGAGGCTGAGTCATCAGCACAGTCAGGACAGCAAAGAGCCAAGCGGCGTCTGTCTGCCAGCGGAGAATCTTTAGCACTCCTCCGGCAGGCAGTGCGTTTTGATGCTACAGACGCTCTGCGCCGACCAAAAAGACTCGCCGCACGGCCTCCTGGTTTCTATAAGGAGTAAGCCATGCAGTGAGCGTCACTTTAATTTTAGTCCGTCATTACCGTGTATTGACAATAGTCATAACTGCTGTGCTTCATAATTTTAAGACGTTAAATTAATTTAGAAAATTAGTGAATTCTAACAATTATTTCCTAAGGGAAAATAAGAAATCATCTATCTGGTAACCATACCGTATGTTATATTGAACTGAGTTTTCATTTTATATATTTATTTTAAGTACACATTTACTTAAACACATGACGCATTATTATTCTCAAATAATAAATGAATTTGTAATCGCATACAATTGTATATAATTAAGATTATACCAAAACCATTGTGATATGTGATTAATATTTGCTTGTATATTTCATCCTACAGGAAGAACGAGAAATTTAGTTCGAGAATTATTCCTGGTTTTGCAGTTAATTTTTCCTTGCTTACATCCAGTAGTTATTTAATAACACGCTCGGTAATTTTACTTTACAATAATATAATAATCATGATGTCACATGAATTAATATCATATATTAAGGAGAATGAAATAACTAGAGCCAATAGTTAAAAGTAATTATAAACTTTTATTATAATTATGCATTTCGACTTCGAAATATGTTAATTTCCTTAGTAGATATGTCTCAAGTAACTAGAACAGAAGCCAGAAATGAAGCTCTTATGGCAATACAAATAGTCGCGGGAGCTTTCGATAGAAAAGAAGAGGAAGTCTTTCAACTGGACTGGGTCATTTCTACATGTACAGAATACAGAAATTTAATTGCGACACCAAACGAACTCAAGATGCTGAAATTGGAAGAACCTACAATTAAGATTGAGAAAGAGGAAGAGGTCAACACAGACCAAGATTGGGAAATAAATCCTGAAGACTTGGTTCCTGAGGAATTTGTCAAGCCGGTAAAAGGTTGGTCCAGCTCCCATGAGTCGAATGGCCAGATGTCCTACCGCTATCTGTGAGTATTGTAAAATACCAATACCAATTCTACTAGCGTTGACTCACCACATGAAACTACATGAAATATACAAGACCAACAATTTCCCGATCATCAAAGAACCGACGGACATCACTTACAAATGTATTCCTAAGACTGTCAATAATAAACTTATTTTTAGCACGACTTATTTAGTTCCATCCGAAATGATCGGCCTATTAATTGGACTAAAAGGCAAGACGAAAGATTTCCTGAAGGGAGTTTGCGAAGACTTTCAGATCGACCTGTACTCATTGAACAGAAGAGAGCGTGCTTTGTACGTAGAAGGTTCTATTGCAGACCTTTACGCTGCACAAATGCGTATCTGGATGACTTTATACGAATCAGGTGCATTGAGTTTCAGGGATGTTTTCTTGCCAGAATCGATTCCCACAACTTACCCTAAGGACTTTCCGAGAATTTTATATCTCAACCCTGTCGAATTGAAGTTATTATCTCCACTCTGTTCTCACTGTCGACAAAATTCTCATGTCATGTTTGTTTGTCCAAATTATAATCATCTTTGTAAATTGTGTTTGAAATCAGGCCATAAGTATAAGTCCTGTCCATTTTATCAGTACAAAGTTCATTATTAATTTCAGCATGTCTGCAATATGATCCGTTATATCATAAGGAATTATACATGAATCAATTAATATAATATAACTATTATATTTCCTAATACAATTCAAAAGACTGATTAATAAGTCTAAATTTTTTTTTGTCTTTTTTGGGAAATAATTTAAGTTGTTACACACTCTTTCTACATTTTATAAATTCATTGTCAGAATTCGGGTCGAATTCTTCTGTACGTTGGGGGTGTGTGACGGATACAAATAAGATGATAAATTAGAATATGAATTTAAGGATGAATTCAAGGTTCGAACTATTCCTAAGGAATAGTATTTACATTTATGATAAGGATTAGAATGTAAATTGAATAGAGATTTAGAAGCGAGATCAGAGAATGTACAACTGGCGACAGGCAGTTGGATATTGGAAGATCGAGAGTTAAGTTCTAACTTGTGAAAGAGAATTATAAGTTTGAAAGATATAAAGTTCAAGAATAAATATACAGTTCCTAAGTATATTAAATATTACAATTACACACATTGACATAACATTTTATTACACAATTCATAACTACCCATACACTTCCGGAATACCCGTGTCACCCAGACAGTACCCCCTTACTTGCGAGTGATCTAATCATCTTATATTAGGAGTATTGTGAGACGACTCCTTTGGTTATTAAAGATACTTTTATATCATCAAAGATCCTAAGGATAATCCTATCTTTAGTTTCATCAATATAACCATCAAACCATAATGTTTCAATCCCTTCCTATTAATATGGATTTGACAGTTTAACTCGAAACGATGCTGCAACGCAACGAAACTATTTCTATTAACGTCTTTTTATTTATTTTTATTATTTTGTCAGAACATCCTAAATGAATTTTTATCCATTTATTAATTCTACTCAACAAAACGGCAGTAAATGGCTACTAGAGAATGAGAGAACGAAAAAATATTAGAGTGACCAGAAAGTTCAAATATGTAAGCACACGACATATAGACACTTCGATGAAGATACTTTTAAAATATAGAATGCCATATCTTGTTCCGAATATTTTTCAATTTTGTTTTATTATACCCAAACGTTATTGATTTGTTATTCGTCCTCAGGCAACCCATACCTTGACAATTAGCATTATAGTGGAAATATTTGTTTTAAAGGGGAATGAAAATAAAAACACACTTATTTCATTACACTACACTTTTCCTTCACAAAAATCGTTAAACTAATCTTCGCTAAAATTTCAATTACAAATGCAACAGTACTTTTCAAATTGAAATCCGAGTCATGAAATAATTAAATTTGTTTAATTTGAATTCACAGGGTGACCAAAATCATTTCCCTCCCTCTCTAGCACACGTAAGGGAGTAACTCATAAAATATTTGGGTTCCCCAGATTGTAGGAATTTTTTGTACCCGATTTTGAGTAACATCGAATTTTCTTTTGAATAATATTTTCTCGATTTGTTGTATTCCCAACAGAATTTGTTTGAGAAACTAGATCGACACTAATTTATAGAAACTTATGGGCTTTCCGGGGAGGTATTTGACATGTCTCTACGTTCAGAATTGTGGGCACAATAGGAACAGACCTGTTGCAGGGTTAAGTAAATTCTGATTCAAGACCAAAAAAGAAAACACTGCGGAAAAGAAGAATATCTGCTCAAGTATGTTGCTTACAGTTGCTGAGAAATACATTAAAAGTAGAATTCCTGTGCACAAAACAAATTTCGAATTATTACAAGTGACATCACCTTATGTCATTGAAATTAAATTGACTTTTCTGTCATTGTTTCTGCAATTAATATGAACGAAGAAGTAAATCCCCAGACATTCACATTGATGACTTCGCTTTCGTTGCGCTCCCACAATTTACAGTTAGATGAATATTCGGAATCTAAACTAGTGATTCAATTTTGGTGCGGAGAAAACAGTCTTTCAATATCAAAAGGAATTTGAACCTCGAAAATGTCAAATTTTCCCCGCTGAAAATCCCCAAGAAAAAGGGATTTTCCAAAGCTGACCAGCTCCCAGAACTGGGAACGTGGCCATGTATTTTGGACATTTTCAGCTAGGTGGGCAAAAACTCCAAGGCATTTTCAATCGACTTACCCTAATAAATTCCCGAATAATAATAATTATTGTTATTAATTTAAATATATACATAATAACTAGTATAGCTGTGAAAATACGTTAAACCTGTCGCTAATGACAGCAATGCGGTTGCAAATAGCTAGAGTGGCGTCAAACCCCAAATAATTTCACGATGACCTATTAGCACTCGTCCATTACTATGTACATATGTATGTGTATTATTTTAAGTTCCTGAAAAGAAGCCCTTTGAAATTCAATCTGCTCAAAATATACAGAAATGTTGTTAAAGAATTATTTTGGAGGACAATTCGAACAGTTACTTCCAGCAGCCCACGTTTGTAATTACAATACATATATCAAAATAGCCAAAAAATGTATTTCCGAAATTTTTTAGAAGCATTTAATTCTTTCTGGAACCCTGCCCTATGACTCAGTCTGGTAATTGTTCCCGATTTCCCTTGCATTCTACAATACTCGATTGTTCAGGGCATACATAGTGAGTGTGACAAATTTCGGCCTTAGGAAACTACATGGGTGTAGAGGCTGTCGAAGTTTGAAGGAACTCTGTAGTAATAAATTCAAAAATCAGGAAATACTTTCCCCAGTGGTTTTTAATCGCTATACGTAGTCAAAATATTTCTGGATAACATATTTGTAACAACTTTAAGAAACATACATTAAATAAAATCGGTTTGATCACAATTTTGAAAACAATTTCCCTACATCGAGGCAGTCACAAGTAAAAATTAACACTTTTTCGAAACGACAAAAGTACATTTTTTATCGATTTACTTTTGAACGAAAAACCAGTTTCCAAACTCGGGTTTGACATTATGGAACCACAGTTTAAATGTCTTAACTCCATCCACTTTACAGATTTACGCACAAGCGATTGGAAAAATCTGTAAAGCGGCGTGAAAGCTCAAATCATAAAAACATTGTTTTTCTTGACACTTGAAACTCTTCCTACATTTTTGGATTTTAAAATAAAAGCTTTAAATACTAAACGAGCATTACCTTAAACTTGAACAGTTCCTTAACTTGAAACTAGAATAGATTATTTTGGTTTATTTTGAATTCTCAAGGTCACCATACTCATTTACTTGCACCTGACAAAAGGGATATATATATATATATTATTTATAATATTACATATTATTTATAATATTATATATTATTTTATATATATAATTATATAAAATATTTGCTTACAGCAGTTTGTAGGAAATTTAGTTCTAAATTTTCTCAAATTTACTTTTCAAGTCACAGGGGTTCAGAAACCTGAGAGAAAATCCTGTTTTCAAGAATGTAAATTTCTGCATGCTATTTGTTCTCACACAAATGTTTCAAATGGATCCACCCCTTGAAATTGAAGGCGTTAATTAATGTTGGAGTTTTGTCAAAACAAATTATGAAGCACCATTTGAATAAATATTTCCAACAACCGACGTAAGTATTGTAACAAAACACCCCAAGAATTCAATTCCTTTGCAGTTTCGCTCAACACATCAAATACAATTACATTGTTGATTCCAATGTATCAAAACCCTTTTTTTATGATACGTGGTGATAACCAATATATTAGACAAATGGGTTTTTGCATCCCTATACACACGATCTTTGAAAAATGAACAAAAATAAATAAATGGTAGAAAAGTATACATAGTTATTTTTGAAATATTTCAATTTATTGTCTCTATATCAATTCTTATTGAACACAATCATGGTGCTTAAATTATTTTTGGAATCTGTGGCAGTGCCTCACACGTGGAAACAACTTTATTTGAGACGAGAAAGCCGTAATTTAAAAGGAATCACTTTATTTTACGTGGTAAAGAAAGTTAATTTTTTTGTTACATTTGGATGGAGCGAGAATTGAAAAAATCAGTGAGTCTCGAAGCAGAATTTCAGAAAAAAATCCCAAAATTGTAATCCGAATAGAATACCTTTCCAAAGGAGAGTCTCCGCGTAAAAAACGAAGGGGAAGTTTTGAGGGTAAGTAATAAATAGGAATTACCTGAAATGTAAATATAAGTGACGACCATCACCAAAACACGAACCTCGTATTCCCTTCAAAAATCCATGTAACTTCAAAGGCTTGGGAATATTTGCAATGAAGAATAAAAAGTGACCGCCTCTGACAAAATCCTAAAAGATTTATAAATAGAAATTGTCGATAAATCTGTAGGATTTATTAAAACAATAGTCACTGTCATACCTGGGCGTTTACAATGCAATCGCACTCACCTCGCACTCAATTACAACGGTGAACCTTTGAACTCACCTCGCGCTCGCACTCATGAATTCTGAACCACTGCACTCAAACTCCTACCTCAAAGCACTGTTCCAAAATTATTGCACTCGCACTCAAACCTTGAGTGCACTCATAGCCCTCTTGCACCACTGAGTGAGTAATATAATTTTATGGCTGGATTGAATAAACTCTGATTTCCTGATTAATTCGGAAGTCGCAACACTGAGGAAAATATGTGTTTTTCTGTATCTAATTTCCTATATTCCCGCCACAAGTCTCAATCCACCTGTTTTCACATTTTCACTGTGGTTTTGGAGATTTTACCCATTTGGGCGCATCCCCTAGGTCAGCGCTGACAATTTTTAAAAACCTTGAAAAGGTGATGTGATTAATGAAAAAAGTTAATTTACATATTTTGCCACACTAACTAACTTGCGTACCTTAATTTTTGGACTAACAATTAGTGAATTCACAATCACAAGGTTCTTTCGCTTGTTTTTTTCTTCCGTTTTCACTCAATTTTGGATATTATGGAAGCCCTAAATGTAGAAAGAAGTGTACACAACTCACTTGGTTAACTTACGCTAATGCATTGGCGGTTGTTAACTTATACATGGTAGCAAAACAGAAAGTACACAAAGTCATCACGCTTTGGCTGGCATGCCTTTGTACCGAATTTTTAAAAAACCGTTAGCTTAGCGGAGTGCAGAGTGCAATGTTCTGCACTCAGCCTCTGCCTCTTCAACATAAACGTTATTGAAAGAACCTCGGCCTCGTTAAGTTGAGTGCATGACGGTTACATTGGCACTCGCACTCACGAGAAATTTTGAGTGCATTGAGTGCGAGGTGAGTGCGAGGCATGCCCTCATGCCTCCTGAGTGCGCCCAGGTATGGTCACTGTTAAACAAAGCTGTGGGAGTTATTTAAATTTTTGAATTTCCCGCCGAATTCAAATCTGCAGAAATTAAATTAAATTAATTCTAGTCGCAATGTAACATGAGTCAATGTTCTCCATAACACTATGGGAGCAGAAAATTGTAGAATCTCAGAATCAAGGAACTTTCTAAATCCAAGCGCATCCCCAATTTGCAGACTGAATTTTAATTGATGTCAAATCCTCGCTTAATTTGAATTTATTAAAATGCATTACAAAATGTTTAAAATGTGTGTAACAACATGACATCTAAGTATATAGTCCACACTAAAAATTTTAAATATACGAACGAGAAAACAACTACATTTCTAATTACTATTTATCAGACTTTTTTGTTCAAAATTGAGAAATACGTCCGAGCAAGGAAAAAACGTTAAAAGAATCTATTTTAGGAGGCTTTCACAACACAGACAAAACATAAATAGATGGCGTGAAAACTTACGGATTTTAAAAATATTTTTCAGTTTTACTTGGAGATTTTAGTAAAGATAATTTTTCAAATTTTCAACGAAATTCTGAAAGTTTCGGTCCACTTTTAAAAATAAAATGTCCTTTTAAAAAAACCGTTTCAATCCCAATTAATTTGGTAGATGTCCCTTGCCATTTCTTTCTCAGGTTTTGTTTTACTATTCAAAATAAGCTGATAGCTTGTGAATCATCTTCAACCAAACTACATCTTGATGACATCAAAACTGTATGGACTTAAAAATTTTTTGACGTGACGCGAAGACTCAAATAATAAAAACACTTCCGCTAATATTTTCCAGATTTGTAAGTGATTTCCTGATATAATTAAACTTTAAAACAAATTTTCCGTTCATATTCTAAATATTATCTGTAAACCGCCTTTTTTCCAATTGAAATAAGAAATATTCATGAAATAATTTATTTTGTGTAATTTTAGTCTAAAGTATGGTTATAGTCACTTGTCCCCCTCTCCAACTTGACAAACTAAATCGAGGATAAAAAATAAACACGCGGCGTCGAAGCTTACGGATTTTTAAAATATGTCATTTCACTGTGACTATATTCTAATTTTCAATGAACACAAGCATTTCATAAGTTCCAGCATCCAGATCAGGCCTGGCATTCAAGTTCAAGTAAAACTTGACAAGTTCGGGTCAAGTTCAAGTTCAAGTCAAGTTCGGGTTACAAGTTAATTTGAACTTGACACTGAAATCTCAAGTTCGGGTCAACATGAAATTTGAACTTGATTTTAAGGCTCGAATCAAGTTCATGGTCAGGTCTTCATTATAGACTTGACATCAATGCCATGATCAAGTTCGGATCACATAACCCCAAAACCATGAACATGAACTTGACTTTTCATGGTCAAGTTCTTATACTCATATAATACGCTGTAGATAATCGTTCTTATGCAGATGTCCTTGCTGAAGCTGTAAACGCTAATTTAAATCACAGCGTTTTCGCGTGCAAATTCTAGACCGGTATTTCTGTGTTTTCAACGAGCAACGTGCTCCGGGCTCAAATATTATAAGCTAAATCCTGTTGTATTTTCTTCTTCACAACATCTTTTCAATTTTAACTTGATTTAAATTTTTGAATAATCATATTTTAAAAACAACTGGAAAATGAGCACATCTGAAAAGTCTCCACAGTGCGAAGAAGATGCTGATCCTGGAAGTCTAACTGCATCAAGTAGCCGGAAAAAATGACCTAAGGTCCACAAGCATTTCACATTTTGCGATTCTACAAAAAAAATACAGCTGCAAACACTGCTCGTAAGTGTATTCATATATATATATACCTGTTTCAGTTGTCCTGGCACAGACCTACTAACTCCTAAAAGAATGTTAGAAGACATCATTTGTGTTTGTCTGTGCTTGAAGGGATGGTTGAAATTCAAATCTCAAACCAATTTTGATGAAATCCATGCATCATTCAAAAAATTCTACGGGAAATCTAGTTATTTTTACATTCTCTTACTATAAGTTTTATCAATCATTACTTCTAAATTTTGATTTTCAATTTTAAAAAATGAATGGAAATTAAATCTCAGATAATTTGTTAGCCTTTCTAATTATAAGTATACATACAACACTATAACTAGAAATTCAAGTCCATGGTCAAGTTCATGGTCAAGTTCATGGTCAAGTTCATGGTCAAGTTCATGGTCAAGTTCATGGTCAAGTTTATGGTCAAGTTCATGGTCAAGTTCCATTCATGGTCAAGTTCGTCGAAATTAACTTGATTATGTGAACTTGATTACTTCGGTTCGTACCTACTTTTAAAAAATCAAGTTCAAGTTCGGATCTTAATTATGGTGATATAATCAAGTTCGGGTCAAGTTCAAGTGCGAATCATGAGTTGAACCGAACTTGAGGCCAGGCCTGATCCAGATGTATTTCAACAATTGCTATTGTAACATCTTTAATTAAAAATATGCCAGAAACTTCCTTTAGATAGGAGATTGTTGAGACATTTCTACCTCGTTTTAGTCTTGCTTTTATTCTTTGATATTAGTTAAAGCAATGTTAAAACAAAAAACTTTTCTGATTGTACTATTACCACAAATGTGTCAATTACTTTTGCAATTTAATGTAACAGGTATCACTGGATGGAAAGAGTTTGAAATTTAAAGTGTTCCAAAGAGTGTAGAACTCCACACGGCATTTTTTAAAACAAAGAAAAAACACACTCAGGAATGAATTTCCACAGCCAACAAACCGCACGTACAATTTTTCAAATCAATACAAAAATAAAATGAATGTTTTGCGTATAGAGAAATTCCTTTCGCGTTGCCTGATGTATCTGCAATACTCAATAGTTGGGGTGTACGTTTCAGAATTAACCTTGTCGAAGTTCATCCATCAAAATTTGTCAAAGTTAGATTTAGAAAAATGAGAGTATGACAAAAATGTCTTAAATTTGTATGCAGAAGTTGTACGGGGATATGAAAAATATCAAAAAAGCCTGTTAGCTCAAATTTTTAAAACCGTCAAATTTTCTAAATTATTTTTCCAGAAATTTCAGTTTATCCCAGAATTTTTAATTGGAATATACAATCAGATTTGAAGCTAAAAATTTAAATAACAAGTCGACAATTTTTTCACTTAAATTGTCAAACGTTTTTGGCAAATTTACTTTATTGACCTAGGTCAAGATTCCTGGTCAAATAGGTGAGGTACGTGGAGCAAAGTCAGGTGGTTTTTAGATTGTCAAGTTCTTATTTTTTTAATATCACATAAACGTTTCCCGCTCTTTTATATGTAAAAAATTGCATACATATATAGGAAATGTATATAAATATGTTTTCCAGGGAGGTATTTGATAGGTCACTTTGTGTCAGAATGGCACAGGTGTGGAAAATACATGAAAGTTGTTACTAAAATACAAAATAAAATACATTTCCAGAAACCTTAAAACGTAAGTATAAAATACAAACTGTAGGAACAACTTAATCAAGACATTATATAAAATAGTATATATATCGTTTTTGCAAAATACAGTTTAAAATATTTTGCTTCCAGGAAAACCGAAAATACGAAATGAAAGTACTGTATTTGAAGTACAGAAGGCATTGAAAATGTTCACAGATTGACGTGTAAAAAGATCAGAATCATTCAAAGATCCCTATAGAAGATATATAGTAAAGCGTTTTGGATAACTTGGACAATTAATTCGATATCAAAATATTTTGACAAATAAATTGTGTGATATTAAACCAAATTAAGAAATTTATACAAAAAAAATACAATTTTACTCAAAGTCCGGAACTAAAATTGCTACAAACTGGTGCAATGTGTGCTAGAGAGGAAGGGAAATGATTTCGGCCACCATGTAAATTCAAAATTAAAAAAAAATGAATTATCATAAGCTGCGCGTTTTAAAATTGGAAAATGCACTGTTGGTTTAGTAAACAAAATTTTAGCGAAGATTAGTTTAGCAATTTTAGTGCAGAGAAACATGTAGTGTAATGAAATAACTTTAACTTTCGACCCACTTAAAAAAAATCATTTTCACGATAATACTGTTTGTCAATATATGACTTGCCTGAATACAGATAACAAATTCATGCCTTTTGGTATTATAACACAATACCTGACAAAGATTCGGAGCAAGATTAGACATTCAAGATTTTAAAAGATGCTCTAGTGTTAAGTCGCAGATACTTCCTTCTTGACGAAAAAAAAGAATATGAACATCTCGCCAAAAATTCAAATGTGGTATCATTGATAGAGACAACATCATAGTCAAAAGTTATTTCGATTTTTCGAGGCTCGTTCTTTGAAATTTTGTTTCCTCCCGAACCCAAAATCACTTAAAAAATCACTTAAAAATCAAATTATTTTCCTTTCAACCCCGGATGTGATCATTGTACTTCTCAAACAACTATAGTATTTGTTGTAACTTATTCTACATAAAAATTCAAAATACAATCAGATGTGCTGAATAGTGAAATCATCACAAAATTATAATTTTTCTGAACGCGACTGTTCTCTTTTTCGTATTTATCGCAAGAATGGAGCACAGTATTTAACACCATTTTGCGAAAAACCTGGACACAATTTAGTCCTAGTGCCAAATGATATTTGAAGTGGCGTCTAAAATTACCGGAAGTATATCTTAACTTTCAGTTTTGTTAATATGTTTGGAAATTGTTCCGTTTAAAATTTGTTATCCTACATGTGAATACTTTTTAAAGTAAACTTTGGCTATTATTGGAGGTTGTCTTATATAAATAGTGGAGTTTTGAGCATTTACTTTATTACCGGGATTATGATCGGGACGAGAGGTCCCGACGTTTACGGGACGAGATCGGGTTCGGGACAAAATGTTTGTCCCCATGTTATTTCAGGACGGAATCGGGACTCGGGACGAATTTTTTTTTGTCCCGAGGATTTCGGGACTGAACGGAATTGTCTGCGGAACAAAAATATTGTCCCCAGTAGAACTCCTACTCCAGTGATAAATCAAGTGCAAAACATGCTCAAAATAATGGCTATCCAATCATGACTATGATTTCGTTACTTCATATCATATTCCACACTGATATCTTCATCCTAATACTTTGTAACTGCAAATAATCACTTCGATTATGTGTTCGATCTTCGTAACAATATGACCTCATTATTCCAGACTCCCGATAAAAGAATATCAACACTTTGGGACAAGAGTATGTGGACGCGTTCCCATTTACTACATTGTTAATTTTACTCTAATATTTGTAGCCTCGCCATCCTAAAAGTCCACTTCTGCACCTTTTTACGATGCTTGTATAAAGAGAGTCAGCTGATTGCATACTTTGTGATAATGACTGATAACAGGCTGAAAATTAAGCATGAGGCAATAACTATTATGGGATGTAGTGGCTTGCAAAAACTAAGTCCTGCAATGCAGTAGTTGATTAATATTTAATATAACAAGTTTAAATCAGTCAGATTAGTCGTTCATTTCCTTACCTGGGAAAACCCTAAGTTAAATACATCTGAATATATTTCAGCAAAACTGTTTTTGGAACCACCGTCAGCTTTGAAAGTGTATATTTACTTCATTTAATCTGAAACTTTTAACCGACTCACATTATAGACTAAAATATTGACTTTGACAGCATTAAATTAAGAGTAACTAGCTCTTGGAACGGTGGAACCGACGGAATTCTCGTCTTTTCAACTTCAGTGAACGCAGATCAGATTTAAACAATTCGGACAAATGGAAAACTGCCAATCAGAGAGGTAATTTCAATTAACATAATCAAAATTCTTCCTTGCTGGCTATACAAATAAGGGACTAAATAGAATTAATTTCTACATTGGAAAATATTTGATGGAATATGCCGCATTTCCTTTTGTAGGCATTTCAAATGCAAACAGTAATGATTTAAAAGGTTGAACAAAACCAAGAAAGTAACAAATTACCTTAATGAATTTTTACTACACTAGTGATACAGTGTGTAACTGGTACCTCATACCATTTTTATGACCCTCCATTTCCCATTGAAGGGACAGGTAGGAAGTATTCGATTCCCCCATTTTCGTCCAGATTTTTAAAAATTTGTTCCATCCCTCTGGCTCAAAAACTCGTCTACAGCGTGCAGTGCGTCCGTAAGGAAGTGGAACAAATTAAGGATGTAACTAACAAGGTAAGACTTTCCGATGGTATACGTGGATTCAAACAAAGCATAGCACATGTTTTTGGACTCCCATAGTATGTTTCAAAACTCATGTAACTCGAGTGCATTTTGCCCCGTTCTCCTAGGACACGCCACCAAAGTTTCAAAATTTAAAACGATACCACTGGTAAGAAAAGTCAATGTTAATTCCCATAAGGATTTTCAGTTTTTGAAAGTCGGTGAAATTTATATTTTTACAATCTCAAGGAAATTCTAGTTAATGTACACATTTATATATCCTTCAACAAAATTCCCCCAAAAGTAATCCCTCCATCATGGCGCACCCTTACGTACATATGTAGTCGATATGATATATTCACTCAATATTTAATCACTTATACATACGTATAAACTAGACTTTTGAGTTTTGAACTACGAAGTACAACCAGGGTTACTCAAATGAAAATGTCGTAGATTTTGGGTCACCTGAAAATGCACTGAAAATGCGCTAGTCTGACAGTGCCCTGCATTTTGGGCATTTTAGCGTATATTGGTGACGTTAGCAGAAACATGTACATTGTTATTGGTCGATCAGCGTTTTGTCCGGAGCATTTTGATATAATCGAGCCCATACAGTTGTAGAAAATTTTATTGTTAAGTTTCTGAAAAATCAGCAGGCATAATTAATAATTACTTATGGTGAGTGGTTTAAAAAATTTAGTTTTTAAGGTCTTAAAAGGAGTTTTGAAAATGCAAATACCGCAATGCCTATGTAAATTCCGAATTTGATGACGACTATATTTAAATATTTTTTTAAAAAATATATACATTTTATTAACAATTAGTAAACCTAGGAGTAAAAAATGTGACAATGCAAAAATTATTGAATACAGATAACAGTTATTTAATCTTTGTTTGTTACATTTTCGCAAAAATGTGTTTGCACGCTAAATGATTAGGCATTATGTGCATACGAATTCTTACACCAAAATAAACAAAAAATAATTATTTGATTTTCCATAAAGTTTTCTATTTCAACTTCTAACATACAGCTTTGTAATTTAGTATGCAAAGTTAGTAGATCCGTAGCTGAAGCTACATATTGAAACAATTCTCGCGAACATGGCAAAAATGCCTGCCTTAGTGTGAATATGCCCAACAGCCCAACGTACCATGGATGCCCAAAATACCATCAAATGAAAATGCAGAAAATGCAAGGGCAATTTGGAAAGGTGTAAAGCTGAAAATGTCAAGGCATTTTTAATTTCGTAAACCTGTGCACAACATCCATAATTAGCCCCCACCATATAAATATATTCAATTTTTCTCCAAAGGTAATCTCTCCTGCATGGATATTAATGCGTTCCTTCCCAATGAATCCTTCCAGCACAACAAGTTTTCCCTCTAGCGTACATATGTAAAACCTCCATAATTTGTCCCCCTAATAAAAATATCAAATTTTTTCCAAATATAATCCCATCATAGATTCATCGGGGAGGAAAACACAAATAAAAATTGGGCTAGCTATACAGGCCGTACATATGCACATCAGAGAATCATCTAATTAATAATGTTGTGCATATGTACATCATAGGGCAAAACTCAAAAGTTTAGTTAATACGTATGTATAAGTGATTAAATATTGAGTGAATATATCGTATCGACTACATATACGTGTGCCACACTACAGGGTGCGCCATGATGGAGGGATTACTTTTGGGGGATTTCACCGACTTTCAAAAACTGAAAATCCTTATGGGAATTAACATTGACTTTTCTTACCAGTGGTATTGTTTTAAATTTTGAAACTTTGGTGGCGTGTCCTAGGAGAACGGGGCAAAATGCACTCGAGTTACATGAGTTTTGAAACATACTATGGGAGTCCAAAAACATGTGCTATGCTTTGTTTGAATCCACGTGTACCAACGGAAAGTCTTACCTTGTAAGTAGAATACAAGTATGTAAATTTGCATTTATAATGAACTCGTATTTCAGAGAAAGCAACGCGGAGGCCACATTGAAAAAACAAATACGGCTGGATAAGGATATAACTGTCGAGGCCGGACAAAGCGCAGTGGTAATATTTTTACAAATTGATAAATGTTCCAGCGTTATGATCAACGTTAATAATGTGTACAAGTAAGCAAAATCGCAACAGCTAACTCTTTCTGCTTATTTAAATTTAGGAAACAAATCCTGTACCCTCAACATCTATTACCTCAAAGGGAATGACATTTACGGGAAAGACACACGATATCATTAATCCAATGAATATTCAAGGTGGTATAAATGAGTTTTATTTTCACTCGCAAACAACTTCGACTACGCGTCAAGAGAACATTGAATTCAATGTTCAAGAAAGTATCCCTACTTTTTTTGGAAGAGAAGAATTTATCAAGAAACTGCATGAAAACATTTCGAACATTCTTTCATCAAACCCTTCATCCATAAGATCAAAAGCTATTGTAATTTGTGGACTAGGAGGTGTGGGAAAAACTCAAGTGGTCCGAAGATACATTCAAGAGTACAAGGCATTCTACGAACATGTGCTATGGATCAATTCTGAGAGCGACAATGGAGTAACAAGCAACTTCCTTCAATTAGCTGAAACATTGCGAATAAATGTGAACCAAAATGGAAAACAAAACACGGATCAAGATATTATGGGAAAAGTATATGACGTTGTGTGCAAACAATTTGCGTTGCTCATTTATGACAACATGGAACCAACTGCTGATGGTAAGGATGGTATCCCTTGGATGCTTCCACAAACCATCAAAACTAATTGGGAAGTACCAGTGATAATAATCACATCAAGAAATCGGATCTGGTCGAATTTTAAAGTTGAGGAACTACTAGTCTTTGATTTAAGTGAAAGCTTGTCATTTCTTTCTTCGTTCGGGTTCTCAGATTGTGAAGATAATCGCATCCCGCTTCACAATGTGGTAAAAATCTGCCAGGGTTTGCCGCTTGCTTTGCAACAAGTAATAACATTTGTTCGGAAAAAGCAAGACGATCGCGCTGCCCTTCATAAAAAACGGTACAATTTAGACGATTTTTTACATGACGTTGCTGTTCAGCGCAAAAAATTTCTAGAGACAAGACCAGAAGGAGTAAAATATCCAGACCTGTTCACACTATATGATATGACATTTGAATTTGTTGTATCTAAAGTGCACGGCAAATTGGCCCTTCAATGTTTGGAAGTAATGGCAATTCTTAACCCTGATCACATCTCAACCGAGCTTATTCAGAAAACCTTTAACCATGCAGGGGATCAACTCGCAAAAGCGCTGAATTTGCTGCGTAAATTCTCTTTAATCACAAGATGTGATGGTTACTATCAGATGCATCGCATGATTCAAGCGGCCATCAATGAATCAAGGAAAACTGGCACGAAATTTACCTATATAAAAGACAACTTTTATCAAATCGTGGACACTGTTAACGAATTCGTAGAAAATTTGCCTATAAACTCTGACAATGTCCACCAGAAGTTAGACAATCTGGTCCGAATTCATGACCTAAACAATGAAACTAACACAGAGAAATTCCTACAATATCAAAAAAACCTTGCAGAAAAACTAGGACATGCAGGGAATTATACAACTGCAATTAAGATATGCCTGAAAACAGTGAACTCGAGCAAACAACTCTATGGAACCGATCACCAGAATACACAAATTGCGAAACACGCATTGGCAGACCTCTTTCAGGCTCAGGGAAAGTATAACGACGCAATAGAACTTTACAACGCCGTTTTGGAAATCAGAAATAAAATCTTAGGTCCCGATCACCCCGATACACTTACGACCAAAAATGACTTAGCCGGAGTATTTAATGGTCAGGGAAAGTACGACGAGGCAGTAGAGCTTTACAACGCCGTCTTGGAAATAAGGAATAAAATCTTAGGTCCCGATCACCCCGATACACTTACGACCAAAAATGGCTTAGCCGTAGTATTTAATGATCAGGGAAAGTACGACGAGATCTTGGGGCGGCCTTACAAAATATCTTCATTCCACTACAAGATGGGATTGCCAGGTTTAACTCATTCACTGATCAATACAACTTAAAGGCCAAGGAAGTAGATGACAAATTGGACAAAATCGAAAAAAGGCTCTCGTGGATGGACGATGTTATAAAGGTGCAGCAGGAGACAATCAACAAACTCGAAAGAGTGGAAATGCAAAAAACAATCGTCATTCATGGATGGAAGGTCGACAAAACACCAACATCGGATGCAGATTTCCTAATTAGAGCAGAACTTGGACTTCAAACTGTGCAGATCATGGATGCCCGAAGACTCAAATCCAAAGGTCAAACGGCGGGGAGGATAAATCCGCTTTTAGTAAAGGTCAAAGACAGATTTGAAGTGTCTCAAATTATGAAGGTCAAGTCGTCTCTAAAAGGGAAATTTCCACAAGTTTTCATTGCCATGGGAATGACCAAAGCAGACAAGGTAGTCAATAAGGTTTTGTACGAGGAGCTCAAACGGTACAAAGCAGCAAACCCGGGGAAAATTGCGAAGTTCATCTCACCGACAGTGATTATTGCAGACGGTATTAAATATACGAGTGATGGAGTAAATATTGTAAAGTTGACATAGGCCAGAAGCTCATACACTAAAGATAAGGGGACAGTAAATATTAGTTTTTGGAACGTGCATGGGGTTAAAAATATGACCAATTTAGAAAAATCAGAGGGAGAAGTAATTAGAGGGTGGGATATCGCAGGGGTGGCAGAGACGTGGATAGAATCGGACAATTTAATTATTGGAAATAACTTCGTTGATTTTGAGTATGTACATGTTCCTGCCACACGAACTTGTCGAGTGGGAAGAGCCTCAGGTGGAATAGCAATTTTGTTTAAGTCGCGTAAATATAAACTTATTGAAATATTATTCAAGAGTTCATTTTTTCTATTAATTAAGATCCAATGTAAGATTACGTTCAAGTGTTATAATATTGGGAATGTGTATATGCCAATTGACAGGGTAAAGTGGGTGGAGTGTGCAAATGTCATGGAAACAGTACTATATGGTGTTGATTCTAGTCAAAATATGATTATAGGTGGGGATTACAATTGCAGAGTTGGGAATTTGGATTTGATTTCGGAGGAGTTGATTGCTGGAACAAACTTGAAATGCGAAAGAAACTCGAAGGATGAGGTGGTACACAGAGAAGCACAAAAATTATTAACTATTTTTGGGAACTGCGGACTAATCATGCTAAATGGTAGGACGGTTGGTGATTTTGAGGGAAATTATACGTTCGTTGGAAATAACGCCTGCAGCACTGTTGATTTATGTTTTATAAGTTATGAAATAATTAAAAACATTAATTGTTTTGAAGTTGCAAATATAGGGTCATCTGATCACTATCCCATAAGCCTAATATTGAAATGCAACAACAGAGCTGTTAAGGTACCACCAGAATACACCAGCCAGAAATCTATAAAGCCAGATTCCAAGTCTGTCTCGGTTTTCAAAACCCGCTTAGATGAAATGGGACCACCTGAAGGGTCGGACAATATCGAAGAGTTTTTAGAAGCATTAAATAAATCCCTAAGTCAGATAGCGGAGGAAACTAATTGTCTGATACCTCGCATCAGAATCTCTTCCTGGCAATGCCAGCCATGGTTCGATCTAAGCTGTAGACACCTAAAGAGGAAGATACGATCATTGGCAAGGGTGCTAAAAAACTCGGGGAACAAGACATCAATTAGGGAGGAAATAGTTAAATCTCGTAAAAGGTTCAAAAATTTATGTCGCGAAAAAAGGTTACAGTACTATAATAATCTCAGGGACAGTATTGGTAACAGCAAAAATTCAAAGCAATTTTGGGAGGCAGTACGCAGATTTAGACCAACAAGCACACAAGGAACGGAAGTTAGTAAGGTAAGCTGGGAGAGTTTCTATAAAGGCATTATGCCAAATAAAGAGATCAGTTATGCTTATCTAAGTAATACTGGAGAATATTTTCTAAATAAGGAGATATCAATGCAGGAACTTAAGGAAGCAGTGAAGAAAATTAGTAAAGGAAAGAGCCCGGGTGGTGACGGTATCACCAATGATTGCCTCAAGGCACTTCCTGACAGCTGGTTACAAGCAGTGTTAGATATATACAACAAAATGTTTGATCAGGAATACTGTCCAACATCGCTAACAGAAATAGAGATAATAACATTATTTAAGAAAGGGGCAAGAGATGATCCGGCAAACTACAGGGGTATAGCACTAATAAGCTGTATTACAAAGTTATATACGCAGATTTTGTTAGATAGAATTGTAATATGGGCAGATAGATGTAAAATAATACCAGAAAACCAAGCTGGATTCCGTAAAAAGCGATCATGTGCTGATCAGGTATTTACCCTGGCAGGTATTATACAGAACCATATAAGATTTCCAAAGAGAAAGGTCTATTCTATATTTGTGGACTATAAAAGGGCATTTGACTCGGTAAACCACACATTGCTATGGAAAAAGCTTCACATGTTAGGTCTGAGTGGAAAGATAATCCGAATTCTGCAAAACATATACTCCCAGGCCAGACTCAGAGTCAGAACATATGAAGGGTATACTGATTTCCAGGATATAAATGAAGGGGTGTTACAGGGAGAGATTCTGTCTCCAATGCTGTTTTCTTTGTATGTATCAGACTTGGAAAAATATTTTCATGATAATCAGGCAGTAGGAATTAGCATAAATGAAACTACTGCTATTCTGACTTTGATGTATGCGGACGATACTGTAATCCTAGCATACAGCCCAGGAGATCTGAGGAAGAAAATAGAAATTCTAGAAGACTACTGCCGAATAAATAAGTTACAGGTAAATGCGAGTAAAACCAAGATTATGATCTTTGCAAAACATTTACCTAGAATTTTACCAACTTTCTCATTTGAAGGAAAAAAGCTAGACTTGGTAAAGGAGTATACCTATTTAGGAGTCCCATTTCACTCTACAGGGTCATTCCGACTAACAGCAGGTTTTTTCAAAAAAAAAGCAGTAATAGCACAAAACGCAGTCATTAATATAATCAACTCCTCTAGATGCAATTCATGGAACTCAATATGTAAATTGTTCGAGTCAATGTGCATGTCTAATCTTTTGTATGCAGCAGGTATATGGGGTTTGGGACACGAAGCGCTAGTGGAGAGCCTTCAAACTACGTTTTTTAGAAAAATTCTAAGAGTGAGTCCCAAAACTTCAAACCATACCATAAGGTTAGAAGCCGGACGTTGTAAAATCAGTTGTACAATAATCAAATTATCATTGGCGTATCTATATAAAATCCTGAAAATGGATCGTAGTAGATATCCATATATTACTTTCCAGAAGCTTGTAATGATCGATTCCAACACTCAGTTCCCCCCAAACTGGAACTGGGTAACAAAGATTAAGGAGAATCTTAACAAATTGGGTTTTCGGGTAAAGTGGGAAAATATAAATCCTCAGTGGATTGAGATTAACTATAAATCCATACTAGAAGCGGCAGCGGCAGCTTCAGTTATGGACGACGTAGAGAAGGTCATGTGTTCAAAGCAATATCCGTTGTATAAATTTATGCTTAGGGGATCAGTGGTTCCAAAATATTTAATGGGGGAGTTATCATTACAAATGGTTAGATTCATGGCATTTTTACGCCTTGCAAATCCGATTGACTCGAAAATTGATTTAAGGGGAAATATACTAGAAATAAGCCCAAATAAGCCATGTATACTATGTAACTACTCGCAACAATCATGGCAACACTTACTTACAGAATGCTCTAAATTAAGTTATTTAAGAATCAAATATAATATTATTAATGAGAATATAGACAACACACGGACACATCTAAATATAATATGTGAATCAAATCCGGTTATTTTAAACAGTTTGTACAAATTATGTATAGAAATCGCAACACAAGTATCAAAACATCAAACTGTATCACTACGGTAAAGTATGGAAATCTAATACGGGTCTAAATGTATCTATTTACTATTTGTAAATCTTTTGTGTATGAGCCTACTCGCAAACACAATAAAAATATACATACATACATTATTCAGAAAACCTTTAACCATGCAGGGGATCAACTCGCAAAAGCGCTGAATTTGCTGCGTAAATTCTCTTTAATCACAAGATGTGATGGTTACTATCAGATGCATCGCATGATTCAAGCGGCCATCAATGAATCAAGGAAAACTGGCACGAAATTTACCTATATAAAAGACAACTTTTATCAAATCGTGGACACTGTTAACGAATTCGTAGAAAATTTGCCTATAAACTCTGACAATGTCCACCAGAAGTTAGACAATCTGGTCCGAATTCATGACCTAAACAATGAAACTAACACAGAGAAATTCCTACAATATCAAAAAAACCTTGCAGAAAAACTAGGACATGCAGGGAATTATACAACTGCAATTAAGATATGCCTGAAAACAGTGAACTCGAGCAAACAACTCTATGGAACCGATCACCAGAATACACAAATTGCGAAACACGCATTGGCAGACCTCTTTCAGGCTCAGGGAAAGTATAACGACGCAATAGAACTTTACAACGCCGTTTTGGAAATCAGAAATAAAATCTTAGGTCCCGATCACCCCGATACACTTACGACCAAAAATGACTTAGCCGGAGTATTTAATGGTCAGGGAAAGTACGACGAGGCAGTAGAGCTTTACAACGCCGTCTTGGAAATAAGGAATAAAATCTTAGGTCCCGATCACCCCGATACACTTACGACCAAAAATGGCTTAGCCGTAGTATTTAATGATCAGGGAAAGTACGACGAGGCAGTAGAGCTTTACAACGCCGTTTTGGAAATAGACAATAAAGTCTTAGGCCCCGATCACTCGAGTACACTTACGACCAAAAACAACTTAGCCTTAGTCTTTAACTATCAGGGAAAGTACGACGAGGCAGTAGAGCTTTACAACGCCGTCTTGGAAATAAGGAATAAAATCTTAGGTCCCGATCACCCCGATACACTTACGACCAAAAATGACTTAGCCGGAGTATTTAATGGTCAGGGAAAGTACGACGAGGCAGTAGAGCTTTACAACGCCGTCTTGGAAATAAGGAATAAAATCTTAGGTCCCGATCACCCCGATACACTTACGACCAAAAATGGCTTAGCCGTAGTATTTAATGATCAGGGAAAGTACGACGAGGCAGTAGAGCTTTACAACGCCGTTTTGGAAATAGACAATAAAGTCTTAGGCCCCGATCACTCGAGTACACTTACGACCAAAAACAACTTAGCCTTAGTCTTTAACTATCAGGGAAAGTACGACGAGGCAGTAGAGCTTTACAACGCCGTTTTGGAAATACAGAATAAAACCTTAGGTACAGATCACCCGAGTACACTTACGACCAAAAATAACTTAGCCGGAGTATTTAATGATCAGGGAAAGTACGACGAGGCAGTAGAGCTTTACAACGCCGTCCTGGATATAAGGAATAAAATTTTAGGTCCCGATCACCCCGATACACTTACGACCAAAAATGGCTTAGCCGTAGTATTTAATGATCAGGGAAAGTACGACGAGGCAGTAGAGCTTTACAACGCCGTTTTGGAAATAGAGAATAAAGTCTTAGGCCCCGATCACCCGAGTACACTTACGACCAAAAATAACTTAGCCTTAGTCTTTAACTATCAGGGAAAGTACGACGAGGCAGTAGAGCTTTACAACGCCGTTTTGGAAATAAGGAATAAAATCTTAGGTACAGATCACCCGAGTACACTTACGACCAAAAATAACTTAGCCTTAGTCTTTAACTATCAGGGAAAGTACGACGAGGCAGTAGAGCTTTACAACGCTGTTTTGGAAATAGAGAATAAAACCTTAGGTACGGATCACCCCAATACACTTACGACCAAAAATAACTTAGCCGGAGTATTTAATGATCACGGAAAGTACGACGAGGCAGTAGAGCTTTACAACGCCGTTTTGGAAATAGAGAATAAAGTCTTAGGCCCCGATCACCCGAGTACACTTACGACCAAAAATAACTTAGCCGGAGTATTTAATGATCAGGGAAAGTACGACGAGGCAGTAGAGCTTTACAACGCCGTCCTGGATATAAGGAATAAAATTTTAGGTCCGGATCACCCCGATACACTTACGACCAAAAATGACTTAGCCGGAGTATTTAATGGTCAGGGAAAGTACGACGAGGCAGTAGAGCTTTACAACGCCGTTTTGGAAATAGAGAATAAAGTCTTAGGCCCCGATCACTCGAGTACACTTACGACCAAAAATAACTTAGCCTTAGTCTTTAACTATCAGGGAAAGTACGACGAGGCAGTAGAGCTTTACAACGCCGTTTTGGAAATAGAGAATAAAACCTTAGGTACAGATCACCCGAGTACACTTACGACCAAAAATAACTTAGCCTTAGTCTTTTACTATCAGGGAAAGTACGACGAGGCAGTAGAGCTTTACAACGCCGTTTTGGAAATAGAGAATAAAACCTTAGGTACGGATCACCCGAGTACACTTACGACCAAAAATAACTTAGCCGGAGTATTTAATGATCAGGGAAAGTACGACGAGGCAGTAGAGCTTTACAACGCCGTCCTGGATATAAGGAATAAAATTTTAGGTCCCGATCACCCCGATACACTTAGGACCAAAAATGACTTAGCCGGAGTATTTAATGATCAGGGAAAGTACGACGAGGCAGTAGAGCTTTACAACGCCGTCTTGGAAATTAGGAATAAAACCTTAGGTCCCGATCACCCCGATACACTTACGACCAAAAATGACTTAGCCGTAGTCTTTAAGGATCAGGGAAAGTACAACGAGGCAGTAGAGCTTTACAACGCCGTTTTGGAAATAGAGAATAAAGTCTTAGGCCCCGATCACTCGAGTACACTTACGACCAAAAATAAGTTGGCTTAAATCTTCGAAGCTCAATGAAAGCATGACGACGTAATATTGTCTTCAAGTTGTTTATGGAAATAGGGATTGATTTTTTCGTTTTATTTTACCGTGTTAAAAGCTTTTATATGTGTGGTTGTTGTTACTGTTTTGTTCTGTTGCATTTTCTTTTGCAATCTGACAGTGATTTTATAGAACAATCAATTTGTTGAGGGTACATTTGGTTTTCCTGTTATGTAATACTTGAAGTAAATGTCGTGTAAAGTATTTTAATAATGTAAAGGGAATAAATATTATTTCAAGTGATATGTAACAAGCATAGATATTTATTTGAGTCAACAAAACTATAAATACGGCCGCGATGTGGAATGTTGGAATTCCTATTCAATAATTTGATATAGCAGAATTGAAGTGTTATTGCATTGGTGTACTGTCATTTTAGTTTCAGATATGAATTAAGTATATGTAAGCAAGGGAACTGAAAGATTAATAAATTATGCTTGTCAATAGAGCAATAAATCATAGTACAGTTCTGCAAAACTCAAGTCAATAATTGGCATTTTTCACAAAAGAAGTATATTCCGCAATCCTCGCAATCCGGTAATTATGTAATAAGAATAAATTATTATAATAATTAGACTAAAAATAATAATTTACAATAAAAATCATCCCCCGAAGGGTGTCTCGTAGGGCGGTGTCAACTATGGTCATCTCTCCTTACCTTCTCTCAATTTATTGTGTTATGCTGAACAGAAAAACATCCGTTACAAATTTTGAGAAAATGAAATTTTGATAATTTTTGAAGGAATAGTGTTAGTCTTACTGGTTCGTATGTATTAAAGAAAATTGGTGGAACATTTCGGGAGAAAACAAAGATTTTAGTCGTTTTTATTTTTTAAAGTAGTAGTAAGTACGAACATTCAGACCGAATTCAAACAATGGCGAACTCATCAAAGGAAGTGTCCTACAGTTCCCGAAAGGTTTGAACCAAATCGTCTGGTTGTGAGTAGTTTCGGAGGAAATTGCGGGACCTACAGACTCACAGACGCACGGACAACACTATTCTATACGGGGCTGACGTCGGCCTAAAATCGATATTTCTGTGTAGTTGTTATAGTGTTTATATCAAACTAAGGGGTAGGATTAAAGGCAGCTAAATATAGTAGCTCAAGACATATGGGGTTAAAGACACTGCATCTATCTAAATGCATGAGCTAAAGACATGTCTAATTCATAAACATTTTTGTCAAATAAGGCAGTGCCTGTCATGGGAACGGTTCACACCCGGGTGTTTGGGTGCAGGAACGGGAACGGGTATCATATTGGTGCAAAATGTTTTCACCCAAAAGTGTGGGTACAGGTTTGGGAACCAACCTTTCCAATTATAGTATGTGGGAACAGGAACCCATATGGGAACGGGTGCAATACAGGCTGAATGGGATCTGTACCCAACAGGATCGGGAACGATATACTGAAAAACCCGTTTCTGTTCATGCGTACCCGTGTACAGAGGAATCTTGCGAGCATAACGATAATTACATGATTGATTTGTTTTGCCGTGGTGTGACCGACTATTTTTGTGTCGCTGTTGTAGTTTAGAGGCAAACGTTCTTTGTTTGAACAGGTCATCCCACGTCGAATGATGAAATGTGACAATAAAAATTAATTATATGCGTATGTTGTGCTTAGCCGTTGTAAGGTGACTTAAAAATTACAAAATTAATTACTTAACTAGAATGAAATATAACAAATAGAATGAGTGGAATTGTGTGTAGCCATTGTTACCAAAAATTGAAACAATAAGTATATATAATGTATAACTTTTATCCTTGAATATATGAACTTCCGTTTCGGGTACGGGAACGGGTTCCAGGGTTTTGGGTACGGGTTTGGGTGCACCCAAAATTAATTTTTGGGAACAGGAACGGGAACGGGTTTGGGTGCTATAATTTTAAAGTTTTCGAGTCTGGGTGCGGCACTTTTGTTCACAAGATTTCGGGTGCAATTTGGGAATTGGGTTCTGCCTTGTACCCAAACCCGAACTGTGGGAACGGGAATGGGAACGGGGACAACTTTTCTGTTCCCATGACAGGCACTGAAATAAGGTTGCATTAGAACAAACCCTGTTATGACGTACAATGCATAGTTGAGTAAAAACAGAGTAGCAGGAGGGTTTTAAATCTATACAGAATACCATCTAGAAGTTTTTTCGACACGTCCGTTTTTCTGGAAGAAAGGCGAATATCGCTTATATCTGTACGTGTAATTTGGAATCCTCAAAGGGATTCTATAAAATTTAGGACATTTATATAAAATTTCATATTTCTGATCTTTGTACAGCGTTAACCAGTCAGAAGTAAGAATGTATGTTTTAGAGGCGAAGTATTTGAATAATTGAACTGTATACTATGCGTGGTCTATCCGTCGGACTATCCGAACGTCCTAGACCATTTGGACTATACATTAGTGGCACAAATTAAATCGCGTCGTCAAAATACAAAACGAAATATATTCCACTAAAATATATTGTTAATTGTTTGTTGTAGTAGACGGGATAGTTTCCAGTTTTCTGTGAACTGCTTCAACATGGCACGATGCGACAAACCGCCAAGGCAGTTGAATGGTCCAGGTTACAAATAATACGAACTCAAGAAACATCGTGCTTAAAGAGCACCGGAGATATTAATATGATATTGATATTAAAACTTTTTCCAAGTTGCTTCGCCAATGTCGATAGCAACTGGGATCATGACAACTAATTATTGGCAAACATACGGAGAATGGCGGACGTGATTTTAATGCCACTCCAGTACAATCGAAGAGTTTTGGATTGCTCATGGGTTTCATAGAGATTCAGACTAATGTATCTCTGACTTATACGTGTTCATAAAATGTACCAGTGTTATTTATACAATAACATTTTGTTACTGAAACAATTAGTGTTTCTTTTCGAGACAAAAAAACCGTCCCGACCACCGTACCGTTCCGAACCGAATGAAATCTTGCAAATCAGGAACTGGTACCGTTCTGATACCCGAAATGTCGGTTCGGGAAATTATTATCCCGAAGCGGGAAAAAGATATTTTTTTTGTCCCGGTACGGATACTATCCGGAAACCGAATGACCCGATATTGGTTTATCTCGAACCGATTTTTTCCCGAACCGTTCCGAATCAGTACCGATAACAGATTGAAATATTTAATCCAAAATTTTAAGTAAAAGTTCACATTCTGTATATCCATTGGTTTATACTCAAGTACACATTATACATTTATTTATAAACAAAAAACATTTCACACTTTCCACACACTAATCCAATCTACAATAATTCCCAGGTGCTCTTATTTTACACGCTCGAATCCTCGTTTTTCGTCCCAGCCATGCTTTCAAACAATACCTTGGTACAAGTAACATGTTAGACCTGGTTTCGTAATTGATTTCCTGACTTTCGACGTCCAATATTCTTTCGTTGGGTCTTGGGTTTCCTTGACGCAGTAGAATTTCCTTCATCTTAATTAAAATCCCAATTTATGAGCCATGCAAAAAAATACTAGACAAGAGGAAGTAAAGAAGAGTTCACATGGGATAGTGCAAATCTGTGCTGAATGCAAAGCGCACATTGTAAGTTAGAACCATGTACATTCTGGTTTCGCATTTTCTGCTACACATTTTTTCCGAAAGGCTATGGTACGTGTTCGGTACTATCGGTTGGAACACTTCGGTTTCGGGAAATTTAGCTTGTCATACCTTTCCCGATCGGTACTACATTACCGGTTTCATTTTGGTACCAAAATCCAAAACGAATACTCCCGATTTTATCGGATCTGATTCAGTTTTCCGGTTTCGTAATTGTCCCGTAGTGCAAACGGGACAATTTCGTGGTACCGGTAACGTCCCGTTCCGATACCGTCGGTATTCCCGTCCCGATAAGAAACTCTACTAACAATTAGCCCGGTTTATTCCTTACAATTTTGTGAGAATCGGTGAAACGTCATGCAGGGTTTCCAATCATGGTTACCCCCACTCTCACTTGGTACACACAAAATCATCAGCTTCAAGACCCCCTCCCTCCTCCCAAAAATGAAACGTATATGCATGCTACCTAGCTTAAAATATCCAATTTGACAGCAGTGGATAAAATTAACGTTATTTATGTTTATTTCTTGGACTTGAGACATATTGCCACTTGTTCCTTTGTACATGGTCCAAATTGTGGAAAAATTTCTAAAGTTAAGATTTTATCTGTTTTAAGTTTGTCATAGCAACCAAACTTCCAACAACACCTTCTTTTTTAATGTTATTTTAAATTAAGAATATTACACTATACACTACGTGTAATTAGAAATACATTTGGGTAATCGTACTTGAAATCCTGATATTCCATGAAAATTCAGATAGAGAAGGTGAAATAATGTAGTTTTAAAGCCCATAAGCTTACCATTTACAGTGCACTCTCTCTATAAGAGGTCTCCGTATAAGAGCATGTTCAATATAAGAGCACTCCCAGGTCCTCCCTGTACGATTGTTGGACTGTAAATGTTCCCTATAAGAGCACCGCTTATATATAAGAGCATTTTCGATGTAAGAGCTGGCATTTTACATCCTCATGGTAAATAAGATCCATTATAAGAGCATATGAGCAGACATACATAGAAACGTTTATGAAACGTTTGCACTGTTTGCAGGAAGTGACAGTACTGAAGCTGGTGACGACGAGGGAGCAGAGTGCATATACCCATCACATATAGATACAATTTATCCTGGCTAATATGCATATGAACCTGAATTACTGGATTCTCTGGATACAGTAGAAAATATTGTAGACAAATCCCTTGCAATGAATTTTCGGCAGGTTCACAGTACTGACTATTTCATTCTAAACAAACATTGATTAAATAATTGATAATATTTGTAAGTAACATTTTAGTTTATCTAATAATCTAATGTACTGTGTAATGGCGTTGTCTTATTTAGCCCTCTTCTTAATAATGTAGATCTATGTAATGTATAATCAGTATTTTAATGTTTTAAAAATATGTTCTTTATAGCAGCATACCGTTATAAGAGCGCTTTTGGCGTGCTTTTATCGGTGCTCTTATAGCGAGAGTGCACTGTATTTGTTGTCTTTGTTCATTTTGTATTAAAGTGAAGGTATTCGTCGTGTGCGAAGGTCTATAATTCGAACTGCAATACGTGCGTGTCATAATTCCTTTACCTTTCATGTAGACAATTATTCTTGGAAGAAACAAGGGAGAAATTCCAAATTACGGCGAAAGTTATTCACAATTTATTTAAATTTGAACAACCAGACCAACGATTCCAAACTTTGGTTTAACAGCTTTGGTACTTTATATTCAAATTTTAGGTAAAAAATTGAAGTAGCATGAAATCTCCAAATTAAAAAAGCACTTTTGAGATTGAATGTTAACTTATTTATATTAACTAAAGTGACCTGAAAACTAAAATATATTTTGGTTTTGCTATTAGCGCTCATTAGTCATTTTTGCTTCCAAATTTAATGTTAGAGATGTGAATGCATGGAAACCCTTTAAAATTAAAGGTGTTCGAAGGGCATAAACGTACGGTTGGATTTTTTTAAACAATTAGAGAGCGTAGAACCAAACCGCCATGTATTTGAAACTTTTGAATTCATAATTCAGTTTTCCAGAGCAAGGTCCATTCATTGGTAAATTCCTATTGGTCAAAGGTAGTCGGAAATGAGTAGAATAATTAGGATAAAAACGAATTGGTTCCAAACCTGACAAATTGAATGCCCACTATCTCATTACTAAACAACGTCCGTAAATTTTAAGTATAATATTTAACTAAATTACACTGACTACTACAATCATACTGAATATTGAAAAGGCAAGAGAGCATCAGGGTAGCTCAAAGATTCAATTAATATAACCCCGCTACTTCATCTAATCAAAATTTTCAATACATTTGGAGAAATGTGCTCCGATGACGGTATATACTGTATTTAAAATTTTATATTAAAATTTATATTCAGCCCTGCACAAAAACAACAAACGATTAAATAATGTCCAAGACGCTTATTAACTTATAATTTAACTTTTCGCAATATTTCAAGTTACGTCTAAATTTATCATAAATATTATATACTGACCCGTTTGATAAAAACGAACACAATTGTGCACAAAAATATGTGCGACAAATTGGGCCAATTTTGTGCACACCACTTTGTTAGTAAATACTTGCGCAGAAAATCTCGTGCACAAATTTGGCCCAATTTTGTGCACGGAACTTTGTGAGAGACCATTTGTCCAAATATTTTCGTTCACAAATTTGGTATAATTTTGTGCATAACTCATCGTAATCATAGCTGTGCACAAAGCAATGTGCACAAAAATTATGGTGAATAAAAGTTATAACAAGAGCAAAAGTTTAGACTTACAGATTTTTCGGAAATATTTATTCATACCACAGTAAAGAATTTATTACATGAATCCAATAGTAAAAATTAATTCATACATTTAATCAGATGACGCCTTTTTGAACTCCTCTCTAATAAGCTTAGTCAAAGATGTTAAAATCCTGGTTTTATGAATTTTGTATTCATCAGTCATCCCTCTTCCAGATATAGATGGCTTTATATTATAGGCTGCCAGAGAAAATTCTAAAAGCACACAGGGTTTTAAGTTTCTTTCAAATTACTCTCAATTTGCACTCTCACAAACCTTGTAGTAAAACTAAACTGAATTAGACTGTAAACAAATAAACAACTTAACAACAAGAGCATCGCGCTTCTCAGCATTGATGCTTGGTAGGGCAGGGCTCTGTCTGTTTGCATTGCAAGTCCGACCCATTAGAGAATGGCCAAGAACTTCCTCTTTTTTAAACAGATAGCGAAATAAATTTCGAGCCAAAATGTTTGGGGAATGTGAACCAAGCTTAGCAGCAGCCACCTTTGATTTCTTGAGAAATATCCCACTTCCGGTCACCAATTCAACCTTCGCCTAAACATATTTACACTCAATTCAACCGTCACGTAAACATACATATTTAAACTCAATGCACTTATTGCAGTACGAATTAAAACTCACTGTACTGGAATTATTACTAATTCAGTTTATTTTTAAAAGCTTACCTTCGATGATGATGCATAATTTAATTTGTCTTCGAGATCATTAACTTGCTGTCGTAGCTCCTTGACGCGAGCTGCAAGATTTAATTAAAATGTAGGTTTGAAACTATCAATATAATCAATGAAAAATCAATATAATGTACACATAAATTAGTTAGTTCGTATAAGTACATATAAGTAATTATGCTTAAAATAATGTGATACCTCTGTACTTTAGCTTCGACTCTTTAAGGGCTTCTATTTTAGCCTCCAATTCTGCGATCCGCTTATCCGAACAAGAATTTGCTTCAGAGTCGTTGTGTTGAACTGGTGAAACTTCTGTACTAGAACTGGCATCCCGTTCGGAAGTATCTTCAGTCTGAACACCAATAAAATAATTAGTAATGAAAAACATAATTACAACTAAGTGATAAATTGAATTACATTTCCCTGAAATATGTCATTCTCCAGCTGACTAGTTTGGTCCTGAATCACATTCTCACGCCTGTCACGCTTCCCAAGCAGCTTGTTTATTTTGGAAGCAGTGATTAGTTGTTTGGATTGCTGTGAGGAACCGATGGAATTTTGAAACCCAATTACATATTATCATTGCGGCCAAATAAGATGCACAAAGCTTAATAAAAAACATTAATTGGACGAAACTACTTACTCTAGCATTAAGCTGCTTCGGACAACTGTGTTGAGATCTTGTATTTCGTACGGGTGAATCCACAATACCTGCTGCTTCGGTTGCAAGCTGGTCACACATCGACTCCATATCATCTTTAGCTCCTGTATAAATAAAAATATCGTTTACATTTCATGTGTTTCCAAATGATGTCAGTGTGCTTATAGAAATAAAAATTTACAGTTGGTAAACTGTAAATAATTACAAAATTGCTTACCGAATCCGAGCAAAATGACATCCTACGTTTTCTTCCCCCAGATTATTTTCACTTTTTCTCCCACAAACTTCTTGTAGTTTGCTCTGACAGATCCATCTAAAATATGGTCTAAGGGGATGCTCGAATATTCTTTGAATTTACTCAAAAACTCAACTACAATGAACATTTTTACTAAAGTAAAACTTGTAGGAGACGCACGTTGAAGTATCAAATGCACGAATTCAATATGGCTGAGCCTGCACGTAGAAGTAGCAAAGCAATAACAACTGTCACTTCGTATTTTATTTTCGCGCGTATGTTGAATCCCCGGGTTGCTATACAGTATTTCCCAGTTGTAAAGGATCATGCTATGGGAGATATTTGGGCATACAGTGCTCATTTTCAGTCTTCCTAAAAGTTCGAAGGGTAATATACTGTATAATTGTATGTGTTTGGTATTTATAAGGATGGATAATAATTCTCATTTTAAATTCCTTATATCAAACTGTTACTGTACCATGATTCTATTTTGTATATAATATCCTGTTTAGCTCACAACATCACTCGTAATGTAGTTTTCTGTTTGCAAGCAAGAGTGATTTATTAATTTGTCACTATATGTGAACAAACATTTTTGCTTTTAGTTCCATTTTGTTTTTTGTTGTAAGTAATAATTTCAAATTTAAATAAAATGTCTCTAAAACTAAAATACAAACAATACCACCGGTCACCGGTCACGTCGATTCCCAGAAGATCAAGACATCGCTTGCGGCATGTAAGTACAGCTTTGAAAGACTTTACTATACATCACGTTTATTTCAGCTAACAATTGGCACTATTACATAATAAAAATTCTAAATTTTGAAAATGTTTTTGTATTTAGAATATTGGTGTTGCGTGTCTTACTCCAAACTTGTTAGAGTCAGTTCTCATTTCCCAACTATCGAAGACTGAAGTTAGTAAACCCTGTAGGAAACTAATTGTGAGTGTTTACAATAATAACTTATAACCCAAATTATCCCTCGTATGACCCGAAGTACCAGATTTGCACTTTTGTGCTTAGAGTAATCACTCGGAAAATATACAGATTGGATCGGATGAGTTGCCAGGAGATTTATATCCAAATGCATCTTTTACTGATAACAAGGTAGTGCTATTCCAGGAGTTTCACTAATAATTACCTAATATTGGTAAACATATATATATATATAATCTGTTAATTGAGACTTCCATGCTACTTTCTTTCAGCTATGTGAACTGGAAGAACTTTCAGCCGAAGAAATTATTAATTTAATAACCGCTTTCGTAATTCGTCATGGGTTAACTAAACGTGCAACTAATGAACTTCTGGCCTTACTTCGTCTTATGGGCCCTAATAATGCGCGCATTCCATCAAGTAATTACATCTTAAAGAAGAAACTTAGTGCCAGAACTTCCAACTGCGAAACCCACTTCTACTGCCCAACATGTCTGATAAATATTGGGAATGACGTGGCGAACAAAACATGTTCTTAGTGCAACGTGGGATTAAACCCCAGCACTTTATTGGAAAAAGACAAACCTCATTGCTAGAGACAGCAGAAATCTCCAGTGATTTGTTTCATAGATTACAAAAACGGAACAGTAACCAACAACCTGAAGTTCTTAAGGGCATTTCAGACGGGAAAATGTACGAGAAATTGAATCTTCGGGATTACGACTTCACTTGTTCGATTAATACTGATGGAATTTCCCCCTTTCGCTCCTCCAAACATAGTATCTGGCCGATACTACTGTCTGTTAATGAACTCAGCTTTAATGATCGTCAATCCAACATACTTTTGGTGGGCCTATGGTTTGGTCAAAACAAGCCAAGTTTTGACGCTTTACTTCCACCCATCATCCGAATGTGCAACGAGCTGTCGAATATTGAGTTACAGTGGTCACATAAAGAAAATTGTATTAAAAGTTTTGTCTACTTTCCAATTTTTGTAGCTGATTCAGTAGCTCGATGCGTAGTGCAAGGGATGAACCAGTTCAACGGTAAATACGGCTGTCCGTGGTGCTTGTCAAAAGGAGAAACCGTCTGGATGGACGAAGAAAGGCGAAGTAGAAAGTGGGTTTACCGTTTTGAGGAAAGCGTTCTCCGTACCGAAGAAAATTTTGAACAGCATTTGCACCAACTGGAAGAACGCTTGTTGTCTCCCGATTTTCGAGAGGAAAGTGTTATGGGTATCAAATCCGCATCCCAACTTTTAGTGCTCACAAAATTTAACATTGTGCACGGTTTTGTATACGACGTGATGCACTCTGCATATTTAGGAGTGGCTAAAATGTTGACATCATTTTGGTTTGAGTCAAGTTACCACGATCAAATATTTTATCTAGGAAAACATGTGCCGCGTGTTGATAAAATTATCAAAAATTGTAGAGTTCCGTTTGAATACAGTCGCACAATCAGATCGGTTACCCTTAGAAAGTTTTGGAAGGCAAATGAGTGGAGAACCTGGATGTTTGTAGCATCAACAGTTTTACAAGGTATTTTACCAGAAGTTTATAGAAATCCCTTGCTAAAACTTTCAAACTGTTTAATGCTAATGTCAGATGAAGCTATTGCCCAGGACGACTTGGATTACTGTGAGATAAAGCTAATGGAGTTTGTCCGTCAAACAGAAAATTTGTATGGATTGAAAGCGTGTACTTTCAATTTGCATATTTTATTGCATGCGCCAATGTGTGTACGAAACTGGGGGCCATTATGGAGTTATTCCGCCTTTCAGTTCGAAAATTATATTGGAATTTTGACAAATTTGTTTAATGGTAGCAGAATGGTTAACCGTCAAATCAAAATCAAAATATTAGAGTTACAAGAGCTCCAACGCCGTGGAAGGAATCAGTTTCGGAATGAAACGGCATCAATGTTTTTTAAAGCCATTATGTCTTCAAAACAATTTTCCAAACAGTTTAGAAAACTTTCTGAGAATGTCATGTTTCTAGGCCCATTTCAAAAATACATGTTTTCAGAGGAAGAGCAAGACAAATTAGTGGATTTGGGGATTCAAGCGTTTCAAGGAAGCAGCTTTAAAAAAGGCATAATTAATGGCAAATTGTACAACGGGTTTGAACAAGACACTTCCAAAAGAAGCAATGCTGTTGTGGCAACTTGTGATGGCAAGTTTTGGATTTTGCACAAACTGGTCTTAGTAGAGTCTGGTAGTGGAGTTGGAATTGCACTGTGCTCTAGAATACACGGACAACCCAGTGTTGCCAATTGTTACCTTACAACCATTAATTACTTAGAAGATATTGGGGTTATAAGGTGGTTTTAGATGTCAACAAGATATCTCGACAAAAGTTTATCGTTATTAATGGAAACCTAAACACCATGAAATATTTGATAAGAATCCTGAATGTTATTGAATTGGAATAAACATAATTGTAAATACGTTATTTTAGCTCATGTGAGTGAACAGGCAGCATAAATTATTTTACCACAACGTTGTCTCTAAGAATACTTAAGCATCCGATTTAAGTGAACACTTTGGTAATAGTGGTAGTTTACCGTAATCATTATACCACGAGGGTGTGCACAATATGAACCACAATAGATTGCTCACATTTGTGCACCATTCCCGCTACTACCACTCAAAAATCAATTTTGAGCACAATTGTGCACACTACTATGGGCAATATTAAGTTTGCCCACGTTTTCTCACTAGATTTTCAAACGGGGACCTCCATCGTTTCTTTTAACCAGTTTCGAAAAAATTTGTACACATAATAATTATGATATTATAATAATCACGATATTCTGGTAACTCAGTGCATTGACAATATATGCGAGATACATAAGTTGTGTATATTTTTATAATATTACATAGTTTGTTTTTTCAAAGCGGACAGCGACGAAAGTAACTTTTTTAAAAAACATTTTCATATAAGTACTTAAATCCAGAGTGATTTGAAAAAAAATTCCACCAAATTTTTTTCGTAAAAACAATTTTGAAGGTCGAAATATTTTTTTACAGCTATAATTTAATATTACAAGACAAACTGCCTATCTTATATTTTTTGTCGTAAAGGAAGGTCACGTCATGAATTTTTTCCGGATCAAGGCATTAATATTTCGGATTTAAAAAAAATTACAATGTAAATTTGTCTATTTTCAAAAAATAATTTCACTATGGGCCCACTCTAATGTGATCATTTTTAAAAGCTTAAGCGACAAGACTGCATTGGTACCACAATTTAAATTTAAAAAATGTGTCACATTACAAAATTGAGAAAAACCGAAACGGGTAAGTCATATACATATACACATAAGGGGCCATGCACTTGTATTTACACGTACACACGCAGGATTGTCTTGTGGAGGTGAGAGGCGCGCTGTCCTGCAGCGTAACGAGTATGAAGCCCTTACATGCACACAAACAACCGCATGACGCAGCTCCGCGTTCGTTCTTCCGTCACACAAAATAGTCCCACTTATTTCTTCTAATATTTTTCATATGATTGGTCCTACACCAATCAAAATTGGTGTGAGGGTTGACCACGATATTCGAAATATATGTATGTACATTACATGTACTTTATATTAAAAAAATATTCAACCTTGCACTGTCCGCTTTGAAAAAAACAAACCCCACATTATTTTTATCATTTTAATATTATAATGACATCAGTTATGATTCCTTCCTTTGTGTTGTGCTGTTGTACAGTAATAATTTAATTAAATATTGATCAAAAAATTCAACGGTGTTTTTAAGTCTGTTGAACACCTTTAATTGGTTTGTTTTAAACTTATTATCGAAAAAATGTGTGTAAAACATTCAACCCTTATTATCCGTGCTTACAAACTTTCACTGCAAGATTTATCGTTTTCGCAAGTAATACTTCAAGTGGCGTGTACATTTTTCATTAAGGTAAACTGCAGTGTTGGGTAACGTTATTGATTAACGTTAATGAATAACGTTATTATCGATAAAATTCTAGTAACTGTTAATGAGAAATAACGTTTAACATATTCCACTTGATTAACAAAAACTTAACGTAAACCGAAACCTCTGGACAGCAAATAACAAAAACGGAATCACAACGTTATTATCCGTTATTCAAATTCCTGGTCACTTTTACAATTTACTGCCATCTCTTACAATTCTAAGTTTGTAAGTTTCTCAAATACAAAAATCGTTTTATGCCAGTAGTGGATTTACGGGGTGGCCCACGCTGGCCCGGCAAGGGTAAAAAAAATTTTGACTAACAATAAGACCCTCAGATTGCATGTGTAAAGGCCCACAAATCTATTTTGAGAGGGTAAAAATTATTTTATCAATCCACCCTTGTTTCATGCAATCGTTAAACATGTATACTGATTTGTTTTAGAAATTTGCGCTTTCATCATGTGCATAATAGCCAAACGTGTTAAAAAAAATAAATACTATATTCAGCTAATTACACAACTTTTTAGTGCAAGTCAGTATAACATTCGCGAAAAAGATAAATGATCTAAATGTATTTTTGGCTATGTTACACAAACATCCAACTGTAAACCAATAGAAACTTTTCCATATGTCCATGTTAGATTTTATTTTACTTTTTCAAATTCTGTGCGATTAATTTGACAGGAAATTTCCAGTTTAAAATTGTAAACAGCAAATACTTCATTTGGAACAAGTTGCCATTTTATGTTTGATTGGAAATGGGTCGACTATATTTCCTATTTACCTACAACTTATTATTCTGAAACTACTCGCATGAAGTCATATTATTGTTTGCTGAATACAAACGTTACAAAGACTTTTCGGGAATTAATAAAAGCAATACTAGTGCTAATAAGTATAACTATTAACCATGCTTAATGAAGTTTTAGATTACAGTGAAAAAATCCGAAAAATTCTTTTCATTAACCGTTTTCATTATTGTTAATATTAACCGATTAACGCTATTTAATCCTGCTGCGAACCGTTTATAACCATAACCGAATTCTTAAAAAACCAATAACGAAAACGAAAACCGAATTTAGACTGTCATTAACGTTTGAGTAGTTAACTGATAGGAGTGTATCTCAGCTAGAAAATGTGGGGGAATTAATTATACCACACATAGCAGAATTTATTCCTTATTAACAAACCATTGTTTCAATTTGGGAAATCTTCCCGCGTCCAGGATGAAATTTATTAATTACACAATTATTACATGAATACAACTCAACATATTTTACCAATGAATTTTCTAAATCAAACTATTAATTATTATTAATTATAATTACACAAATGTATCAAAGTTTTAATTACCTTATCTTCAATAGGCACAACTTACAACTAACAATTCTTTGTTAAGTTCTTAGGTCTAACGGTCTTTACAAAATGTACAATTGATATTACTTCCTGTCTCAGCGTTCTAATATTCCCCTACTATAATTAACTACCTGTAGATGGATTAACTCTCCATACTACCAAGGCTTAACTAATTCTTTAGGTCTCTTTACTAGACTAAAACTAAGTTCTCTAATTCTCAAATACTTAAATCTTCAAAGTACAAATACAGAAATATAAAAGAGATACAAACAGGTAGGATAACTTTCCCATCCTGTAGGGCCTGAAATATCTAAGATGTTTAGGAGAAATCCAGCAGAGCTGACGCCCGCTTCAGGACCAGATACTCAGTGAATCTTTAACCCTTTTGGTTTTCATATTTATACCTTTTCCTCCACATATGTATTAGCGGCTTGAGAGCCTCGTCGCCGGCCGGTGTTTTTATTACAAGATTTTAATCTCCGAGAACAAAATCTCATCAGACTTTTAAATAGACTTCATAAATACCTATTTTGGACAGTTGTCTTTTTCCAAAATCTCTAACACATGATAATACATATGTGTCGAGGTATGGATTTTGACTGTCTCCTCTTTCATTGCTAATTGGATATTTTCATTTATCATATTACAACTGCACGTGTCTTTTAAGCCTTATTTATTTCCTACATTTAATCTAAGTTAATTGACTTGAGATCCTAGTCTCGGAGGAGGAAACAATAACACGTGTCAATGATTGTGTCCTCTTCTCCGGGTGCCCGAGAATAATATTTGGGCCTTCTAGAACATTCCATTTCTAGCCTGGTTATTCCAGAACATTCTATTTTTATTCCCTGGCAAAGAATAACTTCCAGAAATATTTATTTTACTCTAAGAATAACTTTTTCCAGAATGCTCCCAACATTCTCTGGCCATTTTATTGATTAATTAAGGTTACGCCCCCTTTTTAAAGCATAGGGCTCCTATTCCTATAGAAAAAGTACGTAACATAACGTAAACCCAAATTGTCGGTTACTCATCACTGGTTATAATGATTCCCTTTGAAAACCATTTCCATTTTCCATTTGATACCTTTTGAAATGTAAGGTGTTCAAACGATTTAAAAACAAGGATGGCACACAACTTGACAATATGTGACAAGTTTCAAAATTGAAATTCTCAAAAAGATCTTCAAAAAGTTGTAATCAGAATTGGACGGTTTTTCAAAGTAAAATCCGGGTGTCAAAAAATCGAGAGAATAATTTTGAGAGTGCTATGGTGTAAATGGAAAATTATGCAGGTATATTTTGCAGGCATTTAGGGCATTTATTCACATGGGCATAAAATGATTTTGTATGATATTCTAGCAGAATTGGCATATAATATATTTTGCCTTGACAAAATGGGCATAAATAAATGATGCTTATGGAACGCTCTATTTCCGCCATCATTGGTACTTGCTCCGACTGTGGCAAATTTTAAAACGTGTAAAACTTGCAAATTACCGGTTTCTGAAAGCACGTAGTAGAAAGTCAAAACGCATCTCCCTGCATATTGAACTTTGTCTGAGCATACACTTGTCTGTATTATTTTAATTTTCTGTGGCTTATCGCCACCTTGTCTTACTGCTAGTTATATGGCAACCAAAACGAGGGGCGACCGGAAAATAAAATCTGGTTACACTGGACCCCAATTTCGGGTTCTCGTTCTGGAACGAGAAATGTAAAATGTAATTTTTATAGTAACGTTCAAAGAAAACAGTTGCACAATGCAGACATCCACGTGCAAGCAAGCTTCAATGGATATTAAAAGATAATTCCGTAAAGCTTCCGGCAATTCAAGACTACAAAATTTGGAAGCGTTTGTATAATTCAGCGATGAAAATGAAATCGTATTCATTGTTGTTGAATCTCCTTAACAGGTTTGATTTTGTCATGGCACAATACTAAATCTAAACAATTTTGTCAATCTCTTTTCGCCTTTTTGCCAGGCATTTATTTTTAAGGGCAATGTGAAGGTATAAATTGTCTTTTTTGCCTTGCTACTTGCAAAAAATACCGGGCAGGCAAAATACCTAAGGAATTTAAATATCGACAAACCCTACAGAAGTGAACTACAGTGGAAGATGAATTTTTCATTATTTGAAGTATAAATTGTCAATAATCCAAACATAATTGAAACCCATCTCAGAAAATTAAACTTAACTCTTCCTATAAAAATCCAGGTAACTCAGTTGATTTTGGAGATTTTTGAATGATGGAGATAAAAAACGTCACTGAAAGATTCTTAAAAGATTTTCTGAATGGAATCGCACTTAGTTAAGTAACACTCACACATTAGTTAAAGTATCTCGTAAAAAGACGACATTCCAAATTAATTCCAAAATTATTAGCAAAATACTAACATTTTAATCAAGGAAAAACCGTTCCAGCTGCGCAACCTAATAACCGTCTATTCGGTACACATTGTCTTGTGCGGCGTCAATGCTGGAATATCTTAAAATTATCTAACGAACAATTTTACTTCTCATTTTATTATTTACAAAAACAACTTCATGAAATCGTGACTATATTTTGCCGGAATATGCGTATGAACATTTACCCCTTGACCTCACATAAGAAAGTGACTGACAAAAGTTTTGATTTCCCCAGTTTGAAGGGAATTTAGTTCCAGTTGTCCTCAAATTTACTTTATTGAGCTGAGTCAAGAACTCATAGGGGGCAGGTTCATGAACTGAATGACTCCCAAATGCCTCCGGTCCACCCTCTCATTTCAAGATATCAGCGGCTACAGGAGTGCGTACTGGCACATGTGTTTATATTCAGAAAAACCCTAGAATAAACTTTTCTTATAGTGAATCTGCCTTAGATACATCCTCGATTAGGAAACTTCTTTTACTTAGCCATTGTCGGGCATTTGTTGGAAGTACGTACGATATAGTACGGTACTTTACGTAGTGTGATTAGCATGACCAGTGCCGCCCGTATAGCACTAGGTCCATGCATTGGATATTAATTTCCCTTTTCTTATTGTTTTGCATAATGTTTATTTACCTTTGTTACCCTATCTCCCACTTTACATTTATTGTGAGGATCGGAGTAAGTATGGACTCGCATGTGTTATGCGAGTTAGTAGGTCTGACTCCTACTAATTTAAATTTATTGAGTAATTTTAGGAATACTTTTTATTATGTATTCCCTTATGTTTATATGGGGTTAGGAGCCCCTTTGACCACTATTTGCAATAGTGGCTACTTTTAGGGAATCACTGCAATTTCCAGGGTATAAATACCCTGGAAAACACAAGGCTATTATCCACTAATCTTTTGGCCCTTGTAGTGTTCAGATCCCTTTTTTTGAGACCTGTGGTGTAACTTGTATCAGTCACCACTCCCCTTTTAATTTTATTGTAATATTTTGTAGATGTACTACGTTGTAGTACATATGTATTAGTACACTTTACTTGAAATAAACTTTATTCAATTGTTTTTGTTATATATACATACATAATTGAGAATCCCCGAGAACACATTATTACCTGCATCCTACGTACGTACATATATCTTTGTACAGATATATATATTCCAGACCTGAGTACCTACCCTATACCCATTATCTCTCTTTGTTCATAGAGTTAACTCTGTTGGTTTTCCACTTGTTAACTCTAACCCTTTTTCTGACCAACCCTATTTTTGTATTATTACCTTACCATACCTTGCCATCTATCTTTGCCTTCCATAACCAAAGTGCTATGAAGTACATATTAGCTTATTGCTAGTACTTGGTCCAGATTCCATCCTACACCATTTTTCCAGGAATTATGGTTGATTATATTTTGATTTATTAGTATATTTCCTCTCAAAAATCTACCTCCCACTATAGGCACTAAAACTTCTACACTTGTCTTCCCCAAAGTTACAGACACAAGAGGGGACTAGAGAGGAAAAGAGAAAGTTCAAAAGAAAGCACCAAAAAAATTTCCTTCACAAATAAGAGACCCAAAAAATCCGGAGGAGTTTTTCAAGAATTGTCAAAAATAACTGGAGGTTTCCCAAAACGTCGGGATTTTACACATTTTTATTGCCACTCCGAAATTTGACGGGATACGTGGAAAGAACGCTACAAATAGGATGACTTGAGGGGACGAAGTCGAAACTTGGAAGAATTACTGAGGGCCAAATTAACAGGAAATTTCCACTGATAAAGTTTCCCTTCAAACTTTCCCCACTTTAATAGCTCCGTAATTGATCCTGTCTTCCCGGAAATCACGCTAATTCCAAAGGGGGAAAAAATTCTCCCATTCCTCCCTTCAATTGTCTATTTTTTCTACTCAGATTTCCTGATTTACGCCCCAGAAATTTTCTCTTGGATTTTTTCCCACACTTATTTGTTTTTTCCACCCAAAATATGTCCTCTGCAATTTGTTTGGTTTTGTCCACCCACAATTTTACGCCTTATTTCCCTAAATTTGCAGGAATATTGTTTCACAAATTTTTCTCTTGTCCCTGGTTCACCCGAAATTTTCCTCAGGGAATTTTCACTTTTTTCCCTTCCCGAAAAATTGTGTCCCCTTTCTCTCTCACCAAAATTTTCAGATTTTTCCCCCTTCCCCTGCAGAAAATGTTCTTAAATTTTTTCTTTGAAAATTTTACCCCTTTCTTAAAAATTTCAAGAGTTTAATTTCATCGGAAGTTTTGGCGTCACTGGAGCGGAAAATGTTCTCTCCTCCCTGCCCGCAAAACTGGGGCTTGCCTTTAGCCCCAATATTGTTCCTTCCATTTTGCCCCAAATTTTTCCCACGTCCTGGGATTATCCTCGTAAAACTCTGTTGACACGAGGGGGTGTCAAAATTTCCCAGACATTTCCCAGTGATCCCTTAAAATTTGAGGGACACTTTTTACAAAGGTTTTTTTTCAACTGGTAAAAAAACGTTTGGACAAGACTGGTAGGAAATGCTCACGTACAACAAGTAAGTGTTAAACGGGGAGGAATGAGTTGCCTGGACGATATTTGATACGGCATGATCCGCAACAAATCCTCCAACAACTTTCAGTCGGCAGATTTGAACTAAACGGAAAACTCTCAGCATCCCTGCTCTCTTTGGCGGATGGACTCTTTGGCAGGAGAAGTTTAGACGGAGAGCTGACGCAAGCGTAAGCTTAATCAACTCAGTCTTGCAAAAGTATCTCTCTCTCTCTCTCTCTCTCTCTGTTCCTTCAAAGACGAGAAACCAAATGGTATCATGAGTGGTAACACTACCACTTTTCACCTACATCCCTCATTTCCTCAGCAGCATCCAATTCCTAGAGCCATTTTTTGTCAAAGGAACCAAAGGAGGACGAGGACATCAACAATTTTCCAACTGCCTCCGCACATTTCCCAACGCCTTTAGTTTTCTCATACGAACCAACTCTCGCTTACATAATGATTTTACGTCGCCACAAGTCTGTTAATTCCTCCACAGTACAGTCCAACTACAGACAAACTCAAAAACAATTACAGCCCCCAAAAAATTCCCCTCATCAAATTCCTCACTTCAAATTCCTTACTTCAAATTCCATAATTTTAAAAGACAAAATTTTAAGGGGGTCGGTTCCAAATTTTTTCTAAAAAATGCTCCCAAAAGGGGACCGCTATAACGAGACTCTCCCATCTCCCAAGGCTAAGGATCTGTAAATACAAAAATTCTCCAACTAATTCGGTAAGTTTTGAGAATATCCTCCCTCTCCACCAAGCTGTTCCAAAAGGCCGCTATAGCGAGACTGCTCATTATTTCCCTTCAACGAGAAGGTAAATATTTGGAGATAATTCCCAGTGCTTTCTCCCCATATGGGATTTACTGGAAGAATAAAGAGCTGCTTAAAGGAAGCTCATGTAAACATACAACACCATATGGAGTCTCGTTATAACGGTCCCCTTTCTCCTTGATGCCTCTAATGATTCAAAAATATTTGAATGCTTTCACCTCCCTATAATTTAACATCTGCTAGATTCCTCCTTGTAAGGGGATTTGATCAGTGAGTGAATTGTTGGAAAGTCTCGCTATAGCGGAAACTTCTTGGGAGCATTCTGTCTAGAGGCAAATTAAATAAAAATTAATGTTCTGTTATAGGAAATTCTTGGTTTAGTTCCATACTCAAGACTGTTGTGTTTTGAGACCCTTATATCGAGACTCGACTGTTGTGTTTTGAGACCCTTATATCGAGACTTGACTGTTGTCAGTTTGAGTAATTAATTTAGTTGAGGGATTTTAGGGCGGGAAGTGAGCTCTAAAATGATAATCCTGTTGTCATTAAAAATCCGGGATTAATTACTAGCGATATAGCGGAGCATATAGGCGGAGATCGAGTGACTGGAGACAGCGGGGATCCCAGGATGATTTTTGATGTTTCCGAACCGCATCTGCCCTCCCATCATTCCCAACTCCGTGTAATTCCCATAATGACAGCCACACGCTCCTTTTGGGACATGGCCTGGAGCCCCAGCAAGCATTAATTGTTTGATTCACAAATTTTAGCTATTCTCGTCCCAATAGGGTCTAAATTCCCTCTGAGAGAAAACACCTGAGAACGCCCTCCAGCGGTCCCAAAAGTCACTAAATAAGGAGAAAGTAGAAGTTGAGTGAATTCTCGCTATAAGAGACTCCCTAGACTGTTTAAGAAAATACTGAATAATTTTATTTGGAGGCTGAAGCGATTTGTTTAAAAAGTCTCGCTATAGCGGCTGTCTTCGAATAGCATTGGAATTCTAGAGGAAAATTGTTCTAAAACTTACTGTTGCAATTCAAAATAAGGGGAAAGGACTTGTAACTATTTAGAGGATGGAGGAGTGAGAGGGACCGTTATAACGAGACTCTAGGGTAAAAACTCTTGATAGGAGAAAAATTTCTATTGGGTTGTAAAGGGGAAGGAATTATTTTAGGGACTGGAGATGCCAGTGTTTGGTAGAGGAGGGTCCGTTGTAGGAAGGGACTGTAGTAGAGAGGGTGAGATTCGAGGGGAAAGGTTGAGTGAATTATTGAAAGGAAACGGGAGCCCACTCCTTTGATTTACAACTTTCCCTCTTTTGGGTGGCGTCCTTATAAATGAATGAATATTTAATCAAGTAATTGCTCAACTCTCAATTCATTAATAATTATCCCACGGTCTGATTTCCAGTCTCAAGTGTGGGGCCCAGACCTGGCTTCTATTCATATTTATCAACAAGTCCGAAGTGGATCAATTTGCAGGGAATCAACGTGGGGCTTCCTCTCCACCCATGCACGCTTCAACGAGTACGACAATCCTTGGAGGTGATAGGAGCTGGAGTGTATTTTGAAAGATAGGCAGCGCCATCCAACCTCAGCCCCGGCAAACTAATTAAGTCAGAGTTCCGCTCTTTCCAGCAAGGATTCTATAGAACAGTCCAACCCCTTTATAGCAGCTGGGTCACTAGTGGGAGGCAAAAATACATTTCAGTCCTTGACAATGTCAAGGTTCTTCTTGTTAGGGTGTGTAGGGTAGAGTCTCGTTATAACGGCCTCCTGTAATAGGATTGTCGACACAGTTACAAAATATTTTTTCGCCCGATTCCGTCTAGTAGAATGTTAAAATTGGTATTTTGACGTGAAATCAGCATAGTCTCGATGTAACGGACCCTTTTATAATGGGGGCTTCTCTTTAGTGACCTTCAGATCCGAAATCCTCCGTGGAGAGAAGTTTCTTACAACAAGACTTCTTTTGTATCGAGACTTTCCTTGCATTGAGACTTCTTTTGTATCCAGACTTTCCTTACATCGAGACTTCTTTTGCATCGAGACTCCTTTCGAGACTCCTTTTGCATCGAGACTCCTTTTGCATCGAGACTCCTTTTGCATCGAGACTTTCCTGTAATCAAGAATGTCCTTGCATCGAGACTTTCCTGTAATCAAGAATGTCCTTGCATCGAGACTTTCGTTGCATCGAGACTTCCCTTGCACCGAGATTTCTCTTGTATCGAGACTTCTCTTGCATTGAAATTTCTTTTGTATCGAGATTTCTTTTGTATCGAGACTTCTCTTGCATCGAGACTTCCCTTAAATCGAGACTATCGCTAAAAATGACGTCCTTTGTGTCGAAAATCCTCCCTTAAAATATCCACCCCTTATATCGAGATTTCCCTGAAAAGAGACATCCCTTAATCGAAAATTCCCTTAAAATAGACATGGAGAAAGTATAAGTGGGGGAAATAAATAATAATTAATAAGGATAATGTTAAATATCTATGCTGAGATCAATGTTAAACATCTATTTTGCGATCAATGTTAAAGATCTGTGCTCAGATTAATGTTAAAGATCTGTGCTCAGATCAATGTTAAAGATCTGTGCTCAGATTAATGTTAAAGATCTGTGCTCAGATCAATATTAAAGATCTGTGCTCAGATCAATGTTAAATATCTATGTTGAGATCAATGTTAAAGATCAATGCTGAGGTAAATATTAAAAATCTATGCTGAGATCAATGTTAAGGATCAATGTTGCGTTCAGTTTTAAAGATGAATGTTAAAGATGTATGCTGATATTAATATTACACATCAATGTTAAAGATCTGTGCTCATATCATTGTAAAATATACAATTGAGATCAATGTTAAAGATCTATGCTGATGTCAGTGTTAAAGATCCATTCTGAGACCAATGTTAAAAATGTATGCTGAGATCAATATTAAAGATCAATTTTAATATCTATACTGAGATCATCATTGAACAACAATTCACCAGCAAAATTCCTAAAATTAGCATTGCGTCAAATGGGGATTTCTCCAATTTTTTTCACTCATATTGAAAACACGCTCTTATTCCTACGGCCTTATATTTGCCACAATGAAAATAATGTCTCACACGTCACAAAAAAAATAATTACACACTTGTTAAAAAATAAAATCCCTCCCTTAAAAACACTCATTTAAAAATCCTTTTCCAACACTTACTACTATTAACTCTCAAATTTGAACATGATTTAAATTTCTCAAAACGGCCTAGAAATAGTAACGCCCCAATTTATAAAATTTATTTTGAATGGCGGGACACCTTTAAATAGTGTTTAGATGATTCCCACCAATTATTACATTATTTGATTGAGCCAATTTTTATTACAATTATTTCTGGGAAATAAATCCCTGGAATGGGAAATGTGATTTTCCAGGAATTGTAATAAAAATTGAGTTAAAAATAAAATAATTTAATAATTGATAAATAACCAAAGAATATTTGACAGTGCCCTGGGAATGAAAATAATTAGTCTAAATTGGGGAATAAAATATTTGGAGGGGAAATTGGAGGAAATTGGAAGGCTGAGGTAAGAATTAAGGAGTAGAGAAAATGTCAAAGTAGGGAGGAAAATGTTTTGAAAAAAGAAGTAGTTGGTTGTGTAAATAGGGAAAGGTGAGAAGTAAGGTTCTCAACGAGTCGGATAAAATTGAGGACGTCCATCCGATCCGATGCAAACTCGAACGGATCGGATGAGTGTTAATCATCCGATAGAAAATACGAGTCGAATCGGTTAATTTTTATCTATTAACCGTTCGGATCGGATGATTTCTTCGGATGATCCGCGGATTTCGAAGTTTAAATTTTGTGCAAAATTCCCAAGCTAATCATATTGCTTTTCATTGCGTGGATGAACAAATTTGTCAGGTATAATGAGAATTTCTTTAACAAGCTGCCGTTACAAGGAGATTTTACGGTACTGCTATTTTTAATGAATACATTTTTCTACGTATTTTATCAGAATAAAATGCTTTCCTGCGTTCTTTGACCGACGTAATAATTGAAATCATATTGATTTCGGATGCCGGATATCCGCGGATCGGATCGGTTTATAAGACAATCCGGTCCGTTTTCTGACGGATCGGATCGGTTTAGCAAAAATTTTCATCCGAGTAACACGGATCGGATCAACTAAGCATAATATTTCATCCGATAATTTCGGTTCGGATCGGTTTCGGATCGGATGAACAATTTATCCGACTCGTTGAGAACCTTAGTGAGAAGTAAAGGTGTTGTTTGTTGGAGTAAGGTTTGGAGTAAGCCCTTGAAGAATTTGAGGCTGACTGGGAAGGAGAAGTTGGTGCTATTGCATGGAGTGGATTTAGTTGTGTAGTTATTTGGAGGGACAAGTTTTGGATAAGTGACCGGAACAAACAAAATTACGGAATCATTCCCAACTGGTCACTGAATTGTCAAGTGTTTGAGCACACTGGACTCAAGTGAGAGGATTTATTTTCTCCCAACAACACTTATAGCTCTCAATTCCCACAAATCCCTGTCCACTCTTGAAGGGTTGATTTGAGTTTGAACTCAAATACAACTGTAAATCCAAGTTTGAACTCAAGTGCAACTTGAAATTCGACTTTGCTCTCAAGTGCAACTTGAAATTCGAATTTGCTGTCAAGTTTAACTCAGATGCAAAATAGTTTATACTTCAAGTGTAACTTAAAATTCGAATTTGTACTCAAGTGCCACTTGAAATGAGTTTCCCCTCAAGTGTAACTTGAAATTCGACTATGCACTCCCATTTAACTAAACTACGTCCTGAAATTCAATGTAAAATTCCAGTATAACCTGAACTCAAGTGTGACTTCAAACCATGGCTCTTGAACTCAAGTGTAACTTGAATTAGATTCATCTCGACTCTAACTCAATCCCAACTTTTGGAACTCCAATTTGAACTCCAAACTCCTTTCGAATCTCAGTTTGACCTCAAGCGTATCTTAATTCCAACATGACACTTCACTCTGAGCTTGAGTCTATCCCCATCTTTGAGTTACAACTGGAATGGAACTTAAGTGGAGTTTTAATCATGAAGTCATGTGTCTTTAATTTATTACAAATTCCATCCACATCATTTGCCCTTCCAAATGTCAATTCTCGAGTGAATGACAGCCTTGGAACAACATACGGACAATTTAAGAGCATTACATAAAACATGCAAGCATACAGTGAACTGTCCTTATAACAACCCCCCTATAGCAACCTCCCGCCCAGTCAATACTTTCAAAGCCCAGAGAAAATTCACCCACCACTCCATTTATAGCACAGGAGTCATTTTTCCCTTGGAGTGAAAGCATTTCTACAGTCCCTTCTTGTTATAACGGACTCCCTGGAACAGCCTCCTTCCTAAACCCACCCAACACCTCACTTCTCTATACTTCTCATTTAAAACAAGCCTCAAAATTCCCTTCAACCATATCCGAATTCTGTGGTATTTTGAGGGATGCTGTCATAAAGAACATTCACATTACGCCCATTAACTTCGCCTGACTAGCACTCCAGTGGTCAAATTTCTCTGGAATGGCCAGAGCCTAGCGTATAAATCAAAGCTGAACTCCTCACGGACAGCCTCCCACATCCCTTCCCTTCCCTCCACCTAGTGTTTTCACGAATGAAAATTCACGTGAAAATATCACCTCCCAAAATTAACACACCACCTCTCATTTATCTTCATTACAAGGGAACTAATGTTCCTACAACAAGCCCTCACTATACAAGACCCCCTTCAAAAAACATTTCTTCTGCCCACCCAAAGCAAAAACACTTTGGACACGTCTCAACTTTCTAGTAGCTATTGGACCTTATTAAATCTAAAGTCGAACCTCTTTATAACGGACCCCCTTATAAAAACTTTGGGCACATATGAAGGAGCCCTAGGATTTCTATTTACCACTCCTCAACCCCATACGATTCTTCAGTTGAATTGTGGTTGCTCTTGGCGGGGTGCTGCTATAAAGAGACTCGACTGTATCCCAATTCTGGGATCCCGCTAAAGCAGTAGCGCCCTGTATGTGTCAATGCTGATTTTTAACATGGGACATATATCATCTTGTCCCATTAGGAATGCACGCATGTACTCATTACTATATTCATTGGGGGTACAGTGAGACTAGTGTGTAACGGCGCCCTGGGAAAATCCCATCCCAAATTAATCCTATCACCTTAAGGTAAAATATGGTAAGGCACTCTTGGATTCATTAGGCTTAGGATTCTTACTTAGGATTCTTGGATGGGTGAGAGTGCTAGGGAGTGGAGAGGGAGTGAGAGAGAGGTCCGAGCGGGATATTGAGGGTCGACTGTATCCCATGTCCACAATGTACATATAAAAGCCAGAGGCTGAAAATCGATTGCCCAATTCCGTACACGGGCTCTGGGACAGGGGGCCGAATTAAAATATATTCTTGGTCCACACCTGTGCTCCTGTGTACAGTCAAGTCTGGCTATGGTGGACTCCCCTTAAAACATCACTCGGGTATGTGAGGGACAAATTACTATCCCTGCAATATTTTTTGTATATAGGGGATAGCTGTAGGATTGTTGGAATTTTTTTCTTCAGGGGTGCTGTTATACGAAGAGTGGGCTGTATGTGGAAGTTCCCACGGGCTTTTCCCAAGGCATAAAGAGCATATGAGGGGGCATAAGAGCCCGAGATGCAATCTCCCTATTACCTTGTCAATTAGATTTTTAATCTCTCAGGGACTGGACATGCTCCAGGTCCGGGCTCCACATTTTTCTTTTTCTTTTCCTTTTTTTGCTCTTCTCCCGGAGTCTGATGTGAGATATTGAATTCCTCACCACTCACTCCTCTATACTCGAAAGGGGAATCCCCCCTGCTGTACCCCACAACCATTCTAAATAGTGATATAGAAATTATGGTTTTTCAAGGGGCGCCGTTATATCCAGGTGACACTGTACGTGTCGTAATAGTAGGGAAATTTTAGTATTGTATCAAATGTAATGGGAATGTATTAAATAAATTACATAATTTTTTGAGAGGGGTCGTTACATTTAGGAGGGACTGTATAAAGTGGTCGTTATGACGAGGGAGGTCTTTATGTAAGAATTTTTTGCGGGTGTAAATATGCATGAGGTATGTTTTCTTTACCTGTGGACTCATTTCGAAGGAAGAGGAATTTCGACATTGAACTCATACAGCATTGTATACTGTAGGGATGCCTTTATCCAATTACACCCTGGAGTTGTTCCCTGTCCGGAGTCTCCCCAGCTGCTATATTTCTATATTATACTATTTTATGGCAATGTCTGCGTCCTCCCAAAAAAACAACCCAATTGCACCCAAAACAGCCTCAAAGGCTTTCTCTTTCATTTGTTACGGGCTCCGCTCTCAAAGTGTGGGTATGCTGATTTATGTCTCATACTGTGGGACCTTGTTTTAACGGCGCTATCTAGTCCAAATTCGCTTCACTATGCGGACACTTTCAATATTTTTTTTTTGTTAAATTAGAAAAAATTGACATTTTTCGGGGTAAATGTAAATTTTTGGGTTATTGGCAAAGTGTTGGGGTGATTGCAAATTTTTCGATGATTTTGATAAACTTTTTCGCAAAGTTTTTGATTTTTGGCAAATTTTATGGTTTTTTGCAAATTTTTGGGGTTTTCGCTCATTTTTGGATGTTTTTGCAAATTTTTGGTGGTTTTTGCAAATTTTAGGGTTTTTGGATTTTTGGATTTGTGAAGTTTGAAAGTGGTTGAAAATCTGGAATTTTTTGACATTTTGTGATTTTTTTTAAATGTGAATTTTTTGAAAATGTTTTTCATGTTTTTGAAAATTTAGAAATTTTTGATTTGTTGTATATTATGGAGGAAATATTTACAATTTTCCCCTAATATTTTTCCGAAAATCCAAAGTTTCTGAAAATGTTACATTTTTTGAATTTTGATGGATCTGCCCAACCCCGACCACAGTGTTGACTCAGGACTCTATTCCCGCAACTTTCCCATTATGATGTATTTTATGTTTTGTGCCAACATTTCCCCTATCTCGCCCAACCACCACTGTGCTCTCACTCCTGGGCGTCCCTTCCCTTCATACAGTCCACCCTCCTTACCACAATCCCCCTACATGTTAAACTCCCCTCCAGCGTCCCCCACATCATTTCTAGCCAAGTAGGACGGAATCCGTCAGCCAGGAAATTCCGTGTAAGCTTCTAAGTGCATTTTATACAGAGCGTACTTATAAAGAGACTGGACTGTACTGACGTTACCTTTCTCCTTCCTCTCCACTCTCGCCAAATTTCCCCTTCCCTGTCAGTTCTCGTACAACCCTTCACATTTTCCCTTTCAAAATATTTGCTAAGGATGATTCCCTCGGAAATACAGGCCAACCTCGATATAACGGACCCCCTCAAAATTCTCTAGACGGGATAATATTTTTTTAAATAAATGTTTTCACTGTAAGTCCAGAACCTGGGGAATTAGTGACGAACTGAAAATTGGCAGCTGCAGACGAGGGGCTGTTATAGTGAGGGTAGACTGTATAATAATCCTCAGCTGTCCAGCTCAATAAAATCAATAGTCAAGAATTATTACATTTTGTCCTGACGTTGCCTGAGACGTGGGCTGTCAATTCTCCACTGCCGCACTGTTGCAGTATATATTTACATACAGACGGACCTGGTTATGACGTATACCCCCTGGGAATTGAATCTCTTGCCTTATGACTATCCTTGATCTGAAAATGAATTCCGTTGGGTCCACTCTATTTAATGGGTGCTTTTAAGGGTGGGAAATATGGTGTTATAGGGAGGTCCTTGGTTTTGGCAAGTGACTCTTATAAGGAGGGTTTACTGTATCCTGGCTTTTAACATGGGATTTTTTCATCTGGAAATTTTCTCGAGGAAATGTTTTGATTGGTGGATTTGAATAAAATTTTTGTCTAGTGTTGCTTTTAAACTGTTTGTGGGTATAATGACTGGGGGAGAGAGGGATCTTTCCACGTTAAAGTTAAGTAAAGTTTAAGCCTGTCCTTATTGGAGGGACTTCTGGAAGCCACTACCCCATAATGCACATTCATTTCCCTTTGTCCTTTCCAACCACCTTAGCACTTCTCACAATTACATTTTCAAGTCGGCAATTTTTGGATGTTACCACACTTCAAATTTTTGTTTTCCCATTGTTTATACTTAAGCTTCAAAATTGTTTTCGCTTGACCTTTTTTTGACTTGACCTTGAAAATGTTTTTGGATTGACCTTAAAATATTTTTGACTTGACCTTAAAATATGTTTGACTTGACCTTGAAAATGTTTTTGGATTGACCTTAAAATATTTTTGACTTGACCTTGAAAATGTTTTTGGATTGACCTTAAAATATTTTTGACTTGACCTTAAAATATTTTTGTCTTGAAATTGAACCCACACTGGAAAATGTCTTACTTGAATCAAACTTGACCCAAAATGAACGAAATTGGACATATACTTGACCTGTACTTGAATTTGTAGTAAATGTGTCATGTACTTCTTTCAAATCGGACCTACACTCGATTTAAACTTTAAATGTACGTTACTCTGAGTAGACATTGACAGAAATTTGACTCATACTTGACACACACTTGACTCGAACTGTCAATGCACCTTACTCGGACTTGAAAAAATCTAACTAGCCTTTGACAGAAATTTGACTGACACTTGACCCACACTTGAAAGTGACGTGACTGGCACTTGACTCAAACCTGAAAACATCTAACTGACTCTTGACTCAAACTTAAAATAAATTTGGCTTCACTTGATTCGAACTTGAAAACACTTCAATCTTGAAAAAATGTGACTAGCACTTGACTTGAACTTGAAAATACCTCAGACTTGGAAAAAATTTGGCTAGCACTTGATTTCAACTTGAAAATACCTCAAACTTGAAAAAAATGTGACTAGCACTTGACTTGAACTTGAATGACGGATACTTGACTGAAAATTGATTTAACGCTGTGGAGAAGTTGGCCCAAACTGTAAAGTGAGGAAATACAGAGAATTACGTGTAAAGACTTGGGAAAAAAGTAGATTGTTTAGTTTGGGAAGGCGGGGAGGAAATGGGATTTGAGAGGTTGTAATTACTGAAAAAGGAACTCCCTCCTTCCAAAGCTGACAATCATCCTTCAAACAGTTTTCCTCTCCGCAGAGTCAGTCCAAGTGTAAATCTCAGTTCCCCATCCTCCAACACCTTCAGCATTGCATAGCTCTACAAATGAACTTTCTCCTGACATTTTAAAGTCCCTCACTTTCCCTCAACCACTCATGAGGAAAAATCCAATCCACTGATGTAGGGTCCGGAGAGTGTGAACGTGTCAAACACTTCCTTCCCCGTCCACTTCATTCCATACTAAATCCTCTTTATACCGGACCCCCTTAACATTCAATCCCATAAGCATGCTTCATTTCCCCTACTCACATTCCCAACCCAAATTTCCCTTTCACCCGCACTGTTCCAAATCCAAAGTGTAATTGCCAAAATCATCAGTACAGTAGGACCTCGTTAGAAGGGACATCAAAAATATTTCTCATATTTTTTTATTTTTCCTGAAATTTTCTCCGGACTCAAGTTTGCTTCTTAGCAGAAGAAGGGAGATAAAAATCAGGTGTTTTGACGTTTTCAAAAAGGTACTTGACACAGATATGGTGAGAGTAAAAATGTAAATGGATGTTGTGGTATAGAGATGGTACGGATGTTAAGGGGTTATCGAGATTGAATTTGAGATTTACCGCCATTGCGGATGTGAATGATGACATGAACATGAAAAGAATTATTTGATGGTCTCTCAACTTTTTACTGTCTGATCAGGGATAGGAGGGCTCGTAAAGCCGGATTTATTACTGTGGCTGGCAGCTCAAAATGGAAATAGTGGACAATACTCAAAGTCAACTCTCGCTCGCCCGGATTCCTTCAATTGCCTTTCCAATTTTTCAATTTTTCAATATTTAACTTACTCCCATTTAATACAATCTTAATTTTTTGCATTTATTTTTATAGTTAGAAATCAAGGAGGTTGAAATCTGGAATTTGCTTCTTTTAGGGGTGCTGGAATATAGAGGGTGCACTGTAACATCATCTTCCTGGTTCGATATTGTGTTCCAGAGGATTTTGCTTCTTCTGACTCTATCACCATTTGTTTTTTATTTTTAGTGTTATTTAAATGAGGGCGCGTTTTTTCAAAGACCTCTATTCAAAGTTCAGGGCACAAATTTGGGTCAAGTTGTGGTCATTGACAAAATGCGGGATGTACTTGTGTAGCTTTCCCTCTTGTGTACTTATTGTATGGTAAGATTTATGTGAGGTTTTGGGACAGCTGAATAAGTTTGGAAATAAATTGGACCGAACGTTGGAATGGACAGGGTTCAAGTTTAGGGTGAATTCGGTAAAATTTAGGAATGTATTGGATCAAGTTCAGGAATGAAACTGGGGAAATGACTGGGGTCAAATTTAGAAACGAATAGGGTCAAACTTACTAATGAATTGGGTCAAATTTAAAAATGAATTGGGTCAAATTTAGTAATGAATCGGGTGAAATTTAAAAATGAATTGGGTCAAATTTAGTAATGAATCGGGTGAAATTTAGTAATGAATCGGGTGAAATTTAAAAATGAATTGGGTCAAATTTAGAAATGAATCGGGTCAAATTTAGAAATGAATCGGGTCAAATTTAGAAATGAATCGGGTCAAATTTAGTTATGAATTGGATCAAATTTAGTTATGAATTGGGTCAAATTTAGAAATGAATTGGGTCAAATGTAGAAATGAATTGGGTTAAATTTAGAATTGAATTGGGTCAAAAATAGAAATAGTGAAAGTTATGTGAAGAAATGTAGAAGTTAGTTGGGTCAAATTTAGAAATTCTGTCAGTTGTAGAAGTAAATTGAAATTGATTTATTTTCTACCTAAAAAACCCGCATAAGCGAATTAGAATGCATGTTGGTCCTTTGACAGCCAAGTGCATCCTTTACCCCAACAAATAAAAACTGATTGCAACTTAGTCCGTTATATCGAGACTGTCCTCCGTCGGCCTGTCAGACAAAGGAGATAAAAATCCAAAGATAGGTTGAGCACATGACGTCAGAGACAAGTTCCGTATCTCCATGTATTTTATATTTGCTCCCCAAATTTTATAGACACGAGCCACTTCCCGCTATTCAATGTCCAAATGTCCTCCGTAAAAGACAGACCCACTTTCCTCCTACTTTCCAGCGGATCTTGCTCAAGAGCCCTCAGGAAAGCACACAAGAACAAATTTATTCCCTCCATTAAAAGGACCGCAACCATCGCATCTCCTCATGCTGAAAAGTCAGCACAATTTTGAGACAGCCCGGGAGAAAAAACCAAGGGGAAAAATCCCAGAAAATTAAAACAGTCATTGAGAAAGAGCTGAGGTTGCAAGGACCCGTATTTTCTCCCATCCCTTTCCCCGCAATAATAATGACCTTACACACATTACCATATCGTATTTCATCTATACACACACATCTACTTTACACACGCACATAGTCTCGGCATCAAAATAAAACCCCCAATAATAATAAAATACTAACCGAGTTAACTAAGTTCCACTGGGCAAAGCATCATTTCTCCAACTCAGTCTCTTTACAACGGCCTCCCTAAATTAAATCTCCCTCCAATTTTCCCCACCCAATTCCTTCAACTAAAATTTAAAAATTCTAAAATTTTAAAAATATTTTTACAGAAAATATAAGCTCAGCCCAAAATATGACCGTTATATCGAGACTGCACTACATCATTATCTCCCTCCTTCAGAAATGTATCATTAGTGTACATAAGGGACCCAATTAAAATATTTTCGATTATAAAAAAAATTTAGGAGGGCGACCGTTATAGCGAGACTCGATTGGGACTTCAGACATCTTTTAGTGAGAAAATTAAAATCACGCCCGAATAACAACCATAAGAGCTCTCAGGGATTCCTTGTCAGCCCACTAAAGAATTGTTGGGAAATAAAGGAGAGGGAGATGGGAGGGGACTGGAGAGGAGGAGGAATTTCAGGAAAAATTAAACCATTTATTTTTGACACCTAAATACGAAAAAGACATATGGAAATAAGAAACATGGCCCTGCTCACAAAATCCCTTAAGCATTCACACCCGTCACAATCCCCCATTTACTTCCCTCTCCTTTCCCTCATATCCCACACACAGTCCGGGTTAAGGTGTCAAAGCGAAGGAAAGTCAAAATAATTTCTCACATTTTCCCCCTCACACCAGAAATTTCAAAAATTTCCCTCACATTGAAAAATGATTATATTCTCCTCAAAACGGAAATTGGAGGGAAGCAGGGGACTGTACCATCCAAGGGCATATTGGGAGGCCGTAATAGCGAGACTGAAAAAAACTCTTTTACCGGACGAATATTAATTTTGGAAATGAAGCGGAAATTGGGTATCAAATTTCCGCCTCTGTAGTTAAACAAATAAGGGATAGTATTAAAATATGAGTGGCCGCTATAAGGAGACTCGACTGTAGGAGCGTCTCCGTGGAGGGAAATTAAATTTTGAGAAGATAAGGATGCTTCCAATTATTTTCTGATAGGAAAATAATCCAGAGGAAATGGGGCAAGTAAATTGGGCCACTATAGAGAGGTTTGATTTTGATGGGATCCTGAGGCATTAGAAATTCTGGGGATTTTTTTTTTGTTTTTGGAGATGTATGGCCATTAATTATTATTGAGGATGTTTCCTTTTTAGCATCTTAACCAGGGCTTTGTCGGGGATTTTTAGGCCTTGTGAAACACCCACAGAGCACGTTCTTATTTGGGGACGGGCTTTGACGTTATGTGAAAAATGGGCCTTGATTTGATGTCAACGGAGAATTCATGTGGAAATAGTAGAGGCGTTCGTACCTTCACTTTACAAAAAAATGTATCACAAAACTCCTCCATTATTTATGAGGGCTTCAAAATTTTTCGGGAGGAAAAATAAGTAATATTTATTCCCATATTGCTGGACAATGTGTCTTCGTTTTTATGGATTTACATGGTTGCGGGGGTATGCGTTTGCTATTTAAGGAAACAGCTTGGAATTCTGGGGTTACAATTTTTGGGAGTATTTTTTTGAGGTATGTTAAATTTACAGTCTCGTTACAGTGGTCCTAATAGGGGAAATTTTGAAGGGACAAAGTTATTTTGGGGGTTGAGTCGTTTAGAGTAATTTTAATTTTGGTTGTTATAAATTGGGTTGGAAATTTATTGGGAATTTTCTTGATTTTTAGGAGAGCTGTAATAGGGGGAGCGGACTGGAACTGGGCTTTTTCTGCGGGTTGGTATGTTTCATGAAATGAGAAAGCTGTTGAGGACGGAGAGATAAGTTAAGTTTAGAAATACATTAAGGTCTGCTTCCGTTGAAAAAAAGTTTCATTTATTTATTCTTTTTCCGCTCCTTCCAACAAATCGTTGGCTAAATTCGAAAAAGTACCATTTTCATTTCACAACCTATGCTTTTTAAACGGGTTCGCAAATGAAAATGGTACCTTTTAGAATTTAGCCGACGATATACAACTTTCGTAACGTCTGGCTCTTGCGAGTTTCAAATTGAACCTTGCGCAACAAAAGTTGCCCTCATGTTGGGAATTTTTACTGGAGGTATAATTTTTTGGGACCAAATATTCATTTTTTCGGAATCTCGGAAGGTAAAAGTTGGATGTTGGTATTTGTGTTTGGAAACTTGCTTTAGTTTGGAGGTGGAGGATTGTTTTACAAATTTTACGATGTAAACATTGGAAATCCATTTGCGATAAGATTCCAAGTGGCTCAGATTTTTGGATGCGTTTTCGTTTACGAGACGCTCATCGTACGCAGAAGTTAAGGAACATTTCTAGAACAAATCTTTCCCGTAGGTTTATTAGGAAATGGTTCTGGAATATTCTATTGGGGAATCATTTTGAAAGATTTGTCATGTATTTTTATGCCTTTCTGGTATATTTGAAACTAACATGTCCTCAAATGCTGTACAAAATTTTAGAGCCAACGTTTTTCTGCATATTTGTAATAAAGACTAGGGCAAATTTTGTGAAATTCTGTAATCAATTTTAGGACAAAATTTATGAAACCTTGTAATAAATATTAGGGCAAATTTTTAATAAATATTAGGACAAATTTTGTGAAATTGAGTAGTAAATGTTATGGCTAATTTCGTAGAATTTTGTAAAAGTTTGTGATAAATTTTAGAGCCAATTTTATAATAAATTTCAATAAAATTTTTTGAATATAAAGGGCAAGTTTCATAATAAATTTTGAAATAAATTTGACCAAATTTTGTAATAATTTCAGGACAAATTTCGTAATGAATTTTAGGGTAAATTTTGTAAAATTCTTCAATAAATTTCAGGGCAAATTTTGTAACAAATTTCAGACAACATTTTCCAACAAATTTCAGGGAACAGTTTGTAATAAATGTGTAATAAATTTTGCATTTAACTTTGTGATGACTTTTGTAATAAGTTTTGAAGCAAATTTTTCAGTAGATTATGAGGTATGTTTGCAGTAGACATTTCAATATTTTTGTGCTAACAAGTAAACATTTTTTGGTGCCCCCTCCAGATTTTCGAAATTCCACCAAAACTAGTTTGCTCATACCCTGAGAACAACTTTAAGTCACACCTGCCACCTGAAAAATCCTTCGTAGTTTTTTAAAAAAATTTGGCGCGAAGTCAATTTTTCTCGAAATTCAAAACTGCAAATTTTAAATGGCATTTAACATGGGAAATTACAAGTTTCACGTACCCCGACCTTCAAAAAGTTGATTATTTTTGTCAAACGGTTTTCCGTACCCCATTACTCTGATATTTTTCTGTCAATAATATAATCGGCTAAACGCGTATATTAACGACATTAAGGTTAGATATAGATATAGGGTAAGTTAGGGAATTAACCATTGTAGGGTTAGAAGTAACCAATGCTGCAATTAGTTTGCCATTGTACATTTGGAACCAGACCCGAAAAACCGCTCGTTCAATTTTCAGCTGAAAATGAATATTCGAAATACATAATTTTGAATTCACTTTATCAATTGCCATTTTAGAGCATACTTTCTTGCATAATTTTTGCAACAGCTGTAACCCAGTACAGGTCCACTGG